>CABFWB010000655.1:28277-69248 GCA_902151455.1 Timema bartmani | reverse complement strand
CCCTAAGCAGTTTTCATAATATTTCACACAACAGTCGTTTTTAGCTTTGTCTTTAGGGGTGTATACCGCCCTTAATATTGAAGATGGACCCTAGGTTGCTTATGAAAATTATTCTAATTTCACCCAAGGAGTATCCTGCCAAAGTTTGATGCAATGTTTCAGAAACACGTTGTATATATTATTTCGTGGTCAAAACTGAATAGTTAGGGCAAAGTTTGGGGCTAGCCATAAGATACCCAATCGTAAGAACACGCAATCGTAAGAACACGCAATCTGCGATTTTTGATCTATCTTTCTCTCCTAGATGTAGATTAAAGAATATGTATTACTTGTATTATGTACCAACAACTTTGGGAGAACTAAGTTGAAGAGAAATCGTATCTGGGAGTGCGCGAACAAAAATGTTTGAATACCATTGCTCTTGACCAGCGGTTCCCAAACTGTGGTACGTACAGTTCCCGGTGGTATGCTGTGAGGATTCAAACAAAACAAATGGATGGGCCCCATTAAATCTTATAAATATATTTGGAACACGTTTTGAAAAAATTAAAAGAGATTAAACATTGTGGCAACATTTATCATTTATTCAAGCTCAAACAGCCGGTGCAGCCGCAGTCTATGTTATTATATCCCTGGGCCCAATTAAAAATGTTACGAAATAGTAAATATTCAGCATAGTCTTAGTAATTCTCCAAATTATGGAAAGTGTTGGAGTGGTACACCATTCAAAAAGTTTGGGAGCCACTACTCTAGACCAGTGATATACAACCCTTTTTGTTTGCGTACACCCAGATATAATTTATCTTTAACTTTGTACCCCCAAAATTGTTGGTGCATAATGCTTCCCATTACTTCATTGAGTTCCATATTAAACTTATAATTAATATATTTTAAACTATTTTTAGTTTTCAAAGCAAAATTAATAACTTTTAATGTCTTGTAGGAGCACTTAAAAGAGCTGTGGAACAAATGAGGGCAATATGGAACAGGGAGGGCAATATGGAATACTTCACATTTTATATAAGAAATTAATTATATTTTCTAAAACCAACACAAGTTTCATAAGAAAGTGTAAAAAAAACATGCAAATATTATGTGTAAAATTATAAAATAGTAATAATAACAACGAATCATTGAAATAATACATTATAGTAAAAAAATAGCTAATTAATAAATCAATATTAATAATGAATTATTAAAATATAACAGACTAAAATATTGTATAAGTTTGCATTGTTCTCTTAATAAATTTCTTAGGTGTTAGGAAAAATGTGCAGGCATTATGGAATAGTAGTATTCCTTATTGCCCGACTCGCCATTTTGGAAAAACAATATTTTTTGTTAGGTTATAATAAAATTACAGTAAAATAATGTCTTAACTCAAAGATAAGCATGAGTGAGCCTTAACCTAATGATATGATAAGAATTAATAAGAACAGTAGAGTAAAGAAATATAGCATGACAAACACTAGCCTGCTAAAGTTTTTGTGACAGCCAAAACATACAATCGTCTCTCACAAAACAATCAGTTGATCTGTCGAAGTCACTAGCTGTTCTAAATTGTTTTCTGCAATAGTTGAAATTGTTAACGGTAGATTGTGACACTTAACACGAGAAACAATGGTATTCCGTACTGACCGACTATTCTGTAATACCCGCATCTCCTCTACATCTAAGAGAGAGAGAGAGAGAACATAATGGAGCTTCCAGATCACATCTCTTTACAGTTTACACCTTTGTGACTAACCCTAAATTTGGCCCTAATTATTCAGTAATCATCATGGAATTCTATATGCGTGTATTTAAATTTTACCTACCCTCTAAGAATTCTTCGCGTACCCCCTCGGGTTTGCTAGTGTATTTCGTTTCACATATATCACGAGTTTTGAGTAAATATCTCCATTTTTAAACAATAGAGGGAGAAAGTCCGTGCGGAGTTCCGTACCATTTATTTATCTTGTGCTATTTTAGGGTTAGATAACTGTTTACAAAAAAAATCCTCGGAGGGGGACCTTATGAAAGTCCCAGCTACAAAGTTTTAGCCCTATCGTTAAAATGGTTTCAGACTTAGGTCGAGAAACAGACACACATCGATAGACGACATGATAAAACAACACTTTTTTGGTTTAAGGGTGTAATGAAAGATATAGACATTCATCAAAATCTCAAGTTCAATATTTTTAACGATAACAATACTTTTTTTTCTGGGGCCTCGAGATAAAGTAGAAATAGAGAGCTGTTCGAACTACGGTGGGTATAATTTTAGAATCCAAAGGCCTAGTGACGTATATAGGCGTACTAAATGCATGAAAATACTATTTTATTAATATATTCCCCTACTCCGAGTCTTAACTACCCGTCCGGGATGTCAGCATTCTAACACAAATGGTATGGGTAGAATAAAGGTAATGTTGTAAAGGAAATATACCCATATTTGCGTGGAGGAAGGGTGTAAGCCAAACCTTTGTGCACTCAACCAGGATTGGACCCCTAGCACCTCATCATCGGGACAGGCGAACCGGATGAGGTTGACGCCATGGACCCGCTTATTGGTAACAGAGACGAATACATTCTGTGACACAGACATAAAAACCATGCAGCCTATGGATCACCTTGAAAACAACAGAGCCCAGATTAGTAAGAAAGCTTTTTGGACTTTTATCAAAGTTTATTTTCCGCGTATACTGGGGAAACCTTTGTAGAAAGAGATGTCAAGGCAGTTCTGGATTGATCAACGTTTCACTTATGCCCTCCATTTCCTAAACCTATTTACTTCACACCAGAAATTCTCGCACTGCCAAAATACAAGCGCATGAAAGGGAAATGTGTATTAAGTGTTTTTTTACAACCTGGGTTATTCAAATGTTATTGGCATAGTAAATAAAGGAATCGTGTAACTTAATATTGGAAGAAAACTTTCTTTTTAATGTAAATAGTTTAAAATAATGCATTTTCTCCACGTCTTACTACCCTTTTGGACTGTGCGTATATTTACACTAACAGGTTAGGGATGAAGCAGGAATAATTAAAAAGGAGAAATATCCAGTATTTTTCGTGGTGGGATAGTGAGAAACCATTAAGGGATACCCAGCCAAGACTCAAACCCCAGCCTCCCCATCATCGGCAAACCACTATAGATGAGCTCGAAATTTAATCCACGTGTCTACCAACACGGGCTATAATTATTTGTTAACAATGCAGAGAAATGATTGTAATTAATTTGTGTTTAAAGATCTCCCCAAACCCCTTGAATCCTCGAGGTGGCTCTGGGTCGAGGTACAAGTTCGAACATTCCGCGAGTGTCACCTAGCTTCTCGTCCCCCTTACGCACAAGTTCGTCGCAAAAGACGAAGAAGGGGTGGGGGGATGTAGAGTTGTTGCACACCCTCCGGCAATTACTGAGTGTGGTGTGTGGGGGTGGAATACATTCAATATTCCAGTCACAGAAACCTCCGTGCACCTTGCACCATACCCAAGAAACATACATGTGCACACGAGGGGAAGACAGACAGACAGACATCGGGGGATTTTGGGAACTAAGGTTGTCGGAGGCAGGGGCAAAGGGGAATCTTTAGAAGATGAGGGGAAGCTCTCCAAGGAATGCAGCAAGAACACCATGTAAAAAATAGAGAGTTCTATCAAAAGAGACAGCTCGAGGTAGATCTACGACTAAACAATTCCACTGACTTTTGTTTGTATTATTAATTAGAAAATAAAGGGCACTTTTACGTTTCTTTCTTTACACTGCACAGGCTCGACAATATACAACGTTACATAAATTTGCTTCTATATATTTTGAAAAAAACCCAACAAATTATTGCCATGATTGTATCTCTCCACTTGTAACTTTAAAATTGGTTTTCCCCCTGCAAATGGGGGTTTTCCTTTCGTATTTTCAGGAACCTTCATCTGCGATCAAGTAAACTCCCCCTAAATTGAGCGATTGTGCAGTGCAGACGTCCGAAACCTTTGTAGATGGTGAAATCCTGGATGTAGCTCGAGTATTTGAGGAGTGTGGAGAAGGAGTGAATAGAACTCTTAGAATAAGATGCGACATTTCTATGCAACTCTAGGAGTGGGACTGACAGACGTCATGGGAATTGTCATGGGAGGTTAAAGTGGGTTGTAGGAACAGCTACCCGGGATGGGATGGGGTTGGCGGAGGGGGGAGAAGTTGTGGAAAACCCCCGGAGAAGTGTGACGAGAACAGCATGAAGAAACACGGTTGTGGAGGAGAGGGGGCGGGTCACCATTCACCTTCTACCTCCTCCCACAAACCCATGACAAGCCTTCCCAAGATCTTTTTTACCTTGCAAACAAGAACACCCACAGGAAGCGGAGAGAAGATATACTCTAAGCATATGAAGACATATACATTATGTAGCGCGCAGCCTCCGCGGATCTGTGAAGGACCTACAGCCACCCTCTCTAGCCTCCGACATAGCCTACAACCTACCCCTCTTCCGTGAATTTGTGTGTGTGTGTATATATATACATATATATACACACACACAGAGTCAAAGTGAGTTTTGTGTGTGTGTGTGTGTATATATATATTTATTTATTTAGCTTTTCACTTGAAATGTGCCCATACAGTTTTCTTTGACTCAAAATAAGATTTCAAATTTTTTTTAAATCGTGAACTATTTCGAATAAGATGCGTACCAGCAGGTTCCTCAGCGGCTCAAATGAAGTGCTCAGAGATGTGCTCCGGGAGGTCGAGATTGTTCGCGTCCCGGGCTGACGCACAATGAGGCAATATTTATTTTCCCGTGGGTTTTACCACCCTCCCTTCCAAAAATGTGTCCGGTGGATTTAATTTAATCTCCCTTACCTTCCTCACTTTCTGTCGTTAAATTAGCGAAAATTAATTTCGTTCACACTGAACTAAATACTTTGTTAATGTGTAATCAATATGCGATATAATTACAAAATAATTTCAAAATAAGGCAAATCAAATTGAAGTTGAAGCTTTCATTTTTTACAATATTTTTTTTAAACTTGTATGTACGTCAACAGTTTGAGACCACATTGTTATGCTTAAAATCCACCCTTGCTTATTATATTCCCCCACATAGATGAGGGAGTGAGTGTAGTGTAAAGAATATAAAGAGGGATGAGAAGGGTGGTATTGTGTGCGGGAAAGGGAGGAAGTAGAGGGAGCTAGTGGGGGGGGGTTACAGAAACTCGAGTGAACGGGCAAGGGTAGTTCGGAATCTAGATGACGAAATAGTCATGCATTATGGATGACACATGATATTTGACAGATTAATAAATAAATATGCATACGTTTTGGAAGGGGGGCTGAGGCGGTGCGTTTGAAATTAAGAGGGCTGCAACGGTAAAGGGGTAGGGGCACGGGAGGGGTCTTTATCGAATGAAGGAGTGCCGACAGGATTACAGGGTCTGATTGTCAAAGTCAACTATCAAGTGCGTGCATACATAGGACTTCATGCGTCGGCGGACAGGGTTGCCGATTACCTTCATAAGCGGAGCACCTGGCATACGCAGTGCTGAACAAAGAGTATCTGAGGCACCACCACTTACATAGCCACTACCCTTATACAATTCATGTCCTTCTCTTTACCTCCTACAAACAATTGCTGGGATATGGATGTGTAGACTTTTGGGAGTACTCATTTGAGTGGTGGCTGATGATGTAAAAACTAGGGTGTTCACAAAATCAAAATTGTAATCAAGAATATTTTGAAAAAATATACATATGTAGTTTTATTATATCAAGACAGTACCAACATATGACTATGGGCCCATATAAAGCTTAATTAAATCAGCATGGCCCATGCATACGTATAAATAGGCCTACATACATTATATATATATATATATTTACGTAGGTATACATACGTAATGTACATAAACAAGTTAAGCTCGCTACTCTTCAGGTTAATCGAAGAGTACATACGTTTACCTGACCTAACATTGACACTAATGGCATTCTTGTGGAAAATTGAATTTCCGTGCTTTTAATTTTTCTCGCTTGAATTTACAAAACAGCACGTAGCCACATAGTCAAGAATGTTTTTGAAAAATGTTAACTTAGAATTTGCGTTTGTAATCACATTTTTTGTTTTGCTAACTTTTTCAATTAAATTTAGTTAGTCATATCCTCAATTATTATAATAAATGATACATTAATTTATCACAATTTAGAATACAATGCAGAGTATTCATCTTTAATTAAATATAATAAACAAAAAAACTCCGATTTTATGTCTATTTACCATTTCAATAAGCTAATATCAATTTTATAATATAAATAATTATATCCTATTTATTACGACACAACTTTTAAACAAATTATCTTTATATATATATTTTTAAATTTCACTCCTAAACTAGCAATCAAAAGAAAGACAGTTACTTAAAATGATTCTTCCAAACGTCTTGGTCATCTACTCTCGACTGAATACTGACTGGGCTCAAGAGTGTCACAAACCTTCTCTCCCGCGCTTTCACACAACACAGTTGCCAACATTACACCAGAAAATCGCTAATCACAAGCGGATAACGTGATTATTTAGGGTAGTAAATTATCACATAGATTTAGATTGACTAATCAATTATTTAAAACTAAAATATTATATAGTTATTGCAATCAAAATATTGGGTGTTTACGTGCACATGTGCTCATATACACGAGCCGCCATTGATTCATTTGAATGTGAGTTTTCCGATATCACTTGCTCACATATTATTACAACTAAACGACGGAAGAAGAAGATCATTTGTCTACAGTTCACTCAGAGGTTGATACTGAATGTAGCCAATGGGAGAGATAATATTTCCTTCATAAAGCCTGCAGTTCGCTCAGAGGTTGACACCTAGTATATCTGAGGGAAATATAAGATAATATTTCCTCCATAAAGCCTGCAGTTCGTTTAGAGGTTGACACCTAGTGTACTCGAGGGAAATATAAGATAATATTTCCTCCATAAAGCCTGCAGTTCGTTTAGAGGTTGACACCTAGTGTATCTGAGGGAAATATAAGATAATATTTCCTCCATAAAGCCTGCAGTTCGCTCAGAGGTTGATACCTAGTGTACCTGAGGGAAATATAAGATAATATTTCCTCCATAAAGCCTGCAGTTCGTTTAGAGATTGACACCTAGTGTATCTGAGGGAAATATAAGATAATATTTCCTCCATAAAGCCTGCAGTTCGCTCAGAGGTTGACACCTAGTGTACCCGAGGGAAATATAAGATAATATTTCCTCCATATAGCCTGCAGTTCGCTCAGAGGTTGACACCTAGTGTACCTGAGGGAAATATAAGATAATATTTCCTCCATAAAGCCTGCAGTTCGCTCAGAGGTTGACACCTAGTGTACCTGAGGGAAATATAAGATAATATTTCCTCCATAAAGCCTGTAGTTCGCTCAGAGGTCGACATCTAGTGTACACATGGTATAATAAACGTTAATAATTATTTTGATTTAGCATTAAACATATGGAAAAACAGCAACTGTCCAATATCAAACGAAAGGTTATATTAACAAAGAAATGTGAATCACGTACAGCAACTCCTAAACATTTTGTTTGAGATTACGAATCAATGTGATGCTACGTAAGACGAGCACGTCAAGAGTTTGCCATGGAGATGGCAGGTGAATATGTAATCTACCACTGGCGACCTCCACACTCTTCTACCCGCTTCTCAACGAATTGGAGGAAAACTTGATGTCGACTCTAATGAAGCAGGGGAGGTTGTGTCATCACAAGGCGTAGGTAGCTCCCTCAAACAGACGTCTACGACGAGGAGGAAATAATGGCGAACAATATTGTGACACTGTCTGAGGGATTATGAAACCATAATTACAGGTCTAGAAGGTTCTAGTTTGACTCTCAAGCGTGTCTACTACACCAATAGAATAATTACCATCTACCAAGATTAGCAAAGATTAGACCGTAGGGTTGAATCTTATGACAACATAAAATGAAGATAGATTAGAATCCAAACCAGCGAACACGGTGAAAAAAACCTAAGTTGTTACTATAATTTATATATTATATCCGACCGTTAAAATAGTTATAGAACAGTGTAAATATTAAATGATTAAACTTTTATTGCTTTGTGGCTTCTTTGATATTTAATACAATGTAAATTGTACCTTACAAGGTTGATTTAAAAAATTAAGAATGATAATATACTTCACAAACTGCATCTAATTAATTAAATTATAGTTTGAATATAAACTTGACTCATATTACACTTGAAAAAGATTATTGTAACTATATTGTCTACAAATTGCACCCGAGTCGTACTGGGTTTTTAACAAGAATGCCCCTGTTTGCTCGGCCCAACCCCACTTAACAGCTCGGTTGGACCGCTACTTACCGGTCATTACGTCCCTACCCTTCTTCATCTTGTTTGAATTCACACCAGTGGGAACGCGACAAATTCAAACTCTGAAGAAGGTACTTGAAGCTTGTTTCTTCTTCCTGTCTGCTAGGCCGTGGACTCTGTTTTATCTCCGTTGCCTCCTCTACCCCACCTCCCCCCTAGGTTTCTAAATATTTAAACATTACTGACAAAATGTCCTTCTCACAGTCTCACAATAGCTACATAATTTCTATTATCGGATTTCCCCGACTTTTCGAGGTTCTCAAGAAAATACTTTTCAATCTTTACTTACTTAACCTGTATACTATTTTTCTTAGTGAATGATTTGTTTTTGTTTTTCAGATCAATGATCAGCATTTTCCCTTTTCCAACATTAAAATGTTTTAGATATTATTTGCGGCACTGTGTGATCGTGACACTGTACAATTGTCTAGTCCTAGAATGGCAAAATTAGCTAATGTATTTTGTTAACAAGAGAGAACAAGATATCTCGCTTTGGTTTTAGTATTTAGGTGCTAAATAAATGGGGTTTGTTTAGTAAAGTTTAGAAAAAATCCCTGATATTTTCTTACTTTTAATTTATTTCCCTGATTTGTCCCTATTTTCTCCGACATCAAAAATTCACTGACATTTCCCCTATTTTACCTCCCTGTAGAGCGTAGGCCAAAGACCCACCATGCACCTTAGTTTTCTGATCAAAGAGACTGGAGTTAAAATCTCACAAGAGGGTGGTGAAGCGTTTTCCCCCCAAATATATTCTCCCTCTCCCGTAGCAAAAATGCGCATATATTCTCTAGATAATACCTCTCTCATCCCTATCTCATTGATGGAATATGCGAAAAGCCCAAAATGATGCACGTAAAGAAAAGAAAATATTTTAATAAAACCACTTTAGTTGTAACGGGGGTTTGGTGCGTGACCTGACAGTCCGTGGGGCCGGTCACACGTCCATGTGTGAATTTCGAATTCTTGGATATCAGGGTACACTGGTGATTAAACAAGATTGAAAACGCACATGGAATATTCAAGGATTTGATTATAAAAAATTAAACAACACATACACTGACTGATAAGATACAATTAAATTAACTTCAACTAAAAAAGTCACTGAATTAAATAATAAGAGTAATATTTAAGTATGTAAGTTACTAAGAGAATGAGAAAACACAAAATTAAATTAAACTATCAAAACAAATTAATAACTGTACTACACATAATAACTATTAAAATATTTAAAACAGTCACAAAAAGTTAATTACTAACATAATTCACAACAACGTCTACGTCACCCGTGTAGTCCACATATGTCGCCACTTTTCTCCGAACATAATACAATGTACTGATACGTACTACGCCGACCCACTCGCTGGACGCGCTGGTCCCCACACTGGACACGCTGGCCTAAATAATGGACGCACTGGTCCCCACAATGGACACGCTGGCCTACATACTGGACGCGCTGGTCCCCACAATGGACACGCTGGCCTACATACTGGACGCGCTGGCCCCCACACTGGACACGCTGGCCCACATACTGGACGCGCTGGTCCCCACACTGGACGCGCTGGCCCACATACTGGACGCGCTGGCCCACATACTGAACGCGCTGGTCCCCAAAATGGACACGCTGGCCTACATACTGGACGCGCTGGTCTCCACAATGGACACGCTGGCCTACATACTGGACGAGCTGGCCTACATACTGGACGCGCTGGTCCCCAAAATGGACACGCTGGCCCACATAATGGACACGCTGGCTCTACCGACTTACTGGTTGGGAACCAAGAAATGAGAACCCTCTGGCTAGCACCAACCAAGTATAGGATGACTGTCAGTCTGGAAATCACTATTTCCAGAATATAGTACTTGTTTCGAAGAAAATGAACCCAGACTCTTTTATATACGAAACTTCTCTTCATAGAAAGCTCCCCCGCCCCACTATAAGTTCCTTGGCCATAAAGTTCTCCCAGCTAGCTAGCTGTTGGATAAGAACGGAGTGAGAGAAGTGGAAAAACAATCAAAGTTGCCGGTTTAGCGATCAGCACAGTCAATAGCTAACACAGTGTTCATCTGCAAAAAAGATTAAAAACAACTGACCATACATAGGCTACCGACGACGGGGAAGATCGGAGTTCGAATCCTAGATTGGTGTATTGAGTGTTTTTTTCATAAATGATTTTCCACTCTTTCTCCACACAAATGTAGCTACAATTCCTCTAAAATCAACTTTCCTTATCCCTAAAACATTATTATAATCATAACATTTACGTATAGCCCGAACGGGTAGTAAGACTTGATAAAAAAAACCTGACCATTCAGCCGGTCGGGCTCAACGCCTAGCCTTGTAGTTCAGGTTCAGACGCAATGGTGCAGCTGGTTCTGTCTGTAGTACCCTATTCACACGACCGATGTTTCCGTTCTTAATTCAATAGAGAAACTAGTATTGAAACAATCATGGCAACTGTCACCGCTCATGAAATAACGAGTGAAATTAGCAAATAAAATATTTGACGCGTATTCACACATTTAATGTTTTTATATTTATTTTGTGAATAATAGTTAAGGTTACTGGCAGACATAAAATATTTGTCAGAAAAGGTTTTGTGTATGAGTGTAGGTCAATTCTTGATTTAACATGTATTTTGAAACCATCGGACATATTTTTTTAACTATGATTATAGCCATAAATACATTTTATTTAGAACCACATCTCTCAAACTTGTGTTGAAAATTTGGGTATTTGTTTCTGTTTGGTTTTAATGACATTAGAATCACTGTTAAGTTTGCTAAAATGAAAAGTGTATCTTTTTTGCGCATGCGTCTGTACCTATAGGCCTACATCGCAGAGAACTATGACATGCAATACCACCAAATTACTTGCAAGTTTTAATAAAAGCTACCTGTTTTGCTTTTAGTCGTCATTATAGTCGGTGACTCACACGGTAATAGTTGACTTGTACTTAATTAAGTACGGAACCATCACTCGTGTTTATGGGACATAAGGAGTGATAAAAAGCCGGCTCATGGACCATTCCCATTTAAGGTCTTTCCAAACAGGTTACTTAGAAGCAGGAAGAAAAAGGGGTTGATTTTAGGGGGGGGGGGATGAAGAGGCTGGTACAGAACCAAGTAGGGAGAAGTAGGAAGGGAGCAAATTGGAACATCAGTTACCCGTCACCGTAACCGAGTCAGCTAAGCTCCAGAAGGCAAACTTTTCTTTCCCAGCGAACGGCAGCCCATTCATCCATCCGTCCTACCTCCCAGCGCTTCGTGTGCGAGTGAACTTTCCATTCCGGTACGTGGAGGCCATTCGTTACTCGAGAAACTACTACTACCTCCCGCGCCGCGCATGCGCTTGGACCAGGGTACAGCCAAACGCGAGGAAAAGTAGATCCTTGTATTGATTGGTCCTGGACAGGTGATTTACTTTCATGCCTAATATTAAGGTAAACATTGTAACAATTTAATTTTTATTTAGCACCGCGTCTTACTTCCTGTTCCAGTTAAACGCACTAGTTCTAATTATGCTAATGAGTTAAGGACGAGGAAGATTGAATTCCGAGGAAGTGTGCTCGCGTTTGTGTGAAGGGATAGGGGTAAACTATTATGGAAAAGCCAGCCTCAGCACATGCGAACGGGATTTAAACCCCAATTTCCCTGTCATCAGCAGTCCAGTCTATTGCCAAAGTGACGTCTTAGACCATGCGGCCACCGGAGCAGGTGCAACCATATTAAAAGAAAATCCACCGGGCTAACAGCAGTTTTACTAAACTAATATCAGCATTTGTGGGCACGCGTACAAAATGTAAGGCTCCTCTAGTTTGGTTTACCTGTAACGGGGAGGTCAGGGTACAAATCCTGGACAGGTGTTGAGATCATTATTTTCCTAAATAAGTCCCCTAACTATTTCTTCACGCAGATGCGGGTACATTAAATCTAAATTATATCTTCCCGATCCATTTGCATTATTAAAAATGCATAGGCTACAGCCCGGTAGGGTGATAAGACACGGTTGGAAAAAGATTTATTTTTAAAACGTGTGGTAGTAATCAGCAAGATTAGAATTAAAAAGAAATGTATCCACGTTTATGCGTAGGGTGGTGAAAAACTACCTCAGTACACCCGGTTAAGATTGTAATCCCGACTTTCTTGTCACCGGCAAACCAGGACTAGGAGTGACTGATGCCTTTGTCCACGTGGCCACCAACACGTATTTTAAATTGTTTATTTAATTCTTAATTATTTCTAAAAATTGAGAGTTCGATTTCAATAGGGATAAAATTATCTTCCATTGCTGGTAAATGAAACCTAGATCCTTAAAATTCAATCTTAGTTATTTTACAAATATAAACCTAAGTAAGAATTTATTTATCTCAAAACAAGGTTGTGACTTACAAATCAATTGAACTTTGAACAACCTATCCATACTAAATACCCGACTTTTGAGTTTAGAATTTTAGTATCAAACTGCATCAAGGATTTTACTATATTTTCATTTATCGGCCACTGTGAACTTAGCTTCCAAGCAAATTTCTGGGTTGCTAAGGGTTGCTGTTGACTTTGTAGTCTAGCAAATATCACCAACACTTCTTCTAAATTAGAAGCCTAATTTTTAATAAAATGATAGTTTCGGATATGAGAGGGGATTGAATTTAATAATATTTTGAATAATTATTGTTTTTCAAATATCCATGCAATTCCTCTATTTTGTTTACCCGGCTGGTTGAGCGTTTACTGCATATCAGGGGTCGGTAACCTTTTAGTAGTGTTGTGCCGAAGTAATACTGCAAGTCACTCAACGTGACAACCAACCTAAGCCCGCCCAAATCGTTTATATTTGTATACTTGTTAACTAGTTCAACTATGAAAACAAATTTAAATTAATCTGGTAAAATGAAAATGTAACAACATGTTTCTAAATCGAATACATTAAATAACTCCTGTTTCTTGAATATTTAATATTTCAATATAAATCAGAAAAATAAGAATAAATAGAAAAGTTATAAGTGTATTTCACAAAATTTAGGTTCTGAAGACTTTATTTTGAAATCTTTAAACAAAACAATTTGAATCATTGAAACATAAAACACGTTGTTATTAAAATTGTTACATCAATAGTTTTAATTAAAAATTAGGGTTTTATATTATTTTTATTCAAATCGCTCATCGTGTCAATGAAAATAGTTCCACGTCCCACTCTTGGCACGCGTGCCGTAGCTTGCCGACCCCTGCTGTACATAGATGGGAAGACAAAACTATCATATTTTTACCTTCTTTTCCATGGATTTAGCTTAGCTCCTGTGTAGTCAATCTCCATTATCACTCAGCCACAAGAATGGATTTATGTAGTTTTTTTTAGATACTATATTTAATAACTGTACATATCAGGCCTTTGGCACCGTAATGAGTCAATGACTCCAACGTGATGTAGCGATAGATAATTATAAATTCATTTGGAACCCAATCCAACACCCTATTTCGGTCAGTTGGGCGTCTCCCTACTAATATATAAGACCTAGGTTCCATTCCCAGCGTGGTCAAAATAGTTATCGTTGGTGAAATGTGGGTTTTCCATTCCACAGTGATGAATTAACTTCAGGGGCTGGGTGATGAGTCTGTTATAGATTTAAGTGGTTTATAAATCGTGTGCTGATATAAACAGTCGGTTCAGATAATGCACGTTAAATATCTTAAATAAAAAATACATTAAATTGATAGAGAGCAAATGTTTTTGGTCCATTTTAGACAATAATTTCATGATTGACTCCAGCGCCTCATTCAACTGACATTTGACCACGGGTACATTTGGGAAGAAACTGTACCAAATTCCAACCAACCTACCCCCTCTCAATCGGGTAGCATCTGGAGTTTTGACAATGCAATTAAGGCATTGTCTGAAAGCAGCCGATGAATCAGGAAGTCATGCTCTAACGGTCACCAACTATGGCGTGTCCATCTTTGCAGAACACTGGAGCACCCGTTTTAATGTAATTCGCTCACGGACTGAAGATACAATTAAAATTGGTTTCCAGTTGAAGGAGAACATATTTACATTCCGGATAGAACGTTTGCGTTTCGCCAGTGATGTTTGCTTGGTGAAATAAAAGGTAAGGGGTTTGTAGGGAAATGTTGAATTAATTGATCTTCGAGAATGTTCTGAATAAATGGTGCTACAGTCCAATTACCATAATAAAGGACTTATCTCACATCTTTAAAAGCTACTAAATCTACTTTCACGTATTCATACGTCAAATAATGTGATCTATAACAGTCACTTTTGATAGAAATTACCAATGCCTATAAAATAAAACCAATAAAATAGTAAAATGGATCAAATTTGGCAGTAAATAAATATGTTTGTATTTTTATAAGCGCCTTTCTATTCAAATTGGGTTTTAGTTAATTTTGTGCTACCAATAAATGAGAGTTTTTCCTAAATACAAAAACTAAATTTATTGGTAAAAAAAATAGCTAATTTATAAATACTATGATCGAGTTAACTCGTTACTCATTTTGTAACACCACCAGCTGTTTATATCTCCATGTCACCATCAGACTGTGATTTTAAATATGGTCTATAAGTTAATCTGTATCAAGTCATTTCACATTAGTTAATTTTTAGCTATATTTAGTAAACCACCTTCTACTTTAAAATATTACAACATAACTTTTTGTAACTGCGCTCACCTTCTTACAATCAAAGACGTAGGAATGTTCTTCCTGTCTGGGGTCGTGGGGTGAAGGCCCTTAGTGTAGCATCCGCCAATTAAAATATATCCCGCAGGTTTGACACTATTTTCTTACTATAAAATTGCCTATGTTTTCTAGAAGGGCAGCTTAAAATTGAAGAAAATAGTAAATTTAATTTTTAATCAACCTGACTACTGTGAAGTCGTGTAACTTATGTATAAAACCAGAATATGTAAGATTGATGGTGAAATACATCTTCTGTCGCTTCAAAGCCCTTTTTTAAGGGGTAATAACACATGTTTTAATCAACGTGCATAATTCTTCAGCCCACTTTTTTGTCAATCTTGAGACTTTATATTCTAAGCTTTATATTAAATGTCCTTAGTTAAAAAATATTTTAAAAATTATTTTACTAGATTTTGCAAACTTTCTTGGTGTTTCCTTGTTTTTTCAAGACACAAAAAATTCCCTATGTTTTCCCGGTTCTTCCAGTTTTCCATGTGCGTGGCAACCCTGAGTCCAACACAGTTTATAATCAAAGGTCCCTCTTTGCCCACAAAAAAACTGTGCTAAAGTTATCTTCGTTGTACATAGCTTTCATTTGGCTAAATAAATGGTACGACACAATAGTGCAAAGCTTCTCATGGCAAATAATCATTATAACGCAAAACTCTTATCATACACTCACTATGAACCAACAAATTATAGCCAATTTTTAAAGATTTGAACTTTCTAACTAGTAGCTTGGTGCCTGGAACATCCAGAATGATCAGATTCTGAACCATATTTTGTTCTGTGCCACTAGTAGTCTGCTCGCTTGATGTTTCATTTGAAATTATTTGTGGAAGTCGTGGTTCAATCTCAAACTCTATGTGGTATAGTTAAATGTATGATTTGGTTCCCTAACAACTCTAACAACTGTGGAGTAAATATGTCTTTAATAAATAATTATAAATACTAATTAAATACATTACAAATACACGTTTATTATGAGTTTATTACTAGTATATATGGCTGTCGGCAGCAACTTGAATAATTAGGATGCAACTTATATTTTTAGTATAAGCTAAAAAAAGCAAAATCCTCACTCAGTTCCTTTAAGTCATGAAAGGCATTTACAAAATAATTCAGAAAAAAAAATAATCCTGTTTTGTTAGGTTCTGTACAGTGGCCTATACTCCAAGTGTGAAAAGTTACAGCTCTCTAGATCATCTAGAGGCTTTTGGAGGGTGTGGAAAGACACACATAGAAATTATGTAAAGCGATTAGGCTTAATAAGGTATCAAATCTTTCATCATTTTAAGTTGAAGCATATTCTGGCACAATTTCACACATTTGCTTCGTTTTATTGGTTTTGATGCGCGTTGCTTTTTAGCAATTAACTTAGCCATTTTAAATATATGCGCAGAATTAATATAGGTATAATGTTTAGAAAAGTTCTATGTTAGAAAAACTTCAGTACTCGTAAGATCATATTTGATATATTTTCAGCAATGATGCGTTGTTTGTATACGTACTTTTTAATATTTGAATTAAAGCCAGTAAGACAGGCAAAACTCATACATTCATGAAGTAAATGGTAGTTTTTAGATACCAAATAAGTAAAAAATCAAGCACAAGTGATTCAATTTAAATATTTTCTCAAGCTCCAAATTAACATAGGAAGGGGAAAAAATAGAGGAGAAAAATATTGTAAAATAGAAAAGGGATCAGATCCATGCCAGTCACTCGCCGGTCTCCAGTTTGCTACTTTGGTGAGTCATTAGTTGGGTAATCTTGACAGTGTCTCTGTAGGGTCGACATACTCCGTCTTGATAATATTCGGTGTGTCTACATTCAGTACAGTCAAAACATGATTATCGTCCACTGAATTTTGGTTATGAAAGTCAAATATATATGAATGTAACTACTCGATGGTGTTGGGATAAGGTTTTGTTTTAAAAATTAGATAAAAATATGTGGTACTTCTAGAACATAAACTACATACTTGAATTGTAACATTTTATTAGGTCTAAAGGAGATACCAAAATAATCATATTGCCACAATTAAGTAAGTTAGAAAAAAAAAGTTCATATATTTGATTGTAGATATTGTGTTATTTTTTTTAAACATTTTTTTTAGAAAATTAAATAAAGTTCTTGAAGCAAGCTATCAGTTTTGGCTACCATAAAAGGAATGGTATGGTTTTCAAAATAATAAAAGTAGAAAGTGGGTAGGGGGTGATGGGATGACAATCTCGACCATATGACTATATATTTCCAAACGATTTACTTATTACGAAACCAAACTTTTGTAGTTAGGCCCTATACAAAGCAAATTTCAATATCTAAGAATCAATTAAGAATATGACAGATATACAATATCGGACTTACAACACTGTTCCATTTTAACTTTCAACTACATTCCGAAAATGTTATCTAACCAAATCAGACGGGAAGAAAAATAAAACTGGAAGTAACGGATGTTTCATATTTACGTTTAAAAAACGTTTGTATGATGAGATTACCAGGAAACATTCAATCCAAACTATGGTATCAAAATATACTTGAAAACCTCCAATTTCGAAGTACAATAGCAAAAAAAAAAAGTATTTTCCTCCAAACAAACGAATAAAAACCAGGAACGACCTACAAGTGGGCCTCTCTCTCTGCCGACATTGGTGGTTGGTTTATTGGAAACACGGGGCCTATTTCCCTGGCAATACATCGAGCCCACCCCATCGGACTGAATGAGCCAGATCTCCCAACCACCCTCCCACTCCTCTTTCAATGTAGTAGCGCCGCGTCAGCGCGGTACACACACATCACGCTCCTCAAATCACCCCACCCACCTATAGAGCTGCAACCTACTTTCCTCGACTCAGCCTAGTTCTGACAACAGAATTATGTTATTACCAGGGTCCGGACTTAAATGACATAAAAATTATCAAAAAATGACCTAAAGATTAAAAATAAATTTCCACAAAAAAATTACCTAAAAATATCCACAAAAACTTGTAATGAATCCACACGCTTAAATCAAACATGCACTTTACAAATGGAAGATATAAAATATACGTGCAATGAAAATCTTTTAACAACTAAACTCATGCATTCTGATAAATATAATATCGATTTATAAATATATGCTTCAAAAGCATAGCCCTCCAAGGCAACCCTTAATAGCAGTGCCTCACCAGGAATATGGATTTTTCAACCAGACAAGCAAAGAGAATACAAAGTTCATGGCCTACATTTACATTATCTTTTTGTTCCGACAATTGTGTGTTTAAAAAATTTATGTTTGTGTTTATGCATTTTTAAAACATTGATTTTAAAAATACACTTATTTAACAAATATGCTTAAAACTGAATCGAAAATGCTTTAAAGTGACTCAAAAATAATGCAAATCATTAAAATTATGATGACCTAATAATTTAAAATGGCCAAACAATGATCTATCAAAAAAATTCTCCGACCAAGGGATTATGAAGAGAATTTATGCACACATGAGCATTGTTTGTGATGTACCAACAAAATATGACACGTCAAAAAAATCCAGGCCCTGTTTATAAGGGCAACCATTATTACCACTCAAGTTTTTCTATGGTCTAATCAAGTTCTTGACTACCGGTAATGAGGAGGTAAAGGTTCGAATTTCGGCTGAGTGTTCTGAGAGGGGTTACCCAATATCACTCGTATAAATGCGGATAAATGTCCTCTAAATTCTGCCTTCATCATCCCTACATCATAAGCGTAATTAAAATGCGTGTAGCCCGGATGGATGGTAAGACGCGGTAAAGGCAAAAAAAAGTTGCTAAACTGAAAATTGTTCGCTACACGTGTGTAATTTTGATAAACATTCACAAAAATGTAAATCAAAAGCTACAAAGACAATCATACAAATTATAATTATGGTTTCCTTTAAAAGTGGTTAAAAGGAAGGCCCTGAAGGGACGTGGCAATTTCAGGATAGAAGGATGCGTCATCAACACAATAAAATAAACAGATGATCTAGCATTTTTGGCCAGAAATAAGAGTTGTAGGAAATGATGTACCAGCTGCTGGAGATAGGAATAAAATAAGGCATCGAGATCAACAATAAGAAACCAAAAATTATGGGAACTTCAAAAAATGAAGAGCCACTTAAAGTCAAAATCTGAAACCAGGAGCTGAAAAGCTTTAAGCAGTCAAGTACCTGAGAGGTTTAATGGGGAAGTTTACTGAAGTCTGCTGAAAAAGGTATGCCTATTGTACCAAGGTAATTAGGTTGAGGATTGCCATGGCTAAGAAGATTTCAACAAGAAATGGTTACTGCTGAGCAGCGAGTTGAATTTGGAACTGAGGAAGAAACTAATGAATTGCTACATTTGGAGCATCGCACTGTATGACGGAGAAACTTGGACTCCCAGAAAGATGGAAAAGAAATACTTGCACAGCTGGGGCTTGCGAAGACTTGAGAAGATCAAGTGGACAGACAGGGTTATTAGTGAAGAAGTGCTAAGAAGTATGGGTGAGGAGAGAACCATTATGGATGTGATTCTTCGGTACAAAATAAATGGGATCGGACAGATCCTTAGGAGGAACTGCCTTCTGCATGACGTTATAGAAGGCAAGGGTGGGGGAAAGAGGAGCTTAGGAAGAAGGAGGATTCAAATATTGGGTGACTTGAAGGAAATAAGAAAATTCTGAGAGCTGAAGAAGGAGGCAGAGGAGGACAGGGCACATTGATGGGCTAAGTTTGCTAAAAAAAAAAGGACCCGTCGTAAGACAGACAAATAATATCAATACATAAAGTAGCCTCATGGTTTCTTTGGTGCTGACTGACAGCTGACAGCTGACAACTTTGAAAAGTTACCAGACCAAATTATGTACCTCTACAACGAACCATATGATCTTCAAAAACATGTGTTTAGCAGCTGTCACTTCTGACAGTCAAAATTTAGGCATATACAAGAAACATATAATATGACTGTTTTATTCATTTTTTATTTAATGTTGAACTTGATATGTTGATATTAGGCCTAGTATTAATTATTAATTTTTTCTACAATATTAAAATTTTTTAAAAATGTAGCACTTAATCCCATATTAGTTATTATTATTATTATTAAATAACTTTTAATAATATTTTATTTTATAAATAATTACTTGTTAATATTATTATTAATAACATTATAAATGTGAAAAGTCTCAATGTGTAGTATTGCTGAGAGAAAAAAAGTCATAAACCTTTTTAACACTATTACAACAAATAAGTCATATTCATTATGAACTGGCTTGTACCTTATAAGTGTTTTCCAACGGGGTCGCAAGAACTTCTTCTAAATCATCATATTCATCGTCGTCCTCTTCATCATATTCAACCAGGTTAATGATGATAGGTGGGTAGGTCTCACTTGCATCCATTTTGCTTATGCTCACCTTTACAATCTGTTATATTATATTGTTTTAATATGTAGGCCTATTTATGATGACTTTAAATAATTTAATAAACAAAAATCAATATCCTTGAAAATATGTTTAGGCCTATAAAATAAATTACAATGACAAATCAAAAGCTATCCTAACTAACAAAAATCTATTTTAGATTCATTTCTCTTAAACAGTTATAACAAAGTCTCTAATAAAACTACATTAACTTATTGCTTGAAGTCTTAGCCTGGTATTTATTTAAACAACACTGGAAAAAGACTTGCTAGTATGTTTTATTACACTTCACAGATTTTTTTTCTAATACTATCAAAATCCTAAAACTCGAGGTTTAGCCTAGAGGGCAACACAACACAATCTTGGGGTTAAAATATATATTTTATAGTCTTGATAAACAGACTTAAATTTTCAAATAATGTATATTGATCACTGAGATACACTCGCTATTTTTTTATCACACGCTTTAATGTTATATTAGATAAATAATTATTCAAATATCACTAAAAACCGTTTATTTTCCAAGTATAACACGCTAACACACCACTAATATTCACAAAAGAACACACGGATTACTAAGTAGCCGAATTAATATTTAAAAAAAACACTGGATTATTAAAATTCGTAATAAAATTATCAACGGTGGCATAGACACGGCGAAATACTCAACTATAAAATATTTTTGTTTGCTTCAACTTGTAGACACGTGCACGTGGTTTTATTAATTGTGTTTTATACGATAATTGACTGTTACAATGTCTATTTAAAATTGTTAGATTATGGTTATGAAAGTAACCGTTTGGTTGTTTGTATAGTTTTGAAGTTTGCTTTTAATGTTTAATTCAAATTAATTATTAAAAGTAAAAGAACGTTCAAAGTGGCTTTATATGCTGAAAACCAATATGGCCACTGAATAGAAGCTACGCTGCCAGTTGGTGACGTAGAGGAACTAGTTGCCGGTTGGACGGAGACTAGTATTAATACTCGTTTTTACAAAATTTTAACTTTATATTATTTCACAAACATTTTGTATGTTTTTTCTTCTTTATTATCACAAACCATTTATTTATGTTAAATATGAGGCCTGTTATAAACATATTAATAACTGAATATAATACCATTAAATGTAAAATTTCACGCTCTATTTAACCTGTAATTGCCACAAGAGGTTAAAAAAAACTAGAATGAATTGACTAGACTTTTTTTTTCTTCTTAAATTTGATTATGTAAAATAAAATTATACTGTAATCCTTGGGGAAGTATTGTTAAAAGTGATTGATAATATTTTTAGTGATAATAATAGTAATACTTAGCAATTAATAATTATTTCCAAATATGTTGACAAAAGTTACTTTCAGACAATGTTGGCATTACTGATAGCAGCTGCTAGCTTCTGTTAGCTGTCATGTAAAACCAAAGAAGCTATGGGCGTACTGTAGCAATATACATTTTATTTCTGGTATTTAAAAAAAAGCATACGTTCAGCACAGGGGTTGAAATGGGGACACTAGTTGGGATAAAATCAACCCACAATTCAGATGGTTCCTTCATTATATTATTGTGTTGATGTGGAGAGAGTATTAGAAAACAAAAGTGAAAAATCACATGTCTAAAATCACCACCTCCCACTCACGGTAGGGATTCTAACCAACACTTGTGGCTAAATACAAGGATATCCTAACACCTTAGACCACTCGGTCATGGATACGTGGATTTTTTCTGAGTAAGAATTCAATAATAACTGCCGTTATTGAATTGCAATCATTAAAACTTTGCTATTCTCTAAAATGTGTTAAGTGTATTAATAATATAGTCACCCATATCGGTGGTTGTAATTGTCTAAGGCGCTGTTCTCGCAAGAGACTGGACTGCCAATAATGGGAAGATCAGGGTTCGAATTCGGGTTGGGTGAATGGAGGATGGTTTTTCATACTTGATTTTACACTCTTCCTTCACGCGAATTGGGGTACACTTCCTCTAAATTCTACGTTCCTGACATCCTACTAAATCAGTGTAAATATGTGAGTATACCAGACGGGCAGTAGGACGTAGTGAAGAACAAACCCGCAGTACAATAGTAACATTTTTTCCTAACACATCTCTAAGAATTAATAGCCAGAGCTATTATTTATGCTTATTAGTGGGAATTACTCCATCTAGATATTATATTCTGAAAATNAAAGGGGGAGGGGGTGGAAAGAGAAGTAAGATAGTTTAGCTCTATTAAATATAATGAAGGTATATTGTAACCGTCATCAGACATGTAGCCAAAGAGAAAGGGGGAGGGGGTGGAAAGAGAAGTAAGATAGTTTAGCTCTATTAAATATAATGAAGGTATATTGTAACCGTCATCAGACATGTAGCCAAAGAGAAAGGGGGAGGGGGTGGAAAGAGAAGTAAGATAGTTTAGCTCTATTAAATATAATGAAGGTATATTGTAACCGTCATCAGACATGTAGCCAAAGAGAAAGGGGGAGGGGGTGGAAAGAGAAGTAAGATAGTTTAGCTCTATTAAATATAATGAAGGTATATTGTAACCGTCATCAGACATGTAGCCAAAGAGAAAGGGGGAGGGGGTGGAAAGAGAAGTAAGATAGTTTAGCTCTATTAAATATAATGAAGGTATATTGTAACCGTCATCAGACATGTAGCCAAAGAGAAAGGGGGAGGGGGTGGAAAGAGAAGTAAGATAGTTTAGCTCTATTAAATATAATGAAGGTATATTGTAACCGTCATCAGACATGTAGCCAAAGAGAAAGGGGGAGGGGGTGGAAAGAGAAGTAAGATAGTTTAGCTCTATTAAATATAATGAAGGTATATTGTAACCGTCATCAGACATGTAGCCAAAGAGAAAGGGGGAGGGGGTGGAAAGAGAAGTAAGATAGTTTAGCTCTATTAAATATAATGAAGGTATATTGTAACCGTCATCAGACATGTAGCCAAAGAGAAAGGGGGAGGGGGTGGAAAGAGAAGTAAGATAGTTTAGCTCTATTAAATATAATGAAGGTATATTGTAACCGTCATCAGACATGTAGCCAAAGAGAAAGGGGGAGGGGGTGGAAAGAGAAGTAAGATAGTTTAGCTCTATTAAATATAATGAAGGTATATTGTAACCGTCATCAGACATGTAGCCAAAGAGAAAGGGGGTGGGGGTGGAAAGAGAAGTAAGATAGTTTAGCTCTATTAAATATAATGAAGGTATATTGTAACCGTCATCAGACATGTAGCCAAAGAGAAAGGGGGAGGGGGTGGAAAGAGAAGTAAGATAGTTTAGCTCTATTAAATATAATGAAGGTATATTGTAACCGTCATCAGACATGTAGCCAAAGAGAAAGGGGGAGGGGGTGGAAAGAGAAGTAAGATAGTTTAGCTCTATTAAATATAATGAAGGTATATTGTAACCGTCATCAGACATGTAGCCAAAGAGAAAGGGGGAGGGGGTGGAAAGAGAAGTAAGATAGTTTAGCTCTATTAAATATAATGAAGGTATATTGTAACCGTCATCAGACATGTAGCCAAAGAGAAAGGGGGAGGGGGTGGAAAGAGAAGTAAGATAGTTTAGCTCTATTAAATATAATGAAGGTATATTGTAACCGTCATCAGACATGTAGCCAAAGAGAAAGGGGGAGGGGGTGGAAAGAGAAGTAAGATAGTTTAGCTCTATTAAATATAATGAAGGTATATTGTAACCGTCATCAGACATGTAGCCAAAGAGAAAGGGGGAGGGGGTGGAAAGAGAAGTAAGATAGTTTAGCTCTATTAAATATAATGAAGGTATATTGTAACCGTCATCAGACATGTAGCCAAAGAGAAAGGGGGAGGGGGTGGAAAGAGAAGTAAGATAGTTTAGCTCTATTAAATATAATGAAGGTATATTGTAACCGTCATCAGACATGTAGCCAAAGAGAAAGGGGGAGGGGGTGGAAAGAGAAGTAAGATAGTTTAGCTCTATTAAATATAATGAAGGTATATTGTAACCGTCATCAGACATGTAGCCAAAGAGAAAGGGGGAGGGGGTGGAAAGAGAAGTAAGATAGTTTAGCTCTATTAAATATAATGAAGGTATATTGTAACCGTCATCAGACATGTAGCCAAAGAGAAAGGGGGAGGGGGTGGAAAGAGAAGTAAGATAGTTTAGCTCTATTAAATATAATGAAGGTATATTGTAACCGTCATCAGACATGTAGCCAAAGAGAAAGGGGGAGGGGGTGGAAAGAGAAGTAAGATAGTTTAGCTCTATTAAATATAATGAAGGTACATTTTATTTTACTTGATTTATTCTATCAAAATAATCCTTTAAATTATGAACTTCATTATTAAATATTTGTATTATTTATTTATTTTTCAATTTTGTTTATCATTAAAACTTCTGTGATTGTGATAGGTTCGTTTATTCAATTTGAAAATAATGTTTAATGTATAAAATAAGGATTTTATAATAAAAAAAAACTAAACAAAATGTATACTTTATCCAATACTTTATACGTTTTTCGAAATTTGGCATAGGTATGCATACATTTTATTTGTCAATGATAAATATTCCTCTAACTATAGACATTTTTATATTTTATTCAACGTAAACATGTCGTTTGAGTCATACAATCGCCACATCCGTATTTTTCCGCGGCTTACTAGGTCAAGAATAGCACTCGTTTATTTAAGAACAATTTATTTATTATTTAATATTTATTTATTATTTATTATATTATTTATTTTTATCTGTCACTTTTGACGGCTCGTATGAAATTTTATCTATAAAATAAATAGCCTTTTGTCGGTGTCGACACTTAGACCTTACTCATCTATATACTAACAATTCTATTTCTATGACGATCTAATTAAACAAAATGCAAGCATGTTTTCTTAAATGTTATTTATTTGGGATATATAACATGCACTTTTTGAAACGATTGGTATCAGTCCATGGCTTAAAAACTAACTTAAATCTAAAGCGAACACAAAATATTTTCATGGCTGTTAATTTATCAATATAAAAAAAATCGTCGATGAAAGGTTTTCGGTCATCTCTAGAATAGATCGTTAGTTTAATAAACATTGAGCTACGGTATTGCACAGCTTTGTTTAGTAAATCACTTATTCTCATTATAAAAACACATTGGAAATTACATAATCTTGTCCTTCTATAGAGTTTTCCCTCTTTCCAAATAATACATCGGCTACATCAATCCCCATCCGCCTCGTTCCCCCTTTTAATATAAACTCTCCACGGTCCACCCATTGTTGGGCCAGGCAGCTGGCATGAAAGGGGTCCAAAGAGGGTGATCGATAAAAGGGGGCGGGCTGAAGAGGGCCCACCCTTCAGGAAGTCCCAAGAGTAAAGAACCCGTGTGAACTCTTTACTCTTCGCCCTGAAGGACCAGCCGGAGAATGACCGGCCACAAAGTTGCATTGTGTCCAACTCTTGGGGTCAATGGACGACACCAATGTAATAATAGAATATATACTGTCATCCAGTAGCTCTGTGGACATAATATCCCGGTTCGATCGTGGGTGCTGATCAGGATCGACGCAAGGTTTCGTGCGCCTTGAGCGAGAAATTAAATTTGCGCCCCAGATGTATTCTGTCCTAGCTGTTGTACCCGTTCTTCGCACGGGGAATCTATAAAGTAAATTTGTTATTTTTATTATATAAAATAAAACACAGGGAATAGTAACCAAATCTTAAATCATATTTAAATATTAATCCTTTAGTGTTTAAATTGTAATGCAAAACGCGAAAAAAAGACTAATTTAATATACAATGTCAAAATAGAGACATAATATGGACGTGCTTTTTTTTATAGCTGACATTTATTTTGAAGATTAAGTT
This sequence comes from Timema bartmani, assembly GCA_902151455.1. Classification (NCBI taxonomy): domain Eukaryota; kingdom Metazoa; phylum Arthropoda; class Insecta; order Phasmatodea; family Timematidae; genus Timema; species Timema bartmani. The sequence continues at coordinate 42,957 of CABFWB010000655.1, read as the reverse complement.
ATAACTTCTATATATCCAATATTTTGAACACTTGCCTGTTGGTGCTAGTAGGAAAAGAAAAGCATAGTTTCACAGCATAAATGTTGTTAAAGAATTAAAACAAAGTAAATTTATAAGGTAACCATTAACAGTTTAGAAAAGGAAATATTATTTTTCAGCGCTTTTGGCCTAATTTGATCCAATATTTTGAACCTGATAGATTAAATTATCGTTTTTTGTACTTTTCTGAGAACAATACAGTCTTAAAACCTCTCGAAATTCCAAATTTTAGATTTCTAGGTTGTTTATAATGGTTAGAATAACTCATGTGGACAAACAAAATCAAAATTGTATCAATTTAGGATGTTATAAATCCAGCTGTACTGTTTATGTAATTTGTTATTTTACACTATCAAGAAAGCCATGACAATCCCAAACTTTATATTTACAATTAATATACTCGTAATATTTTAAAAACTATATTTGAAACGAAACATTTAACATGTCATAAGCTGAATGCACAAATGAACGCAATCAAGAGAGAGCGCAATATTTGCCTAAGAGCGATTATAAGATATGAGAAAATAAATTATATACATTGTTACAAAAACATTTAGGAAAAATGGTAATCACAGTTTAACAAAGAGCGTAAGTGAGCGTAAGGCTGTTAAAGAGATAGATTGGTTCCTTAAATTTAGCCTATTTGCACATTTTTAATTTTCTAATAAAAAAAAGATGTTTTTATAATAGTTTGTGAAATGTTTAGTGCAATTTTCAATATATATATATATATTTGTAAATGTTCAGACTCTTAGTTATTTAAGTTTGTCCCTGTACATGTATGTAAATATTCCAATTTTCTACCATAAGGGAAGGGTTTTATTATTAGTTTAGACATTTTTTTGCTGCTGATGATGGGTAGATTGGGGTTTTAATTTTGATCGATTGTTCTAGGATGGTTTTTCCTTAATAGTTTTTCACTCTTCCTCCACAAAAATACTTGTACAATTCTTCTATGTCTAGTCTTCCTCATCCCTAGCACATTAGTGTAAGGGGATGGTATAACAGTGATACATGGTGTAGCTTGTGGCTGATAGAGCTGTTTACAATTTATGTTGATGATGTTAACGTCCACACCATCGGTACGAACATGAAATCCAATTTCCGTATCCATATAATTATACCCTTTATTTTTCCACTTCCTAGTTATTATTTTTTTCAATTTCCCATTTTTTTTTATTATTTTCTATTCTTAAAAGAATGGTACGGTGCACCGTGCGTGCGGAATTTCTCGCGGACTTTAAATCAAAATGGAGACGTTTACTTAAAACTCGTAGATATGTGAAACAAATTAATATACATGGTTGCAGAAACATGATGGGGAAAAAACACCACATTCTACCAAAGATCATAAATGAAATACTATCCACAGATATAGAACCATTGAGATTAGAGGAACATATTTGTCCACCAAAGAGGATAATAATCAATTATCCATTTCATAGACCTCAATTTAAACAATCGTATATTTGATCACAGCTCGGCAACCATTTATTTTATAAAGATATTTTTTAAATAACAGCTTTTTATTTTTACTAATCTTACAATTTGTCAATGGTAAGGTATTCCGTATCTCAAACAGTTACGGAGATTTATGACCTCGAATTCATTTTTCTGGAAAACGAGATTCACAATTTTTTTAGTTGTGTCAAAAGTACCTATAAACGAATTTTAATCAAAATGGTTATATCCTGTTTTAAGAAAATCAATTTTATATATTTTCGAGATTAGTGAACTACCCTTAATTTTCGGGTTAGATATAATTCAAAAACTCCTCAAAAGAACCCTATGAAAACCGTAGAAACCAAGTTTTAGACCGATCGGTAAAATGATTTCGGCTCTAGGCCGAGATTAAGATAGAACTATGGCATCAAGAAAAAACCTTTTTCGGAGACAGTGGGTCATGAAACTTCGATATCCATCAAAATCTCAGATTCAATTTTTTTTACAATCAAAATACGTTCTCTAACCGAATATACGACAATTCCGGTCCATTGATGGAAATTCGATTTCCAAGGTCATTATTTTATTCAGGGCTGTGACAATTGCGGTCATGCAGGTCATGCAGGTCATGCAGATCATACAAATAACCTTGAAAACATAGTTACAAATAATGTGAAAACAAGCATGCTTCTCAAGCATGATGGTTAAAGTGTCGTGGAAGATAAAGTTAATATGGATTTTGAATGCGCGGCCATATCAGCTCTGAAACAGGTGTTTTCTTATGTTAAAGTCAATGGCTGCTACTTTAACCTGAAGAAATGTCTATGGAGAAAGGTGCAAGAATTAGGTATGACTAAGGACTACACAGAAGACGATGAAATAAGGCTCAATGTTAGAATGTGTGCAGCGCATGATTAGTGACGGCTTCATCTATGAGAAGAATATGAGGAGGGTAGTTTCAGACCTAGTGTAGCCGTATTTGCGTGATGAGGTGCTGAGAAAGCTACACTACTACCTCATTAATATGGGGAACATATTTCCAGGGTACCCTGTTATGCGTTGACCATTTTCCTTATATTATTTCAAATATGTCAAGGTCCGCCTACTGAAATAAGGATAGCAAGTCCGAATATTTTATTATCGTTCCTCTTCCGATTACAAAGTGATGAATAAGCAACTCGGTAACTTGTGTTGTGCCTGTTCTTGGAAAAAAATATAAAAATAATAAGTCGTATGTTGGATCAAAAATTCACCTTATGTATTCCCAAATAATAAATTATGTTTAAAAAATAAAATTGTTTCAATAAATATTAAGAATGGCCCGTTTATTTCGAAACGACCGCGTCAGTCTAGCACCTTACACGCGAGAGACGACATAAAAAAACCTAATAAAGAGATAAAGAAACGAGAGAGGAAAAACTAATAAAGAGATGAGAGAGGAATAAATGTTCAAAAGAGAAACTACTGTAATAGAAAAAAGATGGAAAGATATGAAGGAGAATAGTAAGAAAAAGTACGGACAGTAACAAGGGTAAGTTACCAAAGCGAAAGAAAAGGGAATGAAAGCAGTAATGGCCAGGGAGGTTAGCACTCCACCTAACACTTATCGGAACCTCTCTGAACATTGTGTTTTCAAAAGTTCTAGAGCCAGTATTCGATAGTGACCATGACATTTAGTGTCAACATTATTTTCGATAACGCTTTCAAAATAGAAACCATGATTGTGTCAGTATGTGAGAACCTAGTGTTTTTCTTTCTTTTTTGTAATGTGTCTAAGTATCCATTCGCTATACGCATGCATTAATTCCACTATTGGAATAGGGATAAACAAAGTATAATTTTAGATTAAATGTATCCGTATTTGAGTAATGGGAGAGTTGGAAACCCTTTGGGATAAACACTCAACCGGAATTCAAAACCAACTCTCCCGGTCATCAGCAATTCAGTGCATTACTAGAGTGACGCCTTGGAGCAGCGGTTTTCAAACTTTTAAGAACCACGAACAGATTTTTAATATGACAAATTTCCGCGAACCACCAAGCTTTAATGGACACATTTTTAAAAAATTATATTATTCCCCCAAAAACCTTGATTTATTTCTCATAATGAAGCGTGTGCAAAGGTTACGCTTGTTTCTGGTTTAGTTTGATGACGTCATTGACATCCAGAGCACATGCACTAACATAACATCAAATTCCCGTATTCGAATATTATGCACCTTACTATTTTCCCTTTTTACTTTCCCTCGACACCTCGGAGATAAAGTATTGTGATCATTAAAAAAATAAAACTCGAGATTTTGATGAATGTCGACATTTCATGACCCCCTGAAAAAAAAAAAAAAAGTTGTTTTGCAATGCCGTCTGTCTGTACCTCGGTCTAGAGCCGAAACTATTTTACGGATTGAGCTAAAACTTGGTATCTGGGGCTTTCATAAGGTCCCCCCGAGGAGTTTTTCTAATTAGTTATCTAACCCTTAAATTAAGGGTAGTTTACTGAAGGGGGAAAAAAGAAAAAAAATAGATTTTATCAAAATTAGCTCAAAAGATTTTAATCAAATGATATATCTCGGCACTATTTATTATTATATACAAGATGGCAACTCTCATATTCTCATGAAAATGACTTGGGCATGGAGTATACGACCACTGAAGTGAGTGAAAATAACAATCCACTCTCTGAGATATCTCCACTGAGCACTAATCCCGGACCTATGAATATGGAAGTATGTGAAAAAGATACAAATTTTTTTACCAATGCATCTTACTACCTGTTCAGATTATACTTATATGTACCAATTACGCTAATAAGTCAGGTATGATAAGTTAAATTTAGAGGAAGTGTACCCATATTTACGTGGTGGGGGAGTGGAAAACCATTTAGAAAAAAACACCCTCAGTACATCAGACCGGGTTTCAAACCCATATCTCCCTGTCATTGGCAGTATATTCTATTGCTAGAGTGACGTCTTAAACATGCTGCCACCAAAGCAGGTACAACTAATGAGTACATTTCTTACTTTTTTTTTTAAGAAACGTAATTTTCGGGCAGTTTATTTGATAAAACAACACAAAGAAGCAATTCGACACTGAAGTAAAGTGTCGTTCAAGTGAACGCAAGACACACAGATGATAACAAACTAGCGTTGGTGTGAACCGAACCAACGACTGTAAAATAAAATAGGTCTAAATTGTCGAGGATAGGCTATAGCTAAAGAAACGCAGAGAAGACCTTCCGACAAACCAAGCAATACATCACGTACCACCCTGACTGATTTATTGCCCGGGAATAAATACTCGCAGTTGGATAAAGAGAAAGAAAACCTCTCCCCTCCTCCTGTAAAAGTACGCCTGTGTAAATTACCCTGGGCACGCCAAGACGCCACGGTGCGTAGCCCAGAACAAGCTACCGTGCTGCTTCCCTGGTCCCTGTGATTCGTTATCAAGACTGATAACACAGGGCTGACATCTCCATTCATTGCTCTGGAAGACTTCTTCTATAGGCCGGCTTAAGACGCGTCACCCCCTCCCCTTTCCACAATTATCCAACCCATAAATATGCCAGAAGCCAAAGGTGTTATACCAGCAAACCAATTTGTCTTTAAGTTACTTAACTTAATTACTCTGGGTGCTAAAAAGGTTGTTTGAGCACCATATTTTTAAAATATCCATGAAAAAGAACATTATTCAAATGTACCCGCATCCGTGGTTACAATATACATGGCGTCACTCTCGCAAAATACTGGTTTGCCCGTTACGGGGAGGGAGAGGTTGGGGTTCAAATCCTGAAAAGATATATTGAGTGTTATATTCCTAAATGGTTTTCCAACCTCCATCTAAGTAAATTTGGGTAAACTTTCTTAAAATTATACCTTTCTCCTTCCTTCCTCAACTCTCCCCTAATATTTTTAAAATGCAGAAAAACCGGACGGGTAGTTAAAAGCGGTATACAAAAAATAGGCCAAATAACACTTGATAGAGATTTTTGTATTTCAAAGATGTCTTCTTTAGAAAAGAGTAGGGCCGGATTTAGAGTTGTGGAGGAATATGGGCTGTGAAAAAAATAATTGATGGCCCAACATTAAACAAGCGTTCCTCCTTCCACCCTAACGTTCCAACACTGTAATATTAAAAAAAAAAATTAACTGGTGAAAGCTCATTGTTAAAGATATTATTTAAATAAAGAACTAGCTATTGTCATCACAAAAAACTAAATTTGCTTAGAACAAAAATATATTTCGTTGGTTTCTAGTTATAAGGACAGAAAATAATGTCAAAACTTTGATATTTTTTAATTTATAAATTTGTAAATATTCATAAATAAGTTTGTGGAAGCCTTGGGGCGATGATTGGCCCCTGTCACCCTCTCTTAAATTCAGGACGGTAAAATAGAGTTTTGCACTAATTTGAGAACATGGGGTGAAAAGGTATGAATTTAAAGAAACTAGCAACATTATATTGGAAAAAAATTGTGAGATATTACTGAAATATAGATGTTGAAGATAACATTTATATTATATTAAATGAACCTGACTTATACGGAGGGAGAGAAACTATTTGCTAACTAAAGAAATTCTAGCCGGGATTCAAATCCCTAGATAAATCCCCAATCCCGTCAAACCAAAGAGAGAATGAAGCCTTTGTCCATTTGCTTCATAGGTACGGGTTAAAGATAAATAAATGAGAAGTAAGCAGACCCTCATAAAGCAAGTAGATTACGAGAAGAACTCCTGACGTGACAAACTTTATCTCGCCACATTCAAGTTTTCCTATCTCGAGAAGGATAAGACATTTAAAACACACAAACGACTCTATTCATTACTTTACTCCGAAGAAGCCGCCTTGACGCAGGACTCGCGTCCTTATCAAGTCCGGAGAAAAGACAATCCCCAGATGCACAAAGTCAAGGGACATCAAGAGTGTCATAAGTACATTTTTTGAAAGTTAGTACTTTTTAGGTTTCTTGCTCAGTGCTCGAACTGTCTAAAGCAGTGGTGGTCAACCAGGGGTACGCAAAGAGATCTTAGAGGGTAAGTACAATTTATATATTATGTATAATTCTGGACTCAATGATACGTGATTTGGAGGGGTCATTTCTCTCTCTCTCTGTTTCTCTCTGTCTCTTACTCTCCCCTATATAGGTATAAAGAAGTGTTTTTCAACCTTTTTACACGCCTAACGGCATCCTTTGATACACCCCATATATTTCGCACCATCCCTGATTCCTGGTTAGAGATGTAGAATTTTCATTTAATCTGGTTTGGAAAATTTGTTCAACTATTTTAATGGAACAAATGTAATCAAGATATTCCAAGATCTAAAATTAAAATTCAGTTTAATTTATCTTAAGGACGTTAACATAAACATTATCAAATGCATTACAATAAAGAAATAACAGCGATCCCTTTTGCTTTCTCACCCTTACGTACATACCGATTATGGCGCTTGGTGGCTGAATTCAAAAGTTCTCCTAACGTCAAGGTCCCTCTTTTTGCTATAGATCAGTATGTTAATACTTTAATATTTTAATATTACGAATATCGGGGCAATGGTTGGTATTTAAAAACTATTCAAACTTTTTTTAAGTGATAGAACCGCACCTGGAGAACACCATCGCCTTAACTACAGTAGCCCCATGACTTTGGTGCTGAATGACAGCTCACAGCTGACAGCTGACGGCTTTGAAAAGTTACCAGACCAAATTATGTATCCCTACGCCAAACCATATGATCTGCAAAAACATGTCTTTAGCAGCTGTCACTTATGACAGACAAAATTTAGGTATATACCTAAATGTTGACTGTCATAAGTGACAGCTGTGAGCTGTCAGTCAGCACCAAAAAGTCATGGGGCTACCGTAGCTAACGAAAGAAAGCTTGATGAGGCTGAATAAAAAAAAATTTAAAAAATAAGTTACCCTAAAAAATTTGATCAGCAATACTTATAAAAATAAGTGGTAAGGAACTCCGCACGAACTTTCTCGCTCTATTTTTTTTTAGAAATGGAGATATTTACTCAAAATTCGTAATATAATATACACTAGCAAACCCGAGAACAAATTGCGCTAGACATGTAAAACTTTTTTATTTATGGTTTTAAATTTCATAATTTTATTTTTAAAGAATTAACGTCTTCATTTGTATATTTGGATCAATACAAAATATCAATATTGGGTCCCCAAGGGTCAACACTTCATATTAAATTTTTGGCTTCGAGTTAAAATTTTCGTCATTTTACTAGGGGATATCTTATGGTTATTGCATTGCTATTAAATTTCTATTTAATATATTTTGACCAATTAAATAGGCAATTATTGACTATTGAGTCTAAAATGAGATAGAATCGTTATAGTCGATTTTGAGAAAATAGATTTTTTTTCTCTTTTCACCGTTTAGTAAACTGCTATTAATTTTAGGGTTGGACAGAAGGCGTTGCAAAAACACTTTTTAGGGTTCAGAGGGTCATGAAACGTCAACATCTTGGGCTAGATTTTTTTTTTTTTTTTTTACGGTCGTAATACTTTACTTTGAAGTGTTGGCAAAGATAAAATAAATATATATTTGTGTATAGCTTGAAAACTTTTGGTTTTATAAAAATATATTTCAAGTAAAAGATGTTCATTATAAATAGATCCACGAGTATGCAATGGTAAGTAATTTTATATCTCAAAGACTTACGGAGATAAAATCAAAAATTATAATTTACGCATCAGACCGGAACCCTTAAAGTAATTTTGACGAAAAGGTGAGAGTAGCCATTTGATTTGTAATATTAATCAAAGCTTAGAAATGAAATGTAATCAAAATGGTTAAAGCCGATTTTGATAAAATCGATTTTTTTCTCTTTCCACCCTTAAGGAAACTAGGGTTGGATATCCAATTCCAAAAATTCCTCGGGGTAAACCTATGAAAATCCTATATACCAAGTTTTAGTCCAATCGGTAAAATACTTAGGCTCTAGCCCGAGGTAAAGACTGATAGAGAGATGGACAGACAAACAGACAGACAGACGGCATTGTGAAAACCACTTTTTAGGGTTCGGGAGGTTATGAGACATCGACATCCATCAATATTTCATGTTAGATTTTTTTTTACGGTCGCAATACTTTACCTTTTGTGTTCGAAAAGTTAAAAAATATATATATACATATTATATATACATATTTGTATTGATAAGTAATTTCATATCTCAAATAATTTCAGAGATATGATAAAAAGTGAGAATTAACGCATCAGACCGGAGCCATTAGAGTCATTTTGCCGAGATATTGAGTAGCCATTTTGTTTAGAATATTTATAAATGTTTGGGAATGAAATTTAATCAAAATCGTTAGGGTTGATTTTGAGAAAATCGATTTTTTTTCTTTTTTTTGCCCTTCAGTAAACTAGGATTAGATATCCAATTCCAAAAACCCCTTGGGGCAACCCTATGAAAACCCTAGATACCAAGTTTTAGCCCGATTGGTAAAATAGTTTAGGTTCTAGTTGGAGGTACAGAGAGACAGACATACATCCGGAATTTCAAAAACCACTTTTTCGGATTTTGGGGGGTCATGAAACGGCGAAACTCATCAAAATCTCAAGTTCAATTTTTTTGACGATCACAATACTTTCTCTACCTGTAAGATAAGGAGAAAGTAAAAATTAATATCCACCATCTGTAGTTATAATATGTTTAGCTACCATACGAGTTTATATCTCAATCACCTGAACTGGTGGGCTCAAGGACTAATAGTAGGGTTCCTCAATAAGTCCGCAACCCAGCGACTGCCCATCAGAGCGCGCGACCAGCACCTCTACACAGCGACCGCGTCTCAGCGACTGGCAACCAGAGGCTATACACAGCGACCGCGTCTCACCGACTGGTGACCAGAGGCTATACACAGCGACTGGCGACCAGAGGCTATACACAGCGACCGCGTCTCAGCGACTGGAGACCAGAGGCTATACACAGCGACCGCGTCTCAGCGACTGGCGACCAGAGGCTATAAACAGCGACCACGTCTCAGCGACTGGAGACCAGAGGCTATACACAGCGACCGCGTCTCAGCGACTGGAGACCAGAGGCTATACACAGCGACCGCGTCTCAGCAACTGGCGACCATAGGCTATACACAGCGATCGCGTCTCAGCGACTGGCGACCAGAGGCTATACACAGCGACCGCGTCTCAGCGACTGGCGACCAGAGGCTATATATAGTGACCAAGCAGACGCGTGTTTTGTTATAGTTTTAATTCTGTTTAATGTTTGATTGTGCCTAAGTTTGAAAATGGTGAAAGGTTTATCCCAAGACGAAGATGAAAGTTTGTTTGAACAAGGGCAAAGCACCTCTCAATGTTCTATATAATATCTTCCCCAGTGTACTGATACCAACGCAACGTTGACATAGTGTCGTAGTTCAGGGTAGCTAGAGATCACAAACAAAAAAGAAAGCAGGGAAAATTAAGGAAAACCAATTGTGAAAATTCTGAAAGCTTACTCCACAGAAAATGACACGATTGGTGATCGCCAGTCGCTTCTAGAGAAACATTGTATCCCGGGATCGCGACGCAACCCCTGAGCGATTGCGGTCGCGTTAAAATAATCCTCCCTTCCTTTAGCTGTCAATATCATCTGGTCTGGTTCGTCAGGATAGGCAGGGCGGGATTAAAATCCCATTTAGACCAATTAATCCCGGCATAACGAAGCGTTTGTCTATAAACCATTTCTATCTCCCTTCACGCTGTTGCGGGTACATTTCTTTTTAATTTGAACTTGTCCATCTCTATACCATTAGTGGAAGTATGTGAATATCCCGGCCTGGTAGTAAAAATACAGCTAAAACACAAATGATTTTAGCTTTGACACTGTGTTTCTTAAGGATAAGGCTTACATTTAGATTTTCCGAACTCGATTTACTTATAAAAGACTTTCTCCGCCCTCATTAACTGTTTTTTAATTGTCTCCATCTATAATAAGTTCCTCATTCTTCAACAAGCAAACTCCTGCCTGAGTCTCGTCATGCAAAACCTTTCCAACAATTTCACAGGCTAAAACTCTTGAGTGCCACCTCTTCAAAAGTTATAATCCCCCAGTTAAGTACACTCGCCACACTTCATAACGATCAATTAAAAACCGTATTTTTCGGTGAAAAATGAAGTTAAAAGACATTTAAATTAAGAAAATACCTCTATTTGAGGAATAAAAATAGATTAAACAAAATTTTCTAAACCCACCAGGGACTTAATGGAAAGTAAAAAGATAACCGTGCGGAAAAACTAGAATGTATAGTAAACATTACATTTAAATTGCACGGAAATTATCTGGCAATAAATAGTTGGTCGAAGGTTTAAAAATGAGCCTTAAATATAATAAATTCCTTAGTTGCCATCTACAACTATACCGTCTATAGAGGCGCCATTCCTAGAGTCTGTTCATGATAGGTTTTTATCTGGATGGCAGTTCCAAAATCATATGTTTAGGTTTTGGGTTGCCAACACTAGTGAAAGATTAGTGTTATGTTATAATTTTCAAGTTGTTTAATTACATGTTATATTTTACATTTAACGTGAACTTTAGTTTTCTCACACTATTTTATTACTTTTAATAATTTCTTTTTACCTAATCCGAAACAATGTTTTAAACATAATTAAAAGTACTTAGTCTTTGTTTTGGAATGTTATCTATGATGTGTAATATAGTGCATGCATTATTACCTTTTAATACAGGTATCGTATTTACTTAGAAAAGAGAAAGTACTTGTCTTTTTTTATATATAATAAATTATTTTATCGTATTTCGTAGTATTTAAATGAATAAAAAATTTGTATCCACTGCTTGAAAGCATTGTAAAGAACTTGTTTCCAAAATTACTGGTGTGCGTTGTCGGTTTTTAAAATCAGTTTCAATTTTTTTTAAATAAAAGGTACAATGCATCGAACAGACTTTATCTATCTTTTATTTTTAAAAGGGGACATTTATTAAAAAAGTTAAGATGTGTGATACAAAATAATATAGCCTACATTGTTGCAGAAACATTCCACCAAAGAGCATATGAAATAATATATAGTGTTGCAGAAGCAATTAGAAAAGAGGCACGTCTCTCTCTACCTCTTGCTTAGCAATCAATTTCACATTTTCAAAGACCTCCATAAAAATACGATATATTAGCTTATGGCTAAGAAACTATTGGTTTTATAGAATATATATCTCAAATAAAAGCTTGGTATTTTTAACAGTGCTACAACTTTACAATTATAAGTTATTTTGTATCTGAAATAGTTGGCGAGATATGATCAAAATTGGAAATTTCCATTAATGTAAGGTAGCCTTTAGGTCCTCTTTAGGGAATTTTGTTTGTTTTGTTAAACAATGCTTCGTTACCAAATTTAGTCAAAATCGTTAGAGCGGATTTTGAGGAAATCGATTTGTCTCTTTTCACCTTTCAGTAAACTACCCTTAATTTTAGGGGTTATATATATATATATAATTTAAAAAAAACCTAAAAGTCTAGATACCAAGTTTTAGCTGGTTAAGTAAAACGGTTTCTAGGCCGAAATAAAAACAGACTGACTGACAGAGACACTGCATCACGAAAACCACTTTTTCGGGGTCAGGGGGTCGAAATTTATCAAAATCTCAATTTTTTTTTTTTTGACGATGACCGTAATTCTCTCTTCAAGGGGTCAAGTGAAAGCAAAGATTGTGAAAATGAAGCTCTATTTTAAATTGTTCTAAAAAAAAGTGTCGTGAGCTTTGAAAAAACCGTTCATCATTCTAAATTAAACATTTTTGGCGACCTTTCCCTTTAATATCACGGTTGGACAAACAATAGTTATTGAAGTTCAAATTTAAATGTATTTAGATTGTTTCTGTGGGGTAAAAAAGTTTGTGTTTACTGTATATGAACAATCAACTACTTCTATTCATCTATGCAGCCACTATTGAAGAAATAAATATTTAATTTGAACTATTTAGTCAAATTTTACTTCTTAAATTGTACCAAATTTAACTAAAAATAAACTTAGAGGGCAAAGATTATTAACGCCTCGAAGAAATGAACACGAGAGGAATTGATTAAAAATGTACCTGCATAAGTGTATTGAGAGAATATGGAAACTACATTGAACAATGTGAAAAATAGCCCATAGTGAACCCACCAGAATTCGAGTCTCAGCCTCCCAGATAACAGCAACAAAGGGCATTTTTAAGGTAAAAATAATAAGCTATTAGATCTGTGAATAATGGATAATTCTGAAAATGCGGCGTCTGGAAAATATTTTAAATTGTAACAGCAGGATTTTTTCTATATAGCACGGCATCTAATTACCCGTTCAAGTTAGGCGTATAGGACTTTATGTGTTAAGGATGAATAAAACTGAAGTTAGAGAAAGTGTACCAGCATTTGCGTAGAGAGTAGAAAACAATTATTTTTTAAACACTCTCAATACAGCCGACCGGGAATTAAACCCTGATCTTGCCGTCATCGCCAGTACAGTCTAATGCAAGGGTGATGCCTTATTAGACCATTCAACCACAGAAGCAGGCTATTATTCTTTTGTTGATCATGCTATAGGAATATTCAATAGAAAAGATGAACGAAGAAAGAGAATGTCTCTTTTAGCACTTAACTAAACTTTCGTTAAATTGTATGGAATAAAAGATGCTCATCTGAATAAAACTAATTTTAAAAGAAATTACTCTTAGTGGAATGCATTACGTAGAGAAAAAGAGAAGGGGTATATTATGAAGATTCTTATAAGCATAACATTTAAAAACCTCAAAATTCTGGAGCAATATTATTCGCGGTGATAATCATAAAGCCGCCCTAACGTTCGTGCAAATGTAATTAGTAAGGCGGGAAATGTAGTCAGACATATTAGCAACACAATTATGGTTAACTACAGCGAGAATTCAAGCGAGGGGAGTTATCGTGAGCGTAAAAAAGGCGAGTGTAGCTCACTGCCCCAATGTGAGAATGCAATTTTGAGAGTGGATTATTGTGAGCCTTTCATTAGACTTACAATATGAAACTATCTGGACAGGAAAATATAAATTCAAGAGAAGTATAGATCATTCGTTTGAAAGAGATTTTTTTTTTTAAATTGTGGAGAGCGAAAATTCGTAAATGCGTCAATTAAATCTGCATTTGTGATTTAAGAAATCAGAAATAATTTTATAATTTAAAGATATTTAAACACAAATAGCTAACCATAATATTTATAACAACAAAATTTATAAAAATATAAAAGGTTAATGACCTGTGTAGTAGGGACTCAACACAAAACATATTCACACAGTCATGATGTAAATGTTATTCTCGATTCCAAATCGGGGTCAAATTAATCAACACGTTAAATAACAGTTTTATTTTTACTTTCTCATCTAAATAAAATTTTCGACCTCGAGATTAAGGTGAATATTTAAGTTTTATGTGCCCCAAAACCTAAAAAAAAAGTGGATTTTACAATTTCGTCCCACTGTCCTCGGTTCGATGTATTTTGTTCAAACTTTATATCTAGACTATATGACTATACCCAAGGATTTTATTTTTTATTTTGACCTTATTCATTAAATTAAGGGTAGTTTGATTATGAGTGATTTTTTTGGAATTACAAAATATTTCAAAAATGAATTTAACAAATTTTTTTTTACATTCTAAATAACACTGTATACTTGATTTTTGAATAAAAGTTCGTTTAAGGGTAGTTTATTGAAGAAATATTTGCTTTAATTGGAAATATTTAAAAATGTCTTTAACAGTTTGGTTCAAAATGGGTATATGGCCATTTGTTTACAATATTTATTATTTATATATTTGTTTTTCTTAAAAAAATCATTTCATAGTATATTACTTATTTTTGAAATAAAATAAAATTTCTTTAACGGTTTTGTTCAAAATTGGTGTCTGGAATCTATTGTACCTGATAAATTATATTTTTAAATAAAATGATTAAATTTAAAGGTAGGCGGGGGTATGTATGACCAATTTTAGAAAATTTGAAATATTTTGAAAATGGCCTTTAAGATTAACTTAAAAATGTATATATGGGAATAATTTTTCATGATAAATAAGAATCATTAATTAATAAATACACAACAAATAATTTGAGGGTGGTTTGGATATAACTGATTTTTGAAAAGTTGTTGAAAATATTTGAACAAGTTTGTTTAAAATATATAATAGGTGTGTTTATTTTGATTAACATGATGATGTGTTT
>CABFWB010000655.1:6994-18821 GCA_902151455.1 Timema bartmani | reverse complement strand
TTTTTTTTTTAGTGGCCTATTACTACGAGGTAGATAGAGAGGGTGTAACAGTCATAGCTTAGTTGGGCCCCGGTCACTGACCAGGAGGACTATATTAAATAATAAACCTACGAGTAGATATGAACTCAGCGCCACAAATATTTTTGCCCTCGAATTTCTTTAATATATATTTTAATTACTTAGATATTTGGTTCAAAAGTTCTATCGTGGGATTATTTTAAATTAAAATATTAATGTTTGTTGATTTTTCTAAAATAAAATACTAGTTTAATTAAGAAAAGCTTTAAAATATTTTAATTTTTTCGGAAATTACCTTTACGATTTAGTTCAAATTGAGCCTATGAGAATTTACATAATAAATAAAAATAGATTTTTATTTTTACAAATATAAATGATTTGAATAATTTTTACTAATGACTTCTTTTTTAAAGTTTATTTTTTATTTTTTTTTATTTGTCCCAAGCTGTCGTACATTTATTTCATCTTAAATTCGAAATCTTAAAAAGACAAAGTTCTATATCATAGATATTAATAATAGAAACACGTGCTTCCAATGACATAATTAATTTGAAAATAATAAACGTGGAAAGAGAGGTTTGGGATTACTAGGACGGGGGAAACTTATGTAATTTGTTTAGAACTGTCGATTCTATGAATTCATGTTCAATCCAAGAAAGAGTAAGAATGTTTAAACCAAGTGCACGTCATCACAAATTAACTTTAGTAACTAAGTAAGCTAGGTACGCTAATGTGTTAGGTTGAGGAGTGTTGAATTAAGCGACAGTGTACCCGTATTTGTGTAGAGGGAGAGTTGGGAGCCATTTGAGAAAGATCAACCTCACCCGACTGGGATTCAAACCCCAACTTCCAAGTCACTTGCAAACTAGACTAAATTACCTTGACATTTATACCACATGCCCACCAATGAAAGTACCATGAAGGTCAAATTTAGAGGAAATAAATCAGCATGTATGAGTAAAGAGAGTAAAAAGCTATTTAGAAAAAAAAAACCTTTCAGTATACCTGGTCGGAACTCGAACCTTAACCTATGTCACCAGCAAACCAGCCGAACGAGGTTGACGTCTTACCCAACGTACCTACCGATGCGTGTGAACCATATTTAATGATTGAATATTTAGATTAAGCTTGTAATTCTAACCAAAGCTGATATAGGCGTTGAATGTATATATACACAAGAAGTCGCCAGCCCAGCTAAAAATTCTGACGAGCTTAGTTTAGTAGAAAATATCTGTCCGCTAGGATCGCTTGTGTTCTCTAACGCCAAAAAGTGTCACTCTGATAGCCTAGGGGTAAACAGGCTAAAACCTTCTCTTTCTCACTTCTCCTTCGCTCTCTACAAGAGACTTTGAAGGCTGGGGCTGGTCATCAGTCCTTTCCTCCCCCAAACTCCTAATAATAGCAAACGACCTTGAAGTAAAGCATGAAAAAAATTCATTGTTCCCAGGCAACTTTCCTTAGGTTCTTTTTCAAACCCGAGATTCATGGGCACCTCTGTCTTGCTTCAGCCTTTTGCTTTATATAAATTAAATAATGTATTGATTTGTATATTTTTGTGTAAAGTTTAGTGATATTTAATATTTTTAATTTTTAAAATATAATTTATCTTCATTTTTGAAGGAAAGATTTGTTCTATGAAATAATGAATCGAGGACAAAAATGTGCATACCGCGGCTGCTCAATTACACGGTACAGTCCTGGAACTAATATATCTCTGTTCCGATTTCCAGTGAAAGAAAAGGATAGGTAAGCTAGTAAATGGGAACTAAGTTATTAGCAATTTAAATATTCCAAGCCATTTTATGAGCGTTTAAAAAAATCAAAATACTCTTTGTTCCCTTTATCTTATGTTTTGATACACATTATGGATACATCTATCAGCGATATATTTCATTTAGTTGAAACTTGACACATGGACACGTATTACTTATTCTAAGGGGTAAGGGTGCAGAGGGTAATTTAAGAGGAATTGCAATGTTATAAGTGAGATAAAATGAGAAACTCACATTTTCAAATCACATTTATAAAATCATTACTCAGTGGACCCGGCCGAGAGTCTAGTAAATACTAGTTAATATGAGTCAAAGAAAGCAATAGCCTCATAACAATGCCATAAAATGATTTACAAGAGTTTGATTGAATTTGATTACTTTCAACTATAGGTATGCTTTTGATCTAACTTGAGATTTTTATTCGAACTCTTTAAGCTAATAATTTCACGCTTATTTTAGAAATTTGGCAGTTTTTACCATTTATGTTTAGTGTTTGGTATCCCTGTGTGTTGTATAAAAATAATACTCGTAGATTAATTACGTATGCATATTTACTATAAATTGTATTCAAATGTCAACTGCTAATTCTTAAAATAGGCCTATTATGTTGTTTTGTTATGTTAATAATAATATTATAATTTGTTAATTTGTATTATTTTAGTTTACTTATGTTACTTTTAGTACTAAACAATTTTACTTGGAGTTTTTCAAATTAATTGTGGACCAAATTAATATAGACCTAAGGAAGAACAAAATAGTAATATATTAATTATATACATAGGAAATAATATATGTTTTTCTTGTATCATAAACGTCTGCCATATTTGCATTTAATCACACTAAAAAGGTATGCCTTAGGATAAACCATTTTAGAAAAAACACATCCATATTTTGTATTGTGGAAAGAGGGGGGTGGGCCATTTAGGAAAAATCACATTCAGTACACCCAACCGGAATTTAAACCTTAACCCTCCCATCAACGACAAATATGAGTTGATGACTCCTTAATCAATGTGCCTACCAATGCGGGTTAATACACTTAAGTAGACGAGTTTGAATGTAATAAGTATTTAAGACTTTTGATACGTTTTATTAATTCAATATTAGCTGCAGGCGAATAATCCTACAAATGACAATCTAAATTCTAAAGAGACAGTGCCGTAAATAAGTAATATGTGTGTTCGCCAAAACTTGGTTTAGTGGTTGAAATTAAACAATAATTGTAAAAATATTTGCCTACCAAAACACATCTTATGTCATTCGAATTTCTTCTATGACCTTCTATACTTTTTTTTTATATTTTTGTAATGCAAACCATTATTGTTCAATCTATTGCTCCAATGAACCAATTATTATTAACTACGGGAAAAAGATAATACTATAGTGAACACAATAATTTACCACGGGGATATGTGTTTATAGGGTTTCGTTAAAACAGGAGTAAATACATTATTTGAAAAAATTAATACCTAAACTAATATGTTCAAAGAAATAAATAGTAAGAGACAATCGTAGACACTTTCTTTAATAGTGTATTATAAAGTGGAACAAAATTTTCAAAAATATGTTTTCATTAAACTACCGCCAAGTAAAGGTTTCTCAGAAAAACACACAAATCAACTTGTTAATCACAATAACAATAACAATATCAAAATATTTTCTTACTTATCATTAAAAACATTCCCAAATAATCATTTTGAGCTAAATCTTTAAAGCAATTTTTGAAAAATGTATAAATATTTAATCGTAAGAAAGTTATCCTTAATTTAATTGATTTTAGGAAATTAAACATACATTATTTTTATCATGTAAAATAGTTCCTTGATACTAATTTTTCATAAATCAGTCATATGTAAACTATGATGTTTAGGAAAAATAATAAAAAAAATCTAACATACTTTGAATAGAGCGTAAACCCTTTTAAAGATTTTAACTACAGTTAAGTCTATAGTTAAAACTATTTTCAAACTGTGCAAATGTATATTTTAGAATTATGTCCATTCTTAAAAGTGTAACTCATGCTTTGTTTATGCATACCTTCTTCTATCTTGTCATTGTACAAACTTTAGGTAGGGGCCTCACTTGAATGGATGATATAGACCACAGAGATAGACGTATACCACTTTAAAAACTCTTGTTCTTTTAGTATCTAATTTTTTTTCTAATTTTTTTACTGTGCATCAAAAATGCCCAAAATAATATTAAAGTTTATCTGTCTTAATTTATATTATTAATTTGTTAAGCTGGATAGTTCTCTCCTCCAAATGGTGCTCTAAGGCAACACAAACCACATAAACCTGAATGGATTTAGTTAAGAGTTAACAGATCACTCAAGCTGGCTTCCATTCTACTCCCTCAAATTACATATGTAAATATACCACCATTTGGCACTTATTTTGTTTTCTAGTCCCAGACCATTGCTATGGGAGAGAGGGGTGTGAGAAAGCAGGTTAAGTTAGTTCCCATCTTCAATTTATTTTTTATAATGTAAATATTAAAATTCTCTTTTGCACCAAGCCCCATAATATGTTTGCAAGGAGAAAATATATAAAAGTGGTGGGGGTAAGGTTGAGCGTAGCCTTCTCCCTTACAAATACACATCAACAATTTTTCTTCTTTTAATGTCAATGTAAATGTCTTGTATGGAACCTAATTATGGCGTTTTGCACCGTAATAGCTTTTAAATAACAAATATTTAATATTAAAAATGTTGAGGAGGCAAAGTTAGCGGATCCTCCCACCCCCACCCGATAATTTTTGATTTTCCTATGCAAATAAATATGCATGATTTTTAAAAATGTTCACCCAATTATGGCGTTTTGCATTATTAGTTTAGTCAAAAAAAAAAATAATAATAATAATAATGTCTGTGAGATGCATGAACCTAAAAAATAGAAACATTATATTATTTTCAATTTTTTGTTGTTGAACTGTTTTTCATGTAACTAGGACGTATTCCACGACCTAACAGTTTCACAAGAAAAAATATGTATTATGAAAAAAAGTTGAAGCGCTAATGCAATAAAAAAAATTGTTTTTCTCGTATATTTATTATACAGACAAGCTGTCCTGACAACAAAACCTAGCCCACCATGCGTCTACCAATAATTATTAAAGAAAAGGTTGAGTTTGGTTGGTAAATATTGAAGTACAGAAAAGTTCACATTTCTTCATGACCTATAAAGCTGAAATTTGGAGCAATTATAGGGGTATCATTCAAAATGTGTGTGAGAATCTGTAAACTAAAAAATTATAGCCTTCATCACATCAGTGATTCTCAAACTCAAACTAGCCGAAGGTCCAGATTCACAAACTCGAGGCGTGTTGAGGGCCACGGAATGTACAAACATGTTTGCTTAAATATATTCTATAAGTAATTTGTTTTTGTAGCGCATCTTACTAGCCATCCTGACTAAACATATTTTAATAACGCTAGTAAGTAAGGGATGAGGAACATAATGTGGAGGAAATGTAACTGCATTTAATAAAAGGGAATGTGGGAGACCATAAATAGGAAAAATCCACCCTCTGTACATCCAAATGTAATTCGAGCCCCGTCTTCCCCGACATCAGCTAACTAGATTATAATAATCTGACGTTTAATCCGCGTGCCCACCGATGTATCTCTATAATAGCTATTTGATGTTATGTATTTAAAATATTACATAACTTATATTTTCTAGATGTTAATGTGGGTTAGAGAATCACTCAATGCAGTATTTATTAAAATATGTAAACAAAAATCCCCACAATCCACTATTTAAATAGTGATAAAAAATAGCGCAATTTGAAATGGTTTAAGTGTTTTATATCAATATTATATTCACACTAAAATTAAACTATTATTGTGTGTGACTGTTTATGTGTGTATGGGTGTAACTGCAGGTCAAATACTTAAGAGTTTTGCAGAAAAGCGGGCCAGTTAGATATGATCCGCGGGCCGTGAGTTTGAGAATCCCTGCCTACGTATACCGTGCGTGGCTAATATGGTGAACTCAAAAAGCAATCTTAAAAAAAAAAAAAATTTGAGCACCTAGCTTAAGATAGAAATGGTTTTGTATTAATATAATTGTGATAGTTATATTAATAAATATCTCTTTGTATTTGAACTAAATGGACGTAAAAATAGCCATTTATATAATAAACTAAGAAAATAAGCATCGGTTGGTTTGAATGCAATGTTATTGAATGACAGGTAAACGACCCCTAAAACCCATCACGGTTAGTTTATACCATGAGAAAACAGACCTTGCCAGTTTTCTCAACCCCCCTAATTCTTACCACCCCTCTTTTACAAGAGAAGTATTCCTCTCTTCTTTTAGACAAAGAAGGAGAGAGTAATATTCAAAGAGTACCATAACTGGACGTCAGGATGCGTCACTATCGTACTAGCGCTTTCTCACGGCGAGATATTTAACTAGTGAAATAATTTGGATAGGCCGCGTAGAGTTTTTCCCTATACTTCGATACTTCTATAGTAGTATATACTTTCAACGATATAGGCCTAATAATTATATTTTTAAATCCTCTAATGTGGTTTGTTCCTTTTTACATTATTTTTTTCCTCTATTCTGAACATTTTTTTAATACTTTATTAATAAACTCTCTATTGTTTACTGTTGGTGAGTTTTAATAATATTTGCATTGTTATATAAACTCTTTTATTACGTTTATTGAAGTTGTAAAGCAAACAAACACTTTGATAAAAATGGTAAAAGTTGTTTGTATAGCCATGGACACACAATGTAAGCTCTCAAAATATGTTATTTTTAGTACCATGTACTTTTTTATCTCCCTGGAGAGCATGATAGTGGTAGTCTTACTACAGAAAAAAGTTCAAATTAATACAAAAAAAAACTTTAAAACACTGATAGGCGTTGCTTTGAGAAAATAGCGCATAGCGTCGCTATGTTTTGGTGTACCGAGTTTTGCCACCCTTTCGATCTATTATCAAATCTACACTAATTAGGGTTTAAGCACCAGGAAGATAGAGCTTAGAGGAAATATACCCCCATATGATCGGAGGGTCAGAGAAACACCATTGAAGAATCCCCCTCCCCACCATATCCAACTACGATTCAAACCTCCGACCTTCCTCTTTAGAGATGTGAAATTAAAAAGGTTTCTTTTTACCTGAACATTTTCCATGTATTTAAATGGAACGGATGCGATCAAGTATTGAAGTTTACAATTCAGTTTAACTCATCCAAATACGCTAATACCAGAAACATTATTAAACTAGTATGTGAACCGTAGACCACGGTCCCTCCATGTTCTTATTGTTACTAGTATTGACTTTGAAGAATATCTTCCGTAATTTCTTCATGAATTTTAAATTGATATTTTTCCTTGGTGATATATAGTAAACAAATTAACATTATATTAAATAGAAAACTATATACTTAGAGAATAACGTTGTTAAAGCAGTTCAAGATGTCACCCTCGCCATATGCAGCAAAAAAAATTTTTTTTTAAATACACCTTAGGTACTCGATCGATTGATTAGAATCATAAATTCAAATTACTTGAAATGAGCTATTAAATTAAAAACAATTTGAGCAGCCGACATATTTAAACGGATAGCCAAATCTAAAAATCATGTACAGTACATATACTCTTTTTACGGTTGAAAGGGAGATCTGTAAGGCCTTTTCACTTGTCAGAATTCTACTATATAATAGGATTTTGGTAGGAATAAATACCTTCCAGTCATTCCTTCCTACCATGAATGGACTTTAAGTTATTCGACCTAGGCTGAAATAATGCCAAATTTAGTTAAAATGGTTCAATTATTTGACAGTTTTTGAATAACAAAAATCTAGACAGACGAAATGCCGAAAAGTTAAAATAAAACCTACTTTTGTTCGGTCGATGAGTTCCAAAAAAGCAATTGCATCGATTCCATTTCTCTTCTCCAGTGTGTCCATCCAAACTATTCCTTTAATAATATAGTTAGATAATCCAGTTTTCGGTGATAGAAATCAACAGAAAATGGTTGAACATATTTTGACAAATGAACTCTCATTTTAGGGGTTAGGGTAAAATTGTAGTTTCCAACGAAAATTTGATTTTTCACAGATAATTTACAGCTTTTCAGTGTTTGTTTACATCACCATAGAAACGCTGATTTGCACGCGCGTGTGTGTGTGTATATATATATATGTGTGTGTGTGTGTGTGTGTAAATAAAATATTTCTCTTTTGTTAACAATCATAATTCATCCACCGAGAAAACCAACGCGACGCGATACATCGCGAGCAACTAGTCACTTACTATAAGTTTCCCCGTCTTTCATCCAAACAAGAAACCTATTTTCTATCAGTCGCGAGAATGTATTCGTCTGATGAGGACCTGGTTGTTGGCTACATGTACTTAAAGGCTCGCAAAAATTCCCGGAAACGACTTTGGGCCCATCCGGATTTTGAAGGAAAAAAAAGTGGTTCAAAATTGGGGTGATTTTTTATCTCAAGAACAAAGTTTGTATTAGCCGTTTGTTCTTTCTTCGACATTGTCCGTGGCATTTTGTCATCAAGAATTGAAAACTTGCAAGAAAAACGCAAAAAAATCGAAACTTAAGCTTACTCAAATGGAAATAAAACTCTACGTACAAGGCCAACATGTTTGGTCTCTACGATGTATCGCCCAGCGGTGGACGAGTGAACCATTGTTTGAATGCAAAAATTGCCAAATTGAAGTAGCTAAAAGATGTGAACGAAAGTAAGGAATCAGTTTAGGTCCTGAGCTAAATAAATTAGGAATCGAGACAGATAGGTTATGAAAAATGTAAAGATGTATGTGCAAAAATTGCCTAGGTGATTGGTTGCTTGGTTTTGGTCTCCTCGGTGGACGAAGGGCCTTACTCGAGTTGTACAGTGCAGCAAAATATAACAAAATCATGGAAAATATGTATTCATACTTAACAAACTAATGATAATAGGTTATAAATATATCATTTTATTTGTATTAATACATTTTCTTTATTTTAACCATGCTTACAAACAAAATGGCCGTGTAATTAGCTGGTCCTAACAAATACTATACCTATATTATTTGATTGCGGAAGTTAATTTACTAGACTGGTGAAACAATAATTGTTGTTACTGGACTGTTGTTATCGTTAATTCGCATTTAAATCAACAATATTGACTATAATTAGCAAATTAAAAGGTTATGTAGTCAAGTTCTAGAAAATATTTTCTTAAGTTTTGTTTCGCACATGAATCATAAAATTAATTTAAAACTATAAAATGATGTTTAAATATGTTTTGGTATGTATTTTAATCTCAAAAATTGATAGAATGAGCTTGAAAGGTGGTTAAATAGCCATTTTAAATATTGTTTAAGCATGGATTTGGTGTTCACTAAAAAAAATAGTATAATATAATTTTTTATGTTCATTTATGTTTCCATGCTACCACTTGATTTTGAATGGATAATATTTTAAAAAATAATGATTTGTGTACCCCATCTGTCTTCTCTCTCTCTTTCTCTCACACACACACATACACTCTATCTCACAGCTATTTTTCGCACTCTCCCTCTCTCACGAGATTTCTCTTTGTCACACTATTTCTCACACACATTCTTTCTCTCAAAATCTTTCTTTTTCTCATAAACTTTCTCACAGACTTTCACAAACTATCTTTCTCTCTCTCACACACACTTTCTTTCACATTCTCTCTTTCACACTCAATAGCTTTCACATAATCTCTCACACTCGCTCATTTTCTCACAATTTCTATCTCACACTTTATCTCCACACTCTGTCAATTTCTCTTTCACACACATACACACACACACACACACACACACACACTCTCTCTCTCTCTCACACAAACTATTACTCGCTCACACTCACTCATTCTCAATCCCTTAGCCATACTTTCTAACACTAACAATCTTAATACCACACTCAATCACACATTTTCTCAATCTCTCACTCTCTTTCTTTCTATGTATCTTATACATTATTTGATAACCTCAATTTTGGTAAATGAAACGACGCAAAAACGGCTGAACCGATTTTGACAAACGAATACTCATTTTAAAGTTTAGGTGTCCAAGATTTCGGCAAAAATAGTAGCCTAAAACTAAAAGCCAATTTTCCTATCGAATTCTCCATATTTTCCTTCTGTGTGGACAGTTGCTAGTTTGTACTATCATTCTTTATTTACATCACCATGGAAACCACGATTTGTGTATATTTTTAGTGTATCGGTAAATAAAATATGTCTTGTTGATTAAAAATAATAACTCGATTCTTACTTGAGTTGTTTGATGCAAAAAAAAGGAAGGGAGAAGGTAGTTAAGTGGGTTTGAAATAATATGTAGGTTTGTGAATTTTGGTTTAATAGTAGGTAATATGATACAAAATGTGATGTTGGTTGTAAGATAAAGAATAAGAATGTACACCCTTGCTCGTGGAAGAACTTGCTTAACTACTTAGACCGACCAAGTTTACTGTTACTACGCGGTGCTTATACCAAACTCGATCCCATGACCCTGGGCTCCAACGATGCCCTCAAAGTACCAGTATTATGTGTGGCCCGAAGATGTCATTTGTATCGATTAGCCGTCAAACAGAGTGACCGCTCGATAGATAGATGGATTTGTGACGCCTTGTTGCCAAAAACTCAAGGTCTTTTATACCACGATATGGGCCCCTTTCGGCCTCGCTAGTTTACACATTGTTATGAACTGTCAGCGCTCTACTGCAACCTCTAGAGTATGTTATTTCGTATATGCTAAGCCAGCAATTATAGCACGTGCGTCCAAACTAACTATGTAAATCAATACAAACATTTAAATATTTATTGCTCGGTGGTTATGACATTATTGCAAATAAAACTTGTTTATTTTTTTTAGTGAATACATAAAAATTACAAGAATTTGATAAAATTAACTTTTTTATTCATGAAATTTCGCTGTTGCTTATTTTAGGTCGCGAGACACCTTGTTCTCAAACTCACATATCGACTACAGCGCTCAGTGGCTCGGTGATGAAACTAACGTTAGATTCCGCCATTGTGTTGTGCACCTGATAATTATTATGATCAAAAGTTGTTATCAGTGTGATCGAATGATTTGAATTTTGTACCGAACAGTGTCCATCTCAATCCCCGCTGCCTCTAAGCTATACCAGAAGAATGTTGCAGCCTTTGTCCGCGGACTATTTGAGATAAGGTCATCTGCCTTCCCCGGGTCTTGATTGGAGTGTGATGAAAGAGTGAAGGTCGTGGTAGGTAAGGGGTAAGGGGAAGCTTGCATAGGCGCTGTGCAGCAGGGTTAACTTCAGGCCCCTAATGAAACCTCTTTGTTACCCGACACAAGACAGGAGTGAGAGAGAGAAGAGGTAGAATAAGACAGGAGTCTCTTCGAGACTTGGCGGCAAGATTTATCCAGGAGTGTATGCGCACGCGCGTGCTTGTTTTAGTTGGGAAGCCCCTCATTCCCCCTTACCATCCATCTAACACTCCAGGGGAAGCTTGATGGGGAGCTTATAGCTGAAAAGTCACAGTGGTTTAACAACTCAAGAAAGACAAACACATCACAAGGATTTCATTGTTTTTACATGATACGAGCTAATAAGATGGATGAGTAGTTATGGAGGTTGACAGGTCGAAGGGACCCAGGTAAACCTCGGGTACATATGACAAAGATACTCACTATTTATACAGATGTTCCCAGGTTAAACAGCGAAACTTTGGGAAGTGGTGAGAGATCAAAAAACTAACTTAAAATGTGTTTTGGAGATTTGCTAGTTTTCGCTTTCTTTTCGTGTAAACAGCAAAAAACAAAATATAAACAAATAGGTAACTAGGCATTAAATAACATATTTTATTTACTTTGTTCAAATTGGCGGCCTCCAGCCCGGGGACCTATCAATGACAGAACGAATGGCTAATAGACATTGTGCGACTGTTGTTTCTTCGCACGCTTACGTTATCCTTTGTCAAAATGATTTAAGGTAATTCATTAACAGGCACTTCATACATTATTTTGCTTGAGAGCTCCCAATACAAAAAAAAAAAAAAAAT
>CABFWB010000654.1:179359-248650 GCA_902151455.1 Timema bartmani | reverse complement strand
ACCCAATGGTATGCAGACGACAGCTCGAAAATTTCAGCCACAGATGTCCATCCAGTTATAGTATAGAGATCAATGCTCTACACTACAATACACAGCCACAGATAACAAGTCCTTGGGGTAACACCTCTGTTGCTCAACTTGTTCCTGGGTAGAGAGTGTAGTTCCTCACATAGCCGCAGGGCGCTATCATCACAGTTATTTAAAAGGTATTCGCTTTTTCATGGAGTGAGAGTGGGAAATCTTTTATGACAAACACCATTGAAGCCTTAATTCACCTATCCGGGTAATGCGTCTAGGGAGTTTGTTTTATTAGGAGATTGAATCGACGGGGGACCACAATTACATCGCATGCCCATTACATCGCGTTTTTGGTACAAATACATTGCAGGTCCATCGCGTTGCATTTTCCCCCTCCTCTCTACACACAATTAACCCTACTCTGACGTACCACCAATAGGAATGAAGGGGCGTATGTATACAATTACATCGCATTACAAATATATCGCATGTCCATTACATCGCGTTTTGCTAGGATAGTGACTTTGAAGGTAGGGATGGTTAGAATTATAGTGTGCCTGACTCTTACCTCAGGCTTTCACTATGAAGGTATTGCTGGTTGGAAGGATAGTGTGCCTGATTCTCCCCTCTGACTCTCACTTTGAAGGTATTGCTGGTTGAAAGGATAGTGTGCCTGTCTCTCATCTCCGACTCTCATTTTGAAGGTAGGGCTGGTTGTAAGGATAGTGTGCCTGACTCTCCCCTCTGACTCTCACTTTGAAGGTAGGGCTGGTCGAAAGGATAGTGTGCCTGACTCTCACCTCTAACTCTCACTTTGAAGGTCGAACTGGTTGCAAGGATAGTGTGCCTAACTCTCCCCTCTGACTCTCACTTTGAAAGTAGGGTTAGTTGAAAGGATAGCGTGCCTGACGATCACCTTTGACTTTCACTTTGAAGGTAGGGCTGGTTGAAAAGATAGTATACCTGACTCTCCCTCTGACTCTCACCATGAAGGTAGAGCTTGTTGAAAGAATAGTGTGCCTGACTCTCCCCTCGGACTCTCACTTTGTATATAAGGCTAGTTGAAAGGATAGTGTGCCTGACTCTCACCTCTGACTGTCACTTTGAAGGTAGGTTTGGTTGAAAGGATAGTGTAACTTATTCAAAACTTAAATAAACTTCACCGTGACCGAGATGCCTAGGCAACTGGATCTATAACACTCCTAAAATAAATACACCATAATTTTGTTTTCTACTTCTCTGGAAAAAAAAAGTGTCTGTATAAAAAGGTATATTTTTAATTGTAAATTATATTCTTATTTTATAATTTCATCTTTGCTTTTCATGGTACCACAGCAATTTGAATTTACAGATTCAAGTCTCCAAGTACTTTAAGGAGATTAGATTTCTGGTAAGCTAGAAACTATCCTCCTCCCAAGGGGAGTCAGTTGACCCTTCATTCCTATTTATTGTACGTCAGAGTAGGGTTATTTGTGTGACGAGAGGTGGGGGAAACGCGACGTGATGGATCTTAAATATATTTGTACCAAAAAACGCAATGTAATGGACACGCGATTTAATGGACTCGCAATGTAGTTGTATACACTCTTAATCGACCAGCAACGAGGGTTTTTGAATTTATATCTAAATTCCTATAATGAATACGACTTTATGATTGTCTAAACAATTTGCTGGTTATAGAATTCATTCCAACTCTCCAATGTGTGTCAAATTAGATTAACACATATATTTTTGAAAAAATTAACTTTTTGTACAGACTAGTTTGAATAGATTATTTAATATTCGCCGAAAAAACAGATTCTACTAATGAATCACAACTATTTAAATCGATGTAGATAAGTAATCGATTAGTCATTACAAAATAGTCCATTTTTCATTAAATCGATTACAGTTGATCATCTCGATGGTAGTGTGGATAAGGCATCGATAGTGAGAACATTATACATCGAGTGTTCAATATCGATGTTTGATGTCCGGTCTATTCTTACTCCTGTGTGTTTTGACGTCTGATCTGTACTCACTCACTCAGTGCTCTTCTGATTCTGTTCATTAGATCAGAGATTACAAAAAGCTCTTAAACGTGGATAATGTCATGAAAGTGACAGATGAATAAACAAATGGTTTAAAACTAATTAGGTATGTATTTAAAATAGTAAGCTATTTTGATCATACTTTCAATATTGCAGTAAAGAATATCGTGTTCTGTATGTATTCATAAACAAGTTTTAAATTAGTGTGTTAGAATGTTATTTCCTAGGACTAAATTTACTTGTTATGCTATACATTATTATATATATTAAGATTAATATTAACTTAAAAAATCGCTTCGCTGGCCGCATGGTCTAAAGTGCTACTCTCGCAATAGGTGTCAAATTAGAAAAACAATTAAAAACATTTTAAACTAAAAAAAAAAACCTTTGTTGGTCGCATAGTCTAAGAAGCTCCTCTCGCAATAGATTAGACTGCCAAAAATGGGGAGATCGGTATTTGATCCTGGTCGGGTGCTCTGAGGGTTTATCCCAAACGGTTTCCCACTCTCCCTCCACTTAAAGGCATATAACAGAGAGAATAGGAGCGAGGTTAAAAATAACTACAGAAAAGTTAGCCATCTATATACTAATATACTAAGACTATTTAATTCATAATTTAGAAAATATTCGCTCGACTTGCCCATTTCACACAAAACTTTATGTTCCTATCTTTTGAAAGCGTCACTGCTAAACCATGGCTTAGGGAGTAAGGAGGTTCGTTAATTATCATTTGAATTTGCAAAAATAAATCATTAACAAATTTATCCTTTATGGGAAACTAATGAAATGACTGGTTCAAAAGTTTTATGGCAAGACATGAAAAGACACTATCTCTAAGCCAATCAGAAGCCACAAGCTTGGCCTGAGCAACAGGCTCCAATAAACCAAAAGTGATGACATTTTTATAGCAATCTAGAAGAAGTTCTTACAAAACATATATTTGGCCCTGAAGACATATGTAACCTTGATGAGACTGCGGCAATGATTGCAGAAGAAATCAGGCAAGGTAGTGGTTCCTAAAGGACAACAACAAGTGGGTCAAAACACTTCAACATAGTGAGGCACCCTTGTTACCTTGGTGGGAATTTTCAATGCACTTGGACAAAGTATACCACCATTTCTCATGCTCCCCCGCGTTCTTGTAGGGCCTCACATGTACAAGGGTGCTCCAGCAGGAACATATGGTTCTGGTTATAAGCACCATTCTGGATGGATGACCACTGAAAACTTTTGTGAGTGCCTCACACATTTTGTTAAGTATGTAAAATGCAGTTCACAGAGGAAAGTGGTCTTACTGATGGACAATTACCAGAGCTATGTGTCTATTGATGCCGCTCAATTTGCTAAAGACAATGGTATTGTCCTCCTTATATTCCCACCACATACCACACACTGTATTCAGTCATTAGATGCGTCTGTGTTTGGACCATTTCTTAGTTACTATGACTCTGCAGCAAATGCTTGGATGATCAATCATCCAGGCACACCCATTAGTATTTATATCAGAGAACTCATTGGAGTGACGCACCCACAGGCTCTTACACCAAGTAGTATTACCTCAGGGTTTCGTGCTGCTGGAATATTTCAGTTTGACCAAAACATTTTCCAGGACTCTGATTTTTTAGCAGCTGAAGTGACAGACAGGCCAGATCCAAATATACCACATAACACAGAACCAACTGCAGGACCATCCTGTGAATATCCAATTAATTTAGCTACTTCTGTTGTAACAAGTGAGCCTCCTGTAGGGAATGAAGATGAAACAAATTACTCTCAGGTAACAACTCAAGAGCAAATCAGGCCACATCCTAAGGCTGGTCCTCGAAAAATAACACAAGGGCCGAAAAGGAAAGCTGCAACATCAAGAATTTTCACTGACATCCCAGAAAAGATTGCTCTGGAAGAAACTAAACAAAGGAAGAAAAAAACCAATAGTTTCTTCTCAAGTAAAAAGATTGCCCCCCAAGAAACTGTTTGTGGAACAAGACAATTCTGATAAGAATGATAAAAAATATTCTGAATCATCAGAACACCTAGGCCTATACAACAGCTTAGATTAGAAACAACAACCAATTACCATGGGTAGTGATTGTATATCAAGGGAAACAATCGGCCTGTTATTTTGTTGGCCAAATTCAAGAATAAGTCACAGATGGTTTGATGGTTAAGTTTGCTCGATATGTAAAAGAATCAACCTTCAAATGGCCAGATAATGATGATCAAGCAGTAGTCAATGATGGACAAATTGAATCACTCTTAAAGGATCCAACATTTATTTACAAAAATGATAGAGTAAATGGGTTTTCATTTAATAAGAGTTTTAATAATAATATGGCAATGGAGTAAAGTAATTACTAGCAGGAGTGGATCCAAGATTTTCATGAGAGTAGGGGGCATGGGCAATTTTTGTGAAAGGGGGGAGGCTCTCATGGGACCAGGCCGGGAGAGGTTCCCCTCTGGGAAATTCTCTAAGAAAAATCCTTCAAAAAATTTATTTATTGAGGGGGGGCAGGGTAGGTAGATCTGCCTCTGAATACTAGTTTATATTTAGTGTTTGAATAGCTTTTTTTTTTCATATTGCATTATAAACAGTACAACATAGCTATAGTATGATTTTGGTAGGAAGAACAGTAGAAGCTAGTTACTAAAGTTAATAAAACAATGTTAATATATTCATACATAAAGTCATGTCATCTGCAGATGTCACTTTTGATAGATATTATTAATACCTATCAAATAACACAAATAATATTAGAAAATGTTATCAATGTTGGCGGTAAAGAAATATATTTTAATTTTCTCTACTGTTCTTCCAACCAAAATCTGGGTATATAATATATACTTACACCTTATAATCATGATTCAAGTATCCCACTTATATTATTGTGTGTGGTTCAATAAATGGGATACTTGAGCCACACATACATTACTACCAAAACATTTATGAACATTTTACTACAAATATTTTACATAATGTATTATGGCAATGTTTTTTTTTTTTTTTTATACCTTCATCTGCTTTGTCAAACATATACAAATTAATAAATAAAATAAAATGTAAAAAGTGGTTCAAGTATAGACCTACCACTTCTTCCCTACATCTAAAGACTAGTATTACATGCAAAATTTATTTAATCCATAACCGTAATTAACTAATATAATAGCAAAGCTATTTAATCCACCATGAAATACACATATGTACATTTGTTATTGTAATATTGACATCATAAAGCCTTCCTGAGTCGAAGGTGGCTGCATTATTTGATAGCTCGTGATCTTAATGGATCATTCATAGTCGGAACAATTTCCGCACATCCGTCATAGACTACGCCTTAAAATATGGGGGAAGAATTATCCTAAGCACAGGACACTTCCTGGATAGCTCAGTGGTTAAAGCATTGGCGTACTAAGCTAAGAGTCCTCGGTTCGATTCTCATGACTAGGTGTCATTTTTCAATTCACAAAATATGATATTTAGATGTGGCTTTAACCGTAATTAACTAATATAATAACATGGCTATTTAATTTTTTTTGTATTAACTTATAATATATTTATAAGTTGTGCAGAAATATTTAATATTTTAAATAAAATATGAGCTATCAATTAAACAGTTCTCTTACATTTGTGATGCCATGGTATTGTTTATATTCTGGCAGAAAGTACAGCTATCTTGAGATAAGTTAACAAGTTTTTATATTTTTATACGATGGCTTATCAACGTTTTAACTACCGACATTTTTTCAATAAACATGTTATTGTTTAGTGAGATGGTTACATTTTGAAATATCAGTGAGCTATTTTGATTATCGACACAATTAAAAAAAATATCTGCTGGAGTGAAGTAGCTTCCATTAAAAGCTCTTATACATGATAAGTCCTTTGTGGAGTTAAATAAGAGATTCAAAGAACTATCAAGTCATTGATGTTGTTAATTATATCAGTGCTCTCATATTATTTATTTGTAGCATGATTAAGTTGGACATAATTTGTCTGACTAGCAACCATATAAAATTTTATTAGTCGGTTCATTATTAAATTATTAAGGCTTAGGTATCTTGGGAAGTCTTAACTCTGGTTTGGTTTTAGGCTATGATATAAAAGTTAAATTTATAAACCACTTTAATGTTTTCTTGAAAATTTAGAAAATGTTTTAATATGTTCAGAGATTTTTTTCTTCTTCCAAGTGCTGTATAGAATCTAGTTTTATTGGTAAGTTTATGTGTCCATCATCGTCACCTTGAGAAAATAATTATTTTATAAATAAAATAACATGCTTAAACATTAATATTAGGATAACAAAGTACATTTTCTCATCTCAGGGCATTTATGTCTGGATTGTTTCACCATTAACAAGCAGGCCTACTGTTTTTGTTCTTCATTTGTGGTACTTATATAATTTGTTGTATTCCTCCATCAATGCTACTCCTCGCTCTGTAATATCGTTGACAACACCAATTGAGTGAACAATTTATCTACTTGTCTTATAATCATCATCTTCTTCTCAAATGTCTACATTCTTCTATAGAAACTCTGATGGAATACCTGTAGGCCTAATAATGAAAAATCTTAAAGTGTTGTAAGAAACAAAATCTTCTTTATTTTTCCTATCAATAAGATCAGGATCCATGCATGTATAATTCAGTGGATATTCCATTCCTTCACTGTTCAAAGCATCCACCATTTTCTGCTTTGTTAGAGATTAAACTTCTTTTGTTAAAAAAAAAGTGAAGGCAACCAGCTCCTCTCTGACAGGTACCATAGGTGGTAAATAAACTTCTTCATGGCGACTATGGACAATTATTGATTTACTGTCTTGTATTTTTTTAGATCTTTCAGGAGTGCAGATTTTTTTTAGGTGCAAAAAACTCTGAGGCTGCTTGGAACCAGAATTGTATGTAAACTATTACTGTAAAAATGCAAAACTCACAAATTCTCTTCTCTCTTCGTCAGCTTGAATCTCTGAATAAATACACCTTTAATGAATAAATTGCTTTTGCCTTCCATATAGCACGATGAAGTCCAGCAGGTGCTCTGAAAGATATCCCCTTTTCAGGGACACCTCCTAGGAATCTAATAGTAAGGTAGTAATTACTTGTACTCATCTTGTGGTTGGAACTTTTCAAGCTGTTGCTGGGAAAAATTAATATCATTTGTAATATTTTTGACTTCATTTAGGATAGAAGCATCAGAAGCGACATTTTTAAACTCACTATATTCAATAGTGCTCCAGGTGCTTTTAAATCTTTTGAACAATAACTCCCAAGTGCATTAACAACTATTGCCTCTAGCATGATCTCCATGATATGATGATGACAGGTCAACCATATAATTTATTTGTCCATCTTTTGTTCCAAAAGAATACATGCCCTGCTCCTTGGTCCAGTATTTAATGTTGTAGTGTTGAAGATCATACATTTTAATTGATCGCAAAGTCCCCACGATAATGCTATTTCAAAAACTTCTGAAGCTGCTGACTCTTCTATTGCAGAAACAAGTTTTGCAACAGTGAGAAGTTGGTCAACACTCTTACCTGATACCACAATTGGAAGGCGATGCATGTTTTCATGTCCGGTGATATCTTCTATCTTTTTTCATACTTGTGAATAGTGAGGGGGACCTCTGGTGTAAATACACACTTCATAGACTTCACAATCTTCTGTCAACACATTATATGTTAACGATGAATAGATGAATTGTTAACATTGTATTGTGAAGTCGTCAGTACGACATCTGCTTTTCTATCACTTAATTTTGAAACATAAAACAGCCAAATCATCATCAAGAAAGTTCTTTCTACCAAGATTTTTCAGAGGTGATTCAGAGGTTGAGGGACCTTGATCAGCAGGAGCATATTTATCAAATAAATCGATCTCCTCTCCACTCAAAGAAGAAGACAACGAAATTGGAGTTAGCTCATTGATTGATTTAATAATCTCCTCTTCTTTCTTGCTCCCACATTCTCTTTACACAAGCTTTTATCTTTTCAGCTTCAGATTTCTTTTTGGTTAGTATTTTACCTATGCTTCCAATCTTGCCAGGACGTCCTTTTTCTCACCAAGCAAGAAGAAATTCTTTGTCTTCCTGACTATGAATAATTCTTAAAACATCGGCATGGGCAATATCAAAAAGATCTTCTAGTTTATTCTGCCATTCTTCTCTCTTTATTTTTTTTTAACCCTTCTTAATGTTTAGCTTTACTTTATAAGTTTATACCTTAACTTGCATGCACCTTAATGTAGTAAAAAACTCAAAACAAAACTTGAACACAAATCACTTTGCTACTTAAAGATAAAAGCGTGGACTCGGTTACTTATAAATAGAAACTCATACTTACAAACACAACAATTAGCTAGGTTGAGTGTGATGTTATGAGAGTGCGACAATGTAGTGACACGTACCATTGAGTCTAAAATTTCAAACTTACTGGGGACCAACCAATGCTGTATAGAAAGGGAAGGGGGAAGGGGTGTAAGGGAGTGGGGTTGGACGTGGGGTAGTCCTCGGTAGAGGAAATTGTGGTGTAATGGCAATGAACAATTCGTGGCTCAGGCTCTCACAATATCTGGTAGATGGATCACTTCAAGCTAAAATGACAAATTTTTACAAAACTTTGATGTGCAGTAGTGACCTCTAAAATTCAATAAAATTTAATAAAATTTCAACTCTACCCATTTTTCAACAAGGAGAACAAAATAGCAGGGTGCCCCAATGATATTTCAAAAGTTGTATTTTAAGCAGCACCCTAATATATATCTTGTACACACACATACATACATACACACACAGTGTATCGTAACATGTGGGACCCTGTTCAACAATGGACAGGAGACAAAAACAATGAAGAAAGTTTATATAAACAAGTGTCCAATTTGACCTTGTTTCTGAAATATAGTAATGGTTGTATTCTAATAATGTGGAGCTGAATAAAATTGTAGGAAGTGCTCAAAATGGCCACCTTTGGCTTGAATGCAAGCGTTGCAATACAATGTAATTTTGAAAGTGTGCGGCATTCGACGACACAATGGCTGCAAGCTTGCATTCAGGCCGAATATGTCATTTTGAGCAGCTCCACATTATGGGAGTACAAACATGACTATAACTTGGAATCGAGGTCAAATGGGACACATGTTACGATACACCTTTTATATTATATTGGTATTGGAGGCATACATTAAACATTAAATTAAATACAAGTGTGACAAGAGCAAAACAATGGTAGTGTTGAAGCAAATTTAATGGGGAAACCTCTTTTTTACTTGCTTGCAACTCTGCTACTCATTTTTCCTTGCAATATTTACCAATCACATGGCCCATTTAAGGAATTATGGAGGCTTAAAGATGTATTCACTTGACCTTGGTAAAGTGCTAGCCGCAGGACCCCATTTTCATGGTTTCATACTCAGCCGGGGTTGACAAATTTTTCATGAGCAATTAAAAATTTGTAGCACAACTTTTCTTTGGAGGGGAAGTAAAGCAGTCGGTCCCATGTCGATTGTGGCATGTAAAAGAACCCTGGAAGGGTTGGTCCTTTCGCTCTTGCTCATAGAAGTTCTCATGTACTGATATAATCAGTTGGTTCAAAAAGTGCACATTAAATATCTCAAATAAATTAAATAAAGATGTATACAAATAAATTAGGTCACTTATAACTCTGATACAGCAACAGCAAACATTAATTCTAAATTATTTTGGGTTTACTATCTCCTTTAGGATGACATGTCAGCGAGTGGTGATAAAATAAACCTTGGTGCACAAATCAAAATATTCTAAACTTTGAAAAGATTTTTAACACAATATATTGAGCATAATCCATTTTATTAAACAGGAAAGCAGTTAACACGGATTATAAACTCAATAACAACAGATTAAAATCTGTTCATGTTTGCACTTAAATCAGTTTGTGAGAATCAAGAAACAATTGCACGTTAAAAATTATAATTGCTTGGTAGCAACGCTTTAATTGAACTCATAATTCCAAACCAAATCACCAAGTTTGCTATAGAGTTGTTAAAGGACTTTAAAGTTAAGCAGGTCAATGATTTTTTTCTTTTAATGCGCATGTTCAGATGGTTGTTTGCACCATGCAGAAAGTGTTGTGTAAAGGAGCACTAGCAGCCAAGTTCCCAAGTGGAATAGTAAAGAGAATGATATGCGCAAGTGCATCATCATCATCGTCATCATCATCATTTTCTAAAGTCAGGCCTTTGTTTTACTGCCATATATCTTGGTCCTCTGCGATCCCCTTCATGTCATTATTTGAAATGCATCCCAGCTCACTGATTGCATTCTTTAGCTAGGACATTCTTGGTCTTCCCCTAAAGTGCTCATTTCTCACTATATACCCAAGAGGCTTCATTTTCCTCTTTCCTATGTTCTTAAGTAATCTCTTTTTCTCATTTATTTCTTTTAGAATTTGTTAATTACTCTTCCTGTCTGTCCAGCTTCTCATTAGCCTTCTCAAAAAATCCACAACTCTGTAGACTTAAGTCCTATTTTTTCTTGTTTCCCTAAGTTGCAAGTGTATAGCCGATATAATAAGGGCATACCAAAATATACTGTAAGTAATACAATCTATATAATAATACTAATGCATTATGAAGTGTTATTATTTAAATTAAATTAAATATAATATCGTTATGTATGAAATTATAAGCGGTGCACTTGTACTTGAACTTTCACACTTTATAAGGAGTCACCACTGATGTAAACATTTTGCCATAACTTCTTTCTAATTAGCAGCACTAAGCAGTAGTTTAATATATAGTAAAGGTAAAACTTATTTTATTCTTTAAATTGTAAAATGACACAGAAAACAAACCCAGGTATCATTTTTCAATTTAATGAATATGATATTTTGATGCATCTATAATAGTAACTAACAAAGATAATAGCTTAACTATTTAATCCATCACTAAAACTTATTTTATTTGATTTATTTTATCAAAATAACCCTACGTATCAGGCACTTTGTTAAGCATGATTTTTAATTTTGTTTATTATAAAAACTTATTTAACAATTTTGTATGTGAAATATAAAAATTGAAATTTAATTAGGTATAGAAAAGATAGGATGACTACAAAAATATTATATTTTAGAGTATTTATACTTTAAAAAAAATTATACTAAACCTAATAGTTGTAGATATGAAGTTAGCTTAAAGTAAATCTATTCACATTAGCATTGATGGAAGATGGGAAAACAACAGTGAAAATCACTCACGGCGATGGACATGCAGTCTAAATGTCAATCTAATTTGGCCTGTATTACCAGTGACGAGATTGAAGTTAGAATCTCAGCTGGGTATACTGAGAGCAAATTTTTCTATATGATTTCCCTTTCCCCTTCTACACAAATGTGGTTACAGCTCCTCTAAATTCTAACCTTCTCATCCCTACCATATTAGCTTAGTTATTATGTGTGTGTGGGTAATGAAAAATAAACGGTAAAAATCTCATTATTAAAATCACCCCAATACATTACTGAAATACAAATTTTGACCGCTCTACTCCACAGCAACCAAGAACAATACAGTTTAATGCCTTTGTTCATTCAACCACATAATATGATGTTGTAACTGTTTCAGAAGTTATCATATTCAAACAATTCAAACAATAAAATAAAACTTTGTAGACTTAAATGAATACTAAAATTACAAAGTTTGGACTATATGTTGATCAACAATAAAGCTGGGGAACTTGAAATCAGGACTGTGGAATTGGTACACTAAGCCTTCGACGACGCAGACTCTTCTATTTTTTCAATTGTCCGACTCAGACTAAACTCCTTCAGAAATGACTAATGTATATTAATTAGCAATAACTATTTTTTTAGCACCGTGTCTTACTACCGGTTTAGGTTATACGCCTATGTACTAATTACACTAATGGGTTAGTGATTGGGAAGGCTTAATTGAGAGTAAATGCACCCACATTTGTGTGGAAGGAGAGTAGAAAACCATTTTCAGTGCACCCGACCAGGATCGAACCCCGATCGCCCCGTATTCAGCAGTCTAGTCCAACACAAGATTAGCGCGTTAGACCACGTGGCCACTGCAGCGGGTAGTAACAAATTTACTGCAGTAAAATGCCGCAGTATAGATGACTTCATGGGAAGTTTATTTGGCATTGTAAATTTATATTTGAATAAATTTGTCAGTCAAAATTACAAACATTGGGTCCTAAGAAATAAAATAAGTACTAAACTAAAACAATATATTTATCATATTTTTATAATATTATAAGTTTTTATTTTGAAGTCGAAGTAGGTATGTTTTTTCAACTCCACCTAAAACTGCTTCAGACTCCAACTCCGCATTCCTGCTTGTCACACAATACAATTTTCACCCATTCATGTTTGGATAGTTTGTGTTACATTATTTAAATACATGTTCTATTTTTATATTTATCATACTTACTCAGAAAGTATTTTTGTTTAAAGACCGTTCGTGACCACTCTTGCACCAATCATGTTCTGGATTAAACTACTGATGTGGATTTTGCCCATTTTGGCATCATGTTTGGGAGGCGCCAGTGCTAAGCTGTATCGACGTGAGAGTGACGATCCAGAGACATGGACAGGCCGCTGGTTGCCCGAACGCTATCCCAGTCCTACCACAAGTCACCCTGATCTGCACGACTCCAAACACGGAGTCCAGATGGGTATACCATCAGCATATTGTGATGATGCAAAAGTTGGTTTGATTTGATGTAACCTTTAACTTAGTTTACAGTGTGATACATGTTTGTGTTTTTTTCATAGGCTCTTAGCATTGGGGATGTTATTAACATCTGTAACCAAACTTATAACAAACTGAGATTCACTTGTTTTGCGCCATGTGAATACTAGATATTTGATACCATCATTGTCTCTCAGGTGGATGGTTGTGATCTGAAACACACCCCAATGCCCTTGCCCACAACTGAATCCTATCACATTTTAACTACGGGGAATTTCTTATTGCTTAACATGTTAAGTTGCTTCAAACTCACGCCTCAACTTCCTTGATATATATAATTTTCCTTTTGCTATTTTTTTTTTTTCATTTTTGGACACTTTAATAGTGATTGTATACACATTAATCAGTGGTGGTTGGTGGCCTTGGTAGCTGGAAAAGCAGTTTTGGATGTGGGGTTGGGGGGTTAAAAATGTTCCAAGGCGTGTTTTTATCTTTGGACTTTACATATTTATTTAAATAATGTTAGTGGTAGAAAATATATGTGAACATATGATTGACGTAAAACTGATACTGTGCACGCGCCAACATGACCAAGAGCTTGGTAGATCTTTTACTAATCTATTCTTTCATTGGCCAAAATACAGCAAAAGGGTCATTCCATGTCAAGTCAACAAGGTCCTCAACCTCACATTTTTTAATTTTTTTTAAATTTGGCATAGTGAAAGAACCACTTGAGATATATGCCTATGTAAAATTTCATGTCCATATCTTTTTTATTTATGAAGTTACAGAGGTGCAAAATTTGCGATTTCGACCAATTTTGTCACCAGCTTGTTAACTTTAACATTGAATATTTCAGTAACCTGGGCACCTAAAGAAGCGATTCAAGTGTTTTTGGAAAGGCCTTGAATAGCTCTTTCATATGAGATTTTAATTGGCTGTATTAAAAAAAGGATATAAAAAAATCTTTATAATCAATAATTTGGCGGCCATTTTCTCAAAAACGGGTTTTTTTTCCTCCTTCAAAAAAATATATGTTGTATATATACTATTGCTTAGTAGCTATGAAACATTTGAAGATGGGATGCAAATGGGTTCAGGAGTTATGTTAGATTCAGTAAAACAGGAATTTCCATTTACATTAATTTCCTTACGTCACACAAGTTTGCTTTATTGTTCCTTGAAGCTAATTGACAAGAAAACTTAAATATTATTTAAATGTAATATTAATTAAATCTACAAATATATTACCAGTACTAAAAATAATAAACATACCTGAAATTTTTACACTTTTAAACACATAGGCATATTAGTTTTTTTTTATATGTATACAGTTGACTGTGAACAGCTGAAGCTTCCTGTTTTGTCTAAACATATGTTCTACTAGTTGCGGTCAGGGGGTCAACTTTTGTAAGAACTGATGACACATGCACTACTAAAATGTCAGGAACTTGTACGTAAACAAATGATGGAGCTGGTCCATGTGTCCACCAGTGTCCATTATATGCGCAAGTAACAAATCCATGTATTTCATCCATTTCTAGCTGTACTTTGACTTGCGCGATTCTTTCAAGTTTTGACTCCTCTACTGAAGAATAAACCTTTATCAGTTTCCCTGATTGCAATTGAATGACACAGTGAATCTTCTGTGTTCCAGGAATGTATCTAGAGTTTGCAAATCTCTTCTGCAAAAATATTTGTACATTTTCATATTCTTCTATTATCACAAACATGAATGTTATTCCTTCTATATTGTGACTTGCCCATTCATATAACTGTCTTAGTGTCATTATTTGCTTTGTGCAGGGCTTTTATAAACTGGCTCTAGCAACAAGACACTTTACAGTTCCCCCTACACCATCACAAGCATTTTTACCATGTTATGTGGCAAAGAAGTGCCACTCTGCTTTGCATCAAAAGTATTGGTGATGTAAACTCAATTTTGTAAAGTTCTTGCGATTTTTATACTGTGATGCTGCCCCATCTGAAAGATATGTGATTTTTTCTGGGGGAGAAAAAGTAGTGTTAAGGAATTTGATTAGCTTTCTTTGAAATGTATAAACTGCTGTTGTATCATGCTGAGGACACTCGGAGATTATCACAAAACTTGCGTGTTTAACAGTGTGCGGTTCTTCTGATGAGTTTAAATAATAAATAACAAATGGATGAATTGTGGATTGTGCATTGTTCCAATGGAACCCTTGTATTGAGTCCTGAAGAACAAATTAGTAATTTTCTGAAAAGTCACAAATCACTAAATACTCAGCCTTTTTCAAAGATTTTTTTTTCTCAGAAAAAAATTAGCTTGCTCTTTAGCAATGAAAGAATGACTAAGAAGACTTTTAAGTTTTTCAAATAGGGAATCCAAGAATTCATCCACCGGTTTTGAAACGGTTTCCAAGTTTGACCAAGTTTGACCGGTCCACTGTGACCCATTGCTTGTATGTTATGTCAACAAAGTTACTGTCATAAATATTTTCAAACTTTTTGCGTAATTCACTATACCCTGGACAATATTAACATTTTCCGAAGTAGCACTTTGGTGAAGGCGGATTACAAATTACTCTGGATAAACAATCTTTGTAATCAGAAATTGGCATATCTTCTTATGCAGTCAGTTCCTTGATCCTGCAGCCACTGATCATAAGCTTCACATTCTGGTGATGTGTACATACACACACACTGTCTGTACCACTTGATCCTGAGAATATATATTTCTTAGGTCGTAGATCAGCAAATTTGGAGAATCCCTCGGTAATTTCTGGATGATTATCTTTGAACAGCATGTAAGCCTCTTTAAGTGTATATAGTAGGAGTCTTTTTTGAACATGAGACCTATTCCCATCTTTTTTCATTGAAACAAAATCTTTTCTCCCAGGCATAATTCTGCTAACAGCATCATCACAATAAAATTGTTCAATAATGTTCAAATTTTCTCTAGGTAAGCTTTTTCCTAGTTTTGGAGTAGGTGATGACATAACACCTTTTTCTTTCACAAGCGCTCTTGCCTTTCTTGCCATGTAATTTGTTACTCCAAACTCCTGCTGAATTTTACCCAAACTCCAACTTTTAGGTAACACTGTTAGTATCTGGACGTTAATATTTCTATCTGATGTTGATGTAAACTTTTCTTTCGGCTGGCTTATCATCACACTCTCTGCACTGACAGTGACTGATATTGAAGCTTCTTCGCTTGGACTCACTTGTGTAAAAATTGTACTCTTAATAGTTTCATTCACTTTCTGCAGTTTCTTTGTACAGTAATTAGTTTCCGAAAGACGTTTCTTCTTGATTGGTGTACAGCCCAAAGTAACTAAACTATAATTTAATGATTTAATAGCTGTATGTTTAGTAAATGCTAGAACATCACAACTGTCTTCTGAATCTTCAGACTGGATGTATTCAGCTACTCACCTAAGGGGGAAACGTGGAGGGGGAGTTTAAGGTGAAACATTGGGAGCCAGTGACTCATTGTCTTTGTGCTATCAACAGTTATTTGTTATGTCCAGCTAATTTAGGGATAGAGATTCTAAATACAATACCATCTTTTATGCTGCATGGAATGAGGGTTGGGGAGAGTGAGTAGCTTATCAACACTTCAGTCAGTTGTTGGTTAGTCAGCCAAAGAGAAGATATTAGAGGGGTGTCACACCTTGTGTCGAAATAACATTTTAGGGGTATAAAGCCTATGACATGTATATCGTGGCCTTGAGAATGTATCAAGTATGACGTGAACTAGGCAAAAGAGTGAGAAATCTGACGTGGCCCTGGGAAGTGACTTTTGACGTGGCATTGGGAATCGTATATCACAGTGGAAAGGTAGGTGGAACCCTTTTTTACTGAATCTAACATAACTCCTGAACCCATTTGCATCCCATCTTCAAATGTTTCATAGCTACTAAGCAATAGTATATATACAACATATATTCTTTTTGAAGGGGGAAAAAAACCCGTTTTTGAGAAAATGGCCGCCAAAATATTGATTATAAAGATTTTTTTATATCCTTTTTTTAATACAGCCAATTAAAATCTCATATGAAAGAGCTATTCAAGGCCTTTCCAAAAACACTTGAATCACTTCTATAGGTGCCCAGGTTACTGAAATATTCAATCTTAAAGTTAACAAGATGGTGACAAAATTGGTCGAAATCGCAAATTTTGCACCCCTATAACTTCACAAATAAAAAAGATATTGACCTGAAATTTTTTATAGTCACATATCTCAGGTGTTTCTTTCATTATACCAAATTTGAAAAAAATCAAAAAATGTAAGGTTGAAAAGTGCCTCTACATTGGTTGATTTGACATGGAACGCCCCAAAAGGCAGTTCAAATTTTGTTAACCCTTTCTCTACGGACACGCATGTACCTTACCCTCTTTCCCTCCCCTTCATTCCTCAAGCCATTTGAATGATTTAGTAGCAAGTTTGAGTTGGCTTCTAGTTGTTTCTTATGGCGGGGACAGACCCACATTCATGCATGACAAATATGAAGCTTGAACAAATATATTGTCAAAATTATAAAATATATTAGGTTTCTGAGTTGAAAGATATTTGTAAACATAAAATAAGGTTTTATTTCGCTTAAAGTGGGCAAACGGTGCTTTCAGTACTGACGTGGGCCGACCACGCTGTTTTTAATTCAGATTTATCATTTAAAATGATATATAATGACTGTCCAATTCTCGTAGCATAGGCGCGCAAAGCCAAAGGTTTTGGGTCCAGTTCCCGTTTTGTATTAACAGTAATTTTATTTAACACCAAGTATTGAGGGTGAAGTTGAAAACATTGGTCACTAAAGCCTAGGTCACAGGGTTAGTTTACTGGCCGCAAGTAAAAGCTGCTTTTACTAGCAAGACTTATTAACGGCTAGTAACCTTGTCACAAGAGGATAGTTAAACTAGCTGAAATTACAGTATTTTCTGGTTGGTTGTGTTAAAATGTTGTCCGTGGGTGTAAGACGTGATATTTTGAGGCACCTGTGTTTGTTATCTATAGCTCTCTTTTGTGGCATTACCACGGGGCTGGTTGAATGCTAGTTGCGAGTCTGTCATGTGACCTTGTGCTGTTGACTAGCACTAGTAAAGTTAAACATGTTTAACTTCACTGGCCGCTAGTAAACACTCAGCAGCGAGTACTACGAGTTGCAAGTTTAGGGTTCACACAACTCTAGTTCATTGATTTTACTAGCTACTAGTAAACTAGCTTCATGTGACTGAGGCTTAAAGCACAATTTTACTGTTGAAGAGAAAGGGCATCCTTTGATGAAAATGATAAATCAAACTTCCTGTAAAATAACTATAGTACCAATGTTTCTTAATAAAGTTCTATGTGTATTAAATGTCAATTTATGTTTCACTGTTTATAGTTAGTAGTTATACTACCTTGTTTCAGACCAATCTCACCATCGATTGGGATTACAGTCCAGTAAATTATACTTGCTATAATCCAAGAAACCGCATTCTCCCGAACTCGAGAATCAAGCCCAGATTACTATGTGAACATATTCCTCCTGCTTATTTGGTATGTCA
Source organism: Timema bartmani (assembly GCA_902151455.1). NCBI lineage: Eukaryota > Metazoa > Arthropoda > Insecta > Phasmatodea > Timematidae > Timema > Timema bartmani. Next base: position 230,396 of record CABFWB010000654.1, on the reverse strand, counting down.
CTAGTTCATATAAATAATTATTTTTATAGTGTTGTAAAAACTGTGGTCTGTAAAACAATTTATATCAAGATAGAGCCATGTTTCCCAAGCCTTTGCAAGCTAAATACCCCTCTCGAGACCATGGTTTAACCAACATACCCCTTCCAGATGTTCTCTTAAAATTAAAAGAAAAAAAAATTGAATATCTTGTAAAGTATAAACAATTATTGTTCCAAATTTTTTAAAGTTTTAGCGATTAGGCAAAATCTATGTTAATTTATTTATCATTATTATTATTTATTATTAAAAATATTATGCTATACAATTTTACATTTTCTCTCTATTTGTGTTTTTTTTGTTTCCTTTTTTAGGAAGTTGTGTTGCATGTTTCACACTCATCCCTGATAGAATGAAACCTAGGTTGGGGGATTGGGCGGTGGCGATCGATTTTCTTTAAGAGGCAACCATTACCTCTTTGTCCAATGGTATCAATGTAAAGTGTAAACCGTGTTCTTCTTTTCATTGTAAAAGCCATATTGTGTTCGTCCCTTTTTTATGTTTCTATCCACCTTTTCTATACCTTCTTCCAAATATAATACAAACATGTTATGATTAATAAGACTTAATGATATGTCTCATACCCTTTAAAATCCTCTATATAACCACATTTTTGGAAACACTGGCCTATAGATATATAATAAAATTAAAAGCCGCTAAATATACATTTACAAAGTGATTTCATAATTTGCAGCAACATTGCACTAACTGTGTCTCTGTCTTGATTTCATGAAGTTCAAAACATGTCAACAAATAATTTACTTTTCAAATTATTTTTGATACAAACTGGCTAGCAAACAAGAAGTTCCCTGGACGAATATTAAAATAGGACAAATGTTATTTACAAAACCTCTCAAGTTGGGGAATTTTTCTAACCCACACCCTGGCGCAAGCGGTGTATATTTAGTGCTCTTCTAGGTTGTCTAGTTGCTATGACAACTGGTTGCAGTGAGAATGTGTTCAAGGTTGCTACTATCACTCCATGTAAATATTGAAGCAGTTGTAATTATTGGTACAGTTGTATTTTTTCCTCATTTAAAAGGGCATCCTCATTTTTTATTTTTTTTTAACTGTCAGCTCATCAACTTTTTAGAAGATATAGAATAAATATATAATAGTCAATATTAACAAGTAAAGATTATAAACTTGATATAAGTCAAAAGGAACCACTGCAGAGTGCATAACTTAGTGTATAATTTGATATAGTCCCACTTTTATATGGAATAGTAATACCATTGAACACACTTGTCAATGCTCATAAATAAATGGAAATTATGGAAGACGTTGGAAAAAAAGTATTACTCTGATGTAGTGAGTTGTAGTGAATGCCTTATCTTGTTGGCTGCCTTTTCACGGACTACCAGTTGGTCCATTTATCGTCTCTCGCTAGCTTGTTTCTCAGGTGGTGATGGGCAAAGGTCGAGAGAGAGGAGCCGTGAAGTTTGGATTTTGGACTCGTTGAGATAGGCAAAGAGACTATTCCGGGCTTGTTGATCCTCTGTAGTGTGTCGTCGTTTTCTCTTATAGCCATTGTTGTTGCAATTGAAAGTGGCTTGTAGGTTCTTCAGCACCTTGGGATGTTTAGGGTGGGGGATCAGATGGTTGTTCTGGAGGTCAGAGGTGGTGTGTGTGCTTGCACGAGCATATAAACTTAATATTAAAGGTCCGTGCAAGAACTTGTTAGGGTTCGGTTATGACGGGGCATAGCAAACTGAGTGGTATTTCTTAATTTAAATTAAATTGCATTTTGTGATTATCATCACTTCAATATGCTAATATCATAGGGTGTGGCAGAAACAGTGACCCATTTTAAACATTATATTTCAGCAATATACATTTTAACTTCATGTTAATACACTGTTGCATAGAACACTTGACACCATTCCTCACACAAGTAATTTTTTGTAAATTATGTTCTTCAGGTGATAACCATTGTTGGCAATGCAATCTTCAGCACAAACATGCATATTCGTCATAACCTTACTCAGGGTTGATGTGTTATTACCTCAATTTCGGTGAGAATATTGTTTTTCAATTCCTGATTGTTTGCTGGCCTGTTTGCATACATAGACTTTGGATTTCAGAAATCGCCACAGAAAAAAAATCACCGGTGCATAAATAGGGCGAAAAAGGTGGCAAGTTTACATCACCAAACTGGGAAACAAGGTGATGTGGAAACATTCTTCATAAAGTCGTCATGGACGTTCTTGTTGTGTGAGCAGTTATGCCGTCTTGTTGAAACCACGACGACGCCATATTGATATTCTTGTGGCACAGTTGCATTGTTACGGACTGTCGTAACATAGCCTCATATCATCCTGCTGTGACTATGCTAGTCCCACCGGCGCCAATTTCAAAAAAATATGGACCAACAATACCCAGAAAAGACACTCCACGGCACACAGTAACTTTTTGGCTTAGAAGTGGTCGTTCATGAAGGTACTGAAGATTTGCAGGCATGAAGTTTTGTTTGCTAACATAGCCACTTAAATGGAATTGTGCCTCATTCGTCATCATCAAAAAGGTTAAGAAAATTGGGTTGTGTGTTTATCATCTCTAGAATTTGCATACAAAAAGTTTGACGTGACTCTAAATCTCTGGGCAATAATTCACACACCACTTGCATCTTGTATGGGTGGAACTTAATGTCCAGATGCAACATATGATGTAAACTTCTTCTCTCTGATATGTTGAGGGCTTGTGAATGCGGATGAACAGAGCGTCTTGGACTTTGCTCTAAAGCAGCTCTTACTCTTGCATTATTGTCCAGGGTGCAAACCTTACGTTGCCTACCAGGTGGCATCTTGGCAGATACAGATGCTGATGCTGTTGTTCTGAAGTCCTTGACCCATCTTGTGAACGTCTTTCGCATTGGCACCAGTCCATTCCTGCTGATATTATAGTGTCGCCGAAACACATACATAGTAGACACAACACTATCAGCACACTTGAAAAATGTTTCAACAGCAAACACACGATGTTTATTCGACCAGCGCTCCATGCTGATGCTGAGGTTATGATATACAGGCAGACAGCAATACTTAGAACTGCACTACGCATTGTAACAAACATTAGCGCTTTAGGCATCGTATTTACTTGGAAAAGAGAAAATACTTGTAATTTTTTTTATATTTAATAAATGATTTTATGGTTATTTTATCGTATTTTGAAATTTTCAACTGAATAAAATATTTTCATCAACTGCGTGAGTGCATCATTGTAAAAAACTTGTTTACCGTCCTGTTCAACCACATGGTTTAGATTCGTCTGTCGCCATTTTGAAGCTATGTTCGTTAGAAGTTTTTGTGGAAGTGGAATATTAATATTTAATATAATATTAAAGTGTGAATATTAATTTTTTTAAAGTGGAATAAAACGATAAATAAGCTTTGTATACGACCTCAAATAAATATATAAATAATATTGGCCTAAATTACTGTGGTTAACTTTCACATTCATATATTACCATCTGTTTTCATTACAGTTATCCAAAGTGATAGATGTCAGCTGTTGGCGTAGTGATATTTTAAGGACTATTTCTAGTAACATTTTGAGCTGTCATTCAAGTAAATTAAGGTTGTGAATGAATTATAGTTTTCATTCCTTAGGCACAACTTTATTTCCCATACATAAGGCGGACTTTTCATAAATCGGACAGATCCCCAACCCCTTTAGTATGAGTTGTCGAGAGTTGACTATACTTAAAAAAAAATAGACCTAAATGAAATTGAGTTTGTTCCCTTTCAATTTGTGGTAAATTATTAATCTGGGGTTGTTGATGGTTAGTCTTGGAATTAAGTTAAAGAGAATACCTTTTTATCAGCGTGTACAGCCATTAAATGTATAAAATGTGAAACATCAAAATTTCAAATTTGTTTTAATGATTTTTTTTCCCCATTATTTAAAAGGCTCGTCATATCTGCATGGACAGCTACATACATTATGACAGAGATATCCCAACTTTGTAAGTATTTCTTTATTGAATGTTGTATGTAAAAAGTTAATTTATTGTATTCCTTACATAAACCAATAAAATATACCTAATTACTTAGTCCAGTGTTCTCTCCAGGGCCTTTTTGACCGGGTGGGCGCGTCTGATTTTATTGACCACCTGGTTAAAATCAATGTTTGTTGTACAAATCATCAAATATTTTTAAGTATTCCACTACCCCCGTTCAGCTACTTAATTATGCTACCCGGTTGGAAAAACTTTCTGGGTAGAACACTGTATTCATATAATTACTGTCACCAAGATTTAAATTAGCATTAATTTCACACAATAGCTTCCTATACTCTATTCCAGTGGTTCCCAAACTTTTTGAATCGCAGAGCACTTTTCAGGAAATAAATTTGTCACGGAGCACTATCGTTGCCCTGATGCCAAAGGAACATATATGCATTCTTTGCTTTGTTTACCTAACTGCACTTTTAAAGTTGTTTGTCGATAATTTATCCTATAGCAAAAGCACAAATTATTTTTCGAGTTCTAAATAGCTTAAATTTTGAACTTAATTTTTTCCACTGAAAGTAATTGAAAATTGGATCTTTAAACATTGTTTTTTCAAAAAATTAATTTTGCACATATTTGTCTTTGGTATAAGGGCAACTATATTTTCACCTAGCACCTACATAGTTACTAAACTGAATGACAGCATTATTCACGATGGAAAAGCATTTTTAAGCATATGGCCATCTGAAACATAAAGTTTTTATTTCATTCAAAATGTTATTTTCTCCACTAATTTCAGAGACCTAAGGAACTTACTTAACTATATAAATGAAAAAAACAACAAAAAACATAAAGTAAGGCAATACAATTGATAACAAATTCAAAGTACGTTGGGTATTGTGAATCCTTAGTATGCTACTCACATAGATATGGTATTTAAATTATTTTCACAGATGCAAATAAAAAAAAAAAAGTCACTAGGCATACAAAAATAATGATAACGTATAGACCGCAAACTTAGATTCTAATGAGAGGAATGGAACTGTTCTGATTTGCTTAATGTGGCTATATCTGGTTGAATTTGAGACAGCTGCAACCGAATATCTGGCTCTGCCTTGAGGTGGGATCTGTATTTTGTTTTAGTAGCCACATAAGTAGAGGATCCTGATTCACATAAGTAGGTTGTTGCAAAGGGCAGAGGGATGATTTTCGCTTTATCTGACAAAACTTCAAATTCATCTCTTAGCTGAAACCAAAATTCTGTTAGTGAATTCTTAATTGCAAAAGTATCTTCTATCACAAAATCTTATGTCAAATCAATCAAGCACTCATACTGCTGTGATGTCAGACAGAGTGGATTTTCTGACAAAGCAGAGTATGGGCTTACAGCCCAAAACTTCTCTTTTATTTTTTCGTGAAGTTCTTCCAGAAAATAACAGTTGAAATTATAAATAACACTACACTGCGACTTGACTTGTATCGCCTCGTGATTGAATACCGACTGCTGAACTGCAACTGACTGAAGGAAGGTGCAAAGAAACTTGGGGTTTTAATTTGCAATAAAAAGGTCCCAGAAAATTCTGGAGAGGTGTCAAAGCTAACAATCGTATGTGAAAGCATGGCGAAGTTTTCACGGAGACTGGGTTAACTGGCATCGTCTAGTCACTCTTGTCTGACTTCGCCGCATGCAGTCTGTATACTTCACAGACGTTATCGATGTTGTGCATGGTTCCAAGAAGGTGCGGTTGGGCAAACTGACTGAGGTGATGTGCGACATGCACTTCGGCATTATAATACTTGCTATCTACACTGCTTTACAGCACTCTGGAGGAGATAAATAATTTCTACCCGATACTTTCTTGTACATCATTCATGGCTGCATAAATTCACAGTTTTGAGATCTTGTCACAATTATTTTATTTATTTTTCTTTCCATTCTCTTCGCGGAGCACTTGAAGATGCTCCGCGGAGCACCAAGTGCTTCACAGAGCACACTTTAAGAACCACTGTCTATTCAAATCATAAAGTATGAAAATTGATGGTATTGACTGGAGTAAAACAGCCAATACCACAAGCATCAGTCCACTATGGTTGTAAACATAGATTTTTTTAGTGGATTACACGCCTATGTATTAATTACACTAATGTGTCAGGGATTAGCAAGGTTGAATTTAGAGGAAGTGTACCTGCATTTTCATGGGGGATAGGGGGTGAAAAACCATTTAGGAACAATCACCCTCATACACATGACCGAGATCGAAACTCTATCTCCCCATATTCGGCATGCTAGTCTAGCCTTAGACCATGCGGTCACCGAAGTGGGTGTAAACATAGGAGTGATTTTATGAATGCTTTATTTTCTAAGTTTTTTCTGGCTAGTTAATGCTTTGTACCTTGCATAACATTATGTTGATTTTCATGAGGGGTAACGTAGGCCTAAACTTGATTTGTTATTTGTATTGTAAAATGTTAATTGTTGTTTAAACTTAACTAGTAAAATAAAGATTTGATATAAAATAAGTTAATGGAAAGTGATTAATAATTTAAACATTTTTATTAAAAATGTTTATAATTTTAATTAAAACGATTACCATTCATGATTGTGTAACAGATTAATGCGGCTTAAGTTCTTTTTTTTNTTTTAAAGAATTTGAAAAAAGAAATAGCACTAATGATGTAAAATAATTTAATTTATAGTTTTTTCATTTCTGCCCATCCACTAGCAAGCTCATTGAGAGCTCATTGTTATCAGTAATTTTTGCACACAACTATGCAAACTTACTTAGCAATAATAGGTCATTTTCTTGCAAAAATCATCTATTCTCATTATGATTATTTTTATTACAATATTTTGTTTATAAATAATATTTAATATTTCATAGATCATATTTACATTTAATTGACTGCTGTTTTAAAAGTGTTAGATGATATTTAATTCATTATCAAATTAAAATTATAGTACACCAACATTTTGAATCAGTAAGTGATTTATTAGATTAATCGCGTTTTTCATAGCATTTTACAAAATTTATCGAGAAAACATTAAAAACAAAACAACACCGGTGGATTATCAGCCAATAATTTTTATTTTTTTATTTTGATCTGGTTTACATAAATTGGGTCCGATTTTCTATGCCCAATCTGCTGACAATTTTATTAGGTTATTTTCTCAACAACACAGTATTGCAATAATTATTTAAGTTAAGGATCAAAGGGATTTGATCTATTACATAATATCTAGAATTAATTTTTAATTTGGTTTATTGTAGTGTGTAAAACAAACAAAAGTGTTCTGTAAATCTTTGAACTGTTCCGTATTATGTGTTTAGAAACCTTAAAAAGGATTAAATAAATGTTATGTTCACATATCTATCTATTTACAAACAAGGTATCTGTTTTAAGTGTACACAAAATACTACACCATGCTTGGTTTGGAGTAAGAGAGGGTTTTTTGCTAGTAAACAAAAAAATAAATGGTCGGTTAAGCCCTAGACAGACATCTCTGAAAAAACTGCTTTTCACAGTTTATTTAAAGCAATATAACTCTCGCAACAAGTAGTAAAAATGCATAATTATTTAACAAAACAGAATAGTATTGTAAATGGATTTATAAATGTGTAAGAGTTTGGCTATTTAAACATTTTCTTCATAAATGGCACTTTTTTTTTCATCCTAACCTAAAATTATTTTATTCTCTATTTTAGCGGAAAACATCGTCCTCTTTGGCCCAAGTATGGAGAATATCGGTTTGTTCCAAGACAACGCTGGTTGCATAATCTCGAAGTGAGTAAATTAATCTGGATGCTTCCATTGGGATTGTGGTAGAGATATATTCATACGTTAAGTAATAGTATTCATTACCTACAAATTAACACTAATAAAATAGTAAAATTTTATCAATTTTGACCGCAAAAAAAAAAAGTTTGTATTTTCTAAAATGCTCTTCCTATGGAACTTGTACTATATCGCAGGTAATAATAGGCAAGGCCAGGCCAGGTTATTTTTTTGAGTTATTGTTTGTTCCAGCATGGTGGAATAGTGCTCCTGTATCACCCTTGTGTCAATCCCCTTGCTCTAGACCGGCTCAAGAGCATGGTTACCAATTGTATCAGGAAACATGTCATAACACCATTCACATTGCTGGATGAGGAAAGGGTGTGTACACACTACCAACAGTTTGAGATTGATTTTTAAGTAGACTAAACGTCTTTAATGTTATCATTAATCAATATTGACCAGTGTTTGTGCTGGTGTGCTTATCTTTTGACCTGGATGGCTGTAATTTTAATCTCGGACCAAGTGCACTGGATGTGTTTTTATACGATGATGGGGGTATGTGTTATTTCTGCAGGCAAATGCTAGAATAGTCTTTTAAAAAATTCACTTTCCTCATCCTGTGCACTTTGGTTAAAATATTCTTAAGTGGTTGATAGCTTGCACACTGACACGAAAGTGAATTACAAATAACAAAAACAAAAAAAATCTTATGTTTTAGGTAAAAATTATAAAGCTTTGGCTTAGCATCATAAAATCTTTAACGACTATATGTTTAAGTTTAAGTGTATGTATGTGTATATGAATTGGCAGTTCATACTATTTTAATGGTGCAATCCCTAACCCAGCCATTTGCACTGCTGGCGTGGGGTTGCCGTCTGACTATGTCTGTACCCAGTTATGCTGTCGTGAAAGATTTCATAATGAAACATGCCTTACGAGGGCCTGAGATGCTAGACACTGAAGGCCAGTATGACTTGGAGCTGATGGTGCCGGCCGGCAAAGTGTCACGCATGGCCTTTGATGAGCTGTGTCCCTATGACTGATCTGGTAAATATCTGTGGTGAGTACTGAGCTACTGCTATATAACATTTTTCAGAGCTGATACGATATTCAATGAAAAGTTTAAATAAAAGTGAGGATTGTAGAGTGGAGTGATGAGGGTGGTCAGTTTTGTATTAAAATTGTTTATATGATTTGTAATTAAGGCCCTCAGATATATTTAACTATAAATGCTGATGGATAGGGTAACTACTGTTTGTAGACAATATTTTGGGGCAGTTGTAAAAATGTAATATTCTGACTTTTATCTTGTTATCAAATTTTTAGATACTATACACTATTTCTCATCACTTATAAAAAAGTATTAATTCATTGACAGCTGCACCAGTTGGAATGTATCCAACACCTTAGCTCAGTCGGTAGTGTGTCTGTCTATTAAGCTAAAGGTCCAGGGTTCGATTTCCGGCATGGCCGAAAAATTTATTATTGATGAAATGTGAGTTTACCCTTTCCCAGTGATGAATTAACTGCCGAGGACTGGATGTTGTGCCCGTCCTAGTCTTAAGTTAATATTAAAAGGCATATGAAGCTACAACAGGCCTAGGAAGCTGGTAGTGGAAAATATATGGTTTGAATAAAAAACTGACCCAGGCCACAGGCTGGGAAGAGTAATGGATGTAAAGCAAAACTATTGCAAATGTGTGTTAATGTTAAGAGTTCATTTAATCTGACTTGCCAGAGATGGAGAGGTTGATATTTGAATTCTAATCAGATCTACTGAGGGTGGTTTATCTTATATGGTTTTCCACAGGCTTTCCATAAAAATGCAGGTACATTTATATAAATTTAACCTTATTCGTTTTTACCCCAGTAGTGGATGCAGATGGCCGGAACAAATATTAAGATACAATGCACAAAAATCCCCCAACTAATATATTTGTTTAGAGGTGAGTATACATCTGCCGAACCAAGCCTGTAATGTCCATGTAATATAACCTGTAATGAAACAGATTCGTACAGTTGAGACGGGCCTTCGAACACCGAACAAACTTGTCACAGCAGGTTTATGAGAGGTTCGTTCCGATCCACCGAGAGTCAATTTTTGGAATGAAAAGGGATTATCAGTCCTAGCTGGGACGTCGTTTTGTGTGTTCAGATAAAACAGGTCGAATCCCTGGAGGGTTCATCGAATGTTCTCCGAGTGTTCATTCCACCTCCCAACTGAAGAGCATTCCATTACAGGCCTGGCTCAGCAGATGTATACGGACATACCTTAACAATGAATTGACCCAATGGCTAAATAATTATTTTATATTAATTATTATAAATGAATGCTTGAAAGTGGCCAATGTGTCTCAAATTAACTTCACAAAAAGTTATATTTAATTCAATTTATGTGAATTATATTATATAAACAGGTATTATGTGGTAATATCATGTTTGAAATAAAAATACAAAGTACAATTATATTAAATTATTTTATATGACTTTTCAGCTTCTAGCACACCGCCAAGAAGTAGAAATTAAAATATTCTAAAATATTTATATTTCAACTTGATATTTTCTTAGCATAATGTTGACACTGTAGGTCTACTTATTGCAATCAGATCTCTATCAATGCTCCGTTAATTTACAAATGCATAGTAAAAGGTAAATAAAGTATATTTCATAAGAGCACCTGAAGGTGGAGCTTTGCAGGATTTATAAAATATCTCAGGATTTTTGGTAAATTTTTGGGACGAGCCAATCAAGATGATGGCAAAAGTTTAAAAAAACGCTTAAATGTAAAAACTTTAAACAATATGATATATAATGGCATAATTTTAAAATAGAATGTTAATACAAACGGGTAGACAATTTGGAAGGTTTTTAGTATGTTTTCAAGATTAATAATGTAACATTAGAGGAACCTCCCCCAAAAGAAGGGACAATGATTTATAGTGCCATTCATTATTACTGTTGGAACGAAGTATATTTATTTGATTTTGGACACAAGGTTTAAGAATATAAGAATAATAATAATTTTTTAAATAGGAAAATGTAATAATGTAATAATTCTTTTTTTCAGTGTGAAAATCTTTGGTATTCTGCCTTCTTGGTTTAGGTAAAGATCTAGCCTACGTAAAAGACATGAACATTACATTAATTATAAACAATTTTAGTGTAAAACTTTTCATTTTAGTTACTTTTTAAATATTTGGTTCTAATTCATTATGTTTCAAAAACATTTCCTATATCTAAACAACAGTAACTGTTACTTACAATTTGTTTAATCAAGATGTGACATACATCTAATCTACAATAGGAGTATAAGTGACAGCAGAAGGCTCTTTACAGCAAACTTTGGCTGGGAAACTGATTAAAATAAACTAATAAGTGTAAATTTAACTAAGAAAGCCCACCTAGAGAAAGAGGAAAATGGTGGGAAGAGTCCATTGCACAAAAGTTACATTTTCTTTATTTCTTCTAGCTTCTATAATAGGAAAAGTCACACACACATTTAAACCCACATTCTAACACAAATTGAGTAATATTTCGGCATTGTTGCCTTTATGAAAAAAAAAGGAAATTGACTAGGTGTATTATTAGAAGTGTTTGATCACATTTTTTTATTGATAATATAGTATTACTAAGCAAATAATAACCATTTTCAAATAGGTTGCCATTAGTGACTTTCAGCCAATGTTTGCAATAAATAACTTACTAGCTGTCACTTACTTACACACCCTCTGGAGATGGGGTATAATATTGAGATGTGTAGTTTATTGTTATTGCTTAAAATTTATATTTTTGTGTTGTTGGTTAAAGTAGGCCTAAGCTATTGTTATAGTTTGGCTTGTGGTTTTTTTTATTGTTTTGTTTATCTAGACTCTAGAAACTTAATGTGTCATCTTTGTATATATTGTTTTTAATTTGTGTAAGTTTATGTAAATACAGAGCCAGAATGGTAAGATAAAATGTTATATGTTGAGTGAATAAAGTAATTTAAAAAACATAATTTTGACTAAAATTAATTTAAACCTATAACTGAACACTGTGCTCTTTTGTTCATTAGATTCAAACCAGTATCACATAAGTGGGAAAAACATTTTATTCTATTCAACATTTAAAGGTGAAGGTGATACCAACTTTGGATCGGGTTTGTCGCTTTTAAGTTATACTTGAAGATTTTTTAAAGAGTTAGTTTGATGATAAACAGCAGCCTTTTATCTTTCCTTTGCTGTGGTATTTTGGTTTTTGACAGTGTTGTGAGATGTCCTCTATCACCAAAGATTTGTTTTAATTTATGGTCATACTTAGTCTTGATCTTATTGTCAATAGTTAAGAGGTGATAGACTATCAAAGTGAAATTTTAATAAATTGATTTTGAAGGGCAATTTCAACTTATAAGAGTGATTAATAAGTGTAAATTTGTTGCTGGTGCAATCTAGTATCGACTACAATACAATAGACTAACTTATCTGACATTGTATTTTAAGCACTTTATTAATCAATTCAACATCCCCTAACTAAGGTTTCAAATTTAAATTTTACATATTACATTTACCATAGTTATAATTTTACAACTATTAACACTAGATGTTTAATATTAAAAACTAACAAATCATACCCAGATGAAAAATAGCCTAAGGCCCGGCAGCTAGACCCCGATTTTCATGTAAATAGTACCATTTCTGTGGTAAAGACGTGTGGGGTGTCATTTTATTCCATACATTCACAAACTAATATAAATTAAATGCAGATTGGATCTTTGCTATTTAAAAAAAAATATAAATTTTAATATAACTCTCCAAATAACCTGCTTAGTTGGTCGAATGATAAAAGATGTCACACTTGCAATAAGACTGGAATGCTGATGACAGGGAGATATAGTGACTCCTGATTGAGTGTACTGATGGTTGTTATCCACTCTGCCTTCACACAAATACTGGTAAACTTATTCTAAATCCAATCTTTATCAACCTTAACAAATTGGCATAGCTAGTAGCATAACATGAATGAGTAGTGAGACTCTAATGCTTTTATTTTTTTTAAATGGAAAATTAAAATTGGTTTAGTAAAACTTGAGAAATTGTTGTCAAAAGAAATTTGTTGTTTTATGAAATTGAAGTTTCCCCTTAGGATAGCTTTGGGAATACTAGAAGAGTAAAAGGTTTAATTTTTTTTTTTATAAAATTATTACAATCGGTCAGGAACTATGGAGATATTGTCAAAATAAATTGCTTCACATTTTAAATATACAGTTATAAAATAAACTTTATTATTAACTGTTACTATTCCTTTGACTCTATAGACAAACTTAAAATTAGAATATAATTGAAAACCTGAATTATTTGCATGTAAGTCATGAATCCCTTACTAAATTATCAATGATGCCAATAGTTGTAACTCTTACAAAATGTTCGTACTATAATAATGTCTTTCACTTCCAAGCACACCATTTTAGTAAAGAATCAAATGTCTTAAGTATAATGGAACTAAGACAATATCTGTGGTGGCTCTGCCGATTCAATTAAGCTACAATAAAGAAGTTCTGCCTACAAAACTTCGATGCTACCGAGAAGTAAAATGACTGTACAATTTTATCCCAAGTCCCAATGTGATCCAGCCTTTTTCTCTCACCTAGACTGTACTTTTACCCACTGTAAAAAAAAAAAATCATTTTTAAAAGTAAAGGAGTAAGGAAATGTTCAAGCAGGCAAGAAATATTGGTTATTTACAGTAAATGGTAATTTGAAGCCCTGAAATAAATTATAATTTTTATTATTACATTTGTACACCAATATAGTACTAAAATACTTATTAATAGTGAATTCACTTAATGAAGGCAAAACAATTTTGGAAGATAATTTATATTTGAACTTCCAAATCTCAAAATGTACAGTAATCATTAAAATGGATTCCCTAAATTGAATACCACCTAACCTCAAGACAAGATGACACTGCCAATCATGAGTTAAAAATCAAACCAAATAAGTTCTAATACAATAATAACCTATGAGCTCAAACATAAGAACACATTTATTCTAATAAATTGAAAGATTATTGTCTAATTGTTTACCTATACTATTGCTAAAGAAATGAGTGTGAGCTTCATGTTGTGTGTCATCTTGTGTCGAGCATGGTGAGAAGGACTGTAGCACAATTCACTAATAAGGGCGGGCAACATAGACTAGGGTAGGTCACAACACATGAGTGAGAGAGAGGGCACTCTGCCCCACTCACAACCTAGCAACAATAAGGACTTGGACTGCCGCAGATTGTGAGGACTGCTTCATGCCGCATCATTAAAGTTAGTAAAAGTGTTACTTCTTTTGGGACTACATTTTTAAGAAAAGTTAAAGTCTGCAGACCAAAACATTTCATTTTTATAAAGACGTATGTAAATTCATTTTTCACACAGACAACAATTAGCTCAATTTATTATTGGAAAAAGAGGCAACTGAAGGTGCACTGAAATTTCTATCAGTGCGTAATTATTTGTTCACTAATACCAATAAATCTCGCTTGGTAACATAATGTATACTAAACAATAAACAAGTTTTTTATGGAATAAAAACTACTTTACAAATGAAACAATAAATATATATTTGTAAATAAAATCTACTTTAAAAACAAAACTTTATGAACAAATTTAAGGTAAGTCTTTACAATTTTTTTTACAGTAATATAAATTTAAAGAAAAATCTCTGATTTATTTAAGGTATTCAATACAAATGGAAGACAGCTATAGGAAAGATAAATGGTAACAATGGGAATTTGTCAACGACACTCCTTTTCTTATTTTATAAGTTGCGTTGTATTTGTCCTCGTGTATTTCTACAACACTTTCCTGTACCTTTCTTCCATCTATATGTATATATAAATATATATATAATATAGTATTTTACAATAACAACTCTACTGCCCATTGCTTCAGAGCAGCTGAGCAGCTACACCTCATTTGATTTTAACATTATTATAAATAATCTATAAAAGGTTACTTTTGTGCTGGTTCATTAATAATTTAAAAGGACACATTTAAATTGATCACATTTCAGCTCCCATAATCATCACAAATGATTAAAGAGATACATAATTAAATATACAATTTCAAGGCTCTTCATTTCAGAAAGAAGCATTAGACAACATTTAAAGGAACCATATTTTATGGACTTGAAATATTTTGTGGCATATTTAGTTACTTCAAAGATTAATATTCAAGAATAATTTGGTTTTTAAGAGTATGTATGATGATGTTCACTGGTAAGTTTTTTAAATAAATTATTAAAACATTTATTGCAAATTAAGATAACTATCATAAGCTAAAATCAATTTTTTAATCATTTCATTAATTTGAGGTATTTAGCGTGCATTTTCTGAACTTTCTGATCATATCAGCACCCGGAAATTTCTATGAGTGAGAGTGAAAGGGCCCACCAATTTTGCGAAGAAAGGTACTTTCACCCACCTTCCAGGGTTCTTTTACATGCCATAATTGACGTGAGACCAATGGCTTTACCTCCCCTTTTAAGGAAGTTGTGCTACGGATTTTTATTGATCATGAAAAATCTGTTGACCTCAGCTGGATTTGAACTCACAAACATCCGATCCTGGGGCGAGTACTTTACCCCAAGTCCACCGAAGTCAACTAGTTCTTTAGTAAAATTATGACATTGTAGCATTTCTAATGTGCATGTGCAGAATCTTTTCTTTTGTCTTTTGATCTTTGATATATATTGTAAACCCTAGATTATGTTAAGATATTTGTTGTTGAAGTAAAGGTGAAGCTTTACCTACTTATGGTAAGTAGATATTACAGACAAAGTGAGGGGTTTATGTTTCACAATGGCTGCAATTATAAGAACCTGAAATATGAACAACATAATTTTTAACTCATATTTATGTAGTGTTAGGTTTTTTTACCATGTCTTTGTGAAAAAAGCAGTGTTTTTGGCCAAAATGAGTCAATGTGGACAAATAAACGATAGGATACTCATTTACCTTGGTAATTTGCCAGCATTTAAACAATAAACACCTTTGCGCAAACACACTTTTTCATGTTTTGCTGAGGCTGATGTATATTACATTTCATTTTTCTAAGTAATTATTAACAATTTTTCAGAGTTTTTTTTTATTGGAATACAGAAAAAAATATTCAATATTATTTCAATATTCAATTTGTAGGAAAGTTTGATTGATTAATTGTGTGTTTGTAATGTTAATTCAATTCAATGTGAAATGACCTGAATCATTAATAACCTCATTAAGAAAACAGCCGAGTAAAATATAACTGTATTTATTTAATTTTTGTCTCTTCATTCACAAATATATAATTTTTTTCTTTTACAACTGCAATACTAAAGTTTTATTGCTAACATTTTAATAACCATTACGGCAGGCCTAGCCAGCTGGTAGTGGAAAAATATATCACTTGAATAAAAAACTGATCCAGGTCATAGGCTGTAAACAGTAATGTATGTAAATTCTAATAACCAATAAAAGTTACTCTATTCCAGTAAATGTATTCCCCACAGCCATAGACTTTGTAAAAAAAAGCGTTTGAACAAGATATTACAATTGTGACCAATGGAATTTTGTTAAAAAGAATAATAATTTTAGCATTTATTTTTATATTCTTAGCACTATGGGCCTACTACTTAAATTTAAGTTGGTTTGTTAACATTTTAAAAAAAATCAATAATTTATTTAAATCACTTTTTTTTAGGTCAAAATTATTTTATTTACAATAAATCAAGATATGACTTATTAATGAGTGGCCATAAAAATTAGCATGCTATTTTTTAAAATCTACGGTTGTGTGAAAATAAACATATATATACATATATACATTTAAGCCAGCAAAATTGATGAGCGAGTCGAAGCCTTTTCTTTATTTAACCAAATATCGTCAGAACTGTCATTTTAATTGTAATTATAAATATTGCTGTTTGTAAGTATGTATATTAGGTACTTTTAAATTAGCGAAGAACTCACACTTTGTAGTCATTCTAACTGTTCACTCACTAACCTTAACAAATAACTTAATTATAATAATTAACTATTAGAATAGATTTTCCTTTAGTTGAGGATGTATTTTTTCAAAGTATAAATCTATGAACATCACAATAGTAGTCTTCATTTTTTTATGCACACAACACTTATTTATAAGTTAAACTTTGTTATTAGTTAAAAATAAAAATATTCTTTGGTTACATAGAAAAACATATTTGTTCATATAATTAGACACATAAATGGTTTTGCTGTGTTTTGAGAGCATCTTAAGCCATCTTTTATTAATGATTTGTTTGTTATGCAGAAGGAAGTAAACAACGATTAATAAACAAGCCTAAGTTTCTCTCGATAGCATGTGGTGTACCCTTCTAAACAGGAAGTGTACAAGTAACATTGTATTCATACTAAGCTTGTGTCAGAATTCACATCTACGTAATGATTATGGGAGGATTTACTTATAATATTGCCTTCTTTGTACAGTTTTAAGAACACTGAAAAGTACAAGAAAAAAAGATTCAAAGTTTTTCAAGTTTAATGTACAGGCTGAAAAACACTCATTATATATGTGTATTTATATTTGACTAAGAATTGTAATAATCTACAACATACATCATAAAATCTAAGAAATACCACGTTTGTATCACTTATATGTATAACATGTTACCATAATGTTTTATGTTATTCTCACTGTTGTTAATTGCGTCATCACTGAAATGACGCAATGATGTCGTGTGTGAAAGAGGGTGAAATTACTGTAACGCTAATGAGTAGGAATGTGTACTATTGGAATGTTTTGATTAAATCTGAGGATTCACATACAGGTAAGATTTGTTTTTACAATTAGGGAATGGTCAAAACATCCTTGCATTCACAGTCACACTTAAAAAACTAATTCAATCTTAGAGACAAAAATATAAATAAAAAAGTACTAGAATAATTTAATATCTTATACCTCTAATTTTTTGTTTAATAATTACATAGTATAAAACTAACTATAGACCTACACACAAATCATTGCAGTGCAACATTCCCAGATTTTGCCAAAATATATATATTTTCATGTGCAGATTTTTTACATTTTTTCAGTATCATAAAAAAAGGTTTAAATTTTAAATTGATTATGCCAATCCTTTATGTTATTGATAATGCAAAAAAGTTAAACTTTCTAACAGTTATCTTTATGAAAAACTAAACACATGAACAAAAATACATCAATTTATATTATTATCTTTACATATTACATTAATGACACCTGTGTCAAAATTGCAGAAGTGCAATGTAATGGTGTCCTCAACTCCAAACACTTTTAAATAATTTAATGCTTTTCTGTCTCGCTTTTAGTTGGTACAGTATTTATTCAGCAGACATTTCAGAAACGCTGCACATTTAACCTATTTTTCTAAATAATTTATTTTCTTTATTGACTTGATACAAATTTATTGCCAAATGAAAAACAAACAAAATTGGTTTAAAAACTGTAAAAATAAATCAATTAAAAAAAATAGATTTCTATAGAGCACACACATTTTAGTAGTACAAGTGCACTTTTCAACTGTTGCGGTTGTTCAAATGCACTATAATAAAGGTTTTGTCTAGTAGTTTTTGAAACAATTGTATAAGCTAGCTCTAAATGAGTTTTAGTGCAAAAGGCAGAAAGAAAGCACACATATTTTTCTGACTTTGATAGTCGAATAGCCCCGACTTCAAAAACATCACATTAATAAGTAAAACCAAATTACATGAACTCCAATCAGTGCTTAAAACTAGTGGCTGATAAACAACAAAACATAATTAAAAATCTCAATGTACTGTAATTTCCAAAGAAGCACACTCAGAAGTCAAGAACAAAGAAAGTAAATGTGTAGCAGAGTATTTACATAATTTAAGCACCGATTGAAACTCTTCGTACGGAAGACAGGAACATTTCTTTTTCTGAGTAAATGCAACCACTCTAAGCATAACACTATACTATCACTTTAGCAGTTTAAAAAAACTCGATCGTTACCACCCAATCCCCCAATCTAGGTCACATTCTATAGGAACTGATCAGGAGGAATTACCTCAAAGCCCGATAGAACAAAACCTAGGTTGGGGGATTGGGCAGTAACAATAGATTTTCTTTAAGAGGTGGCCATTACTTCTTTGTCCAATGGCAGGAATGTAAAGTGTGAATGGTGTTGTTCTTTCTATTGTAAAAGCCATATTGTGTTTTTTCCTTTTATATGTTTCTATCCACCTTTCCTGTACCTTCTTACAAATATAATACAATTACCTCACAAAGCGAAAAGAGATTTTTCTTAAAGAGATTTAGCGGTTTAACAACAGGTAGATAACCTAAATGACATTTAATATAGCAATACTTTTTTTTAGAAATGTTTGTCATAAATAAAAGGTTAAAATGATACTTTCAGACTCAGAATGTGTCTTATAGTCAGTTTATGTTTTGAGATCATTTATATTTTTAAATAGATTATTATTTTGGTTAAATAACCTGTTGGCAAATATCAGAATCAACGTTACCTAAATACTACTAATTTGAAAAGCTTAATTTAACATTTAAGGCTATAAATTGCTTAGTTTAGCATTTGAAGCTATTTAAAATTTGAATTTCCTTAACTTGTATTTATAATAAGGGGTGTGAAAAGCTTTAAGAACATCAACTTTTCCTAAAATATTCATAAGCTTTGACTCCCCTTCAAAAAATATACATTTATGTTCAATTTTCATCATTTTGTGTTGTTACATAAGTTAAAAGTTAATGTTCAGATAACAAAAATCTCAAGCAAATGAATTACATGTTGTTATATGTGCTTGATTCATAAGCTTAGGATGAAATATGTTAAACACTTTTGCAATAAAAACGACTTTTTAAAATTATATTTAATATTTTAAGCCATATATAAATATGCACAATATATGCCCACATTTTTTACAACATAATCTTTTTTTAAAACTTTGATTTGGTTTCATATAAATTTATTCAATATGGCTCTCCTGTGAATAAAAAAAATGAACTTCACGCATCCCTATTTGAAATATCCGGAACTTATTAAATTATATATATATATATATTAACAGAACATTTCACACAAACAAAATCATCAGTTTCAATGTTTCATTCACATCAGCCATTTATCGATGTTAATAAAAATGAATTGGATACATAATATAGATACCATTTATAACTATTTCAAAATACTTTCAAGTTATTGATAAAACACCTTTTTAATTAAATGCAAACAGGAGCAAAAGTATGAACCAAACAGATAGCCATTCCTCTAAAATATTAATAATCTTAAAATAAAGCTTATTTCACTGTAGAGGAAAATTTAGGTAGTTTGATTGTGTTTTGATTTAAATCCATTCAACACTTTAAAATCTGTACTTGGATGGAAAAAATATTGAATACTAAAAACAACACATTTTTAAACACAAACTTTCATTTGAAAAACTTTATTTATTAAGGCAATAACTTTCTTTTACATGAACAGAAAATTTTGTGCTTTAATATAATTTATGTTTATGAAAGTTTGTTTGTTTCATAATGTGCCCTAAGCAAGAAACTTCATGTAAATGAGCTGATTTATGGAGTGATTTATAAATATTTATATAAAGTTCCTTATACTGCTCAAAAAAATTAGTTATGATATTTTTAAAATAGCAGAAATTCTTACTAGTATATGTTTAAATTATTAAATTAATAAAATAGGCAATAAAACAAACAATTTAAAAAAAAGTAATTAAGAAAATGCCCACAGTAATCATAATATAGCCGGTTTTGAAAACTTTTTTTAGGGCATCTATAAAATATATAGTACCTTTTATAGCAACTCCGCAAGCCTGACATGCAAAATAAAATGGGTATCATATGAAAGTCGGCGAACAGGAGGCATACAAATTAGTAATACCCAAAACTTGTGCATCCATAGTATAAAAGTGATCATTGAGTAAATAAATCTTTTGTGTTGGCAACAGAGATACTATTTTATTATTAGTTAATGTTATTTTTGTAATTTTTTTAAAAGACCTCTACAATTAAATACTGTGTTTAAAAAGATTGGTAAAACTTGTACCCACATGATTATTTCACATGGTACATTATTTAGAAAAATGTGTACAATAGTAGAAATTTTTATATGCTGTATTTTAAACTTAGTGTTTGGATTATAAATTTGGGACTGCATTATCAATTTAGAGTCTAGATTTGCAAATTAAATAAAGAAGACATTTAATATTTCCAATTTGCGCCATTATCTACAGAATTCACCTGTATATCTTAAAAAAGTAATTTCCTTTGTACCACTGGACACCCAAGTTTTGGTGATGCAATCAATTTGATAGTTACACCCATTACTTTTCACACATTTTTTTTTTACAGATGTAGCATTTGTACAGAAAGAGAGAAAATAGCCACATCGATATTACTATAATCAGACATAGTTGTTACATTTTAATAATAGGCTTCTAAACAAATCGTTGGAAATTTCAAGTAGTCTGTAAACATTAGGCCAAAGATATTTCAACACAGTTTGATTGTGCTTGTTCATCTTTTAAACTCCGACACTAGGATAACAGTTTTAAGATAAAAAAATCAATTCCTATTTTTTTCTTAACTTCTTCTTTTACTTAAAAGTTAGTCTAGCATTATTATTCTAGGTTTCAATTTGCATTAACCAACAATCAGTTTGTATTCTTCTCTTGAATAACATACATGAAATCAGCTTCTTTTATTTACTATATTGTTGTAGTTTATTTCAATCTCAAGTATGTAAATTTAATATACATGTGTAAATAACAATAAACATATCCACACTTCTTAGTTGGCCAAGCAAAAACCATTAAATATAACTCTTTCAAAACAAATCTTGCACTTGATAGAAATTAATAACAATTTCAGACACAATTGAAAGAGATGGAGAGAAAACATTTTTAAACACATTACGAGAGAGAAGCAAAGAAAGATGACATGTAAAAAAACTCTTTCACATACCAGTAATATATAAATTGGTTAGCCACATAATTACAGCTTTTTTTTCTGTACAATTTCTTTGTATAACATATGCATATATAACATTCCAATTACACCTTTTTTCTCCATACACATTTTTATATTAACAAATAAAAAGATTTGTAACTATTTTATGTTGAAAAACAAATCAATCATTATCTTACATACCATATTATTGCTGCTGCAAAAAGTTACTCAGGCTTCTTAAACATTACATCTCTTCATGTTCATTAAAAGGCAGCTGGCTGTTTGTTATTACATGCTTTACATATTACTAGCACTTATAAAATTAACATTCTCAAGTATGTTTACTTATTGATAGGTCAAATTAAAACGGATATATAACGAGTTATATATTTTTTTGGGTGGGAGCAGCATGAATTTAATGAATTCCAACATTTTTGCTAACATCAGTTATCTTTTGGGTCTAAATCAGAAGAGTCACTTTTTAAGGTCCTTATAGGTTGGTTTATCTGACTGCCTCCAACTTATATCAGGATGAAATAGATTTCGACCTCGACCCAAAATATGAATGTTGTAACGTTGCCTGAAATTCCCCAAGTGTTTCAATCCATGCTGCTCAACTTCAAGAAAGCTAGGTATAGATCAAACATCGGTCACCAAAGCCTACAAAATAAACACCGGTGTAGTAAATTAGATTTTTGCTATGATGCACTTAAGCAGTATAAGGTTAGTAAAAAAATTATAGAGAAAACATAACATTTAATAACTTTTCCACAGCTATCAAATTGTAATTTAATTATGACCCTTATCTTATTTAAACATTCCTGTATGTTATATTTTGATTTTCATAAAATGAAAACGATAATATAAAATGAATAACATATTCTTCCCTTTATCTTTGTTTATCAAAAATATCTCCAGATAAGCTGCTTAAAGTATGTACGATAATTCTGTCTTAAGCAGAATTTTAAGGCCATAAGTTCAAATACGTGTCCAGACCATTTTCCTTTAATATCTTTTTCAATTCTAACACATTTCAAGAATTTCAAAGAGAAAATTGTGTATTTTATTCAAATATTTAGTCAATATTTGAAAAGAAAAACCATCCATAGAAATGTTAAAACTTTAATGAAAAGGTGGGTTTAAATTATTGTTTTCGATTTGATTCTAATCACAATGTATATTCAAGCTATCTGATTAACTACAGTGATATGTACTTAATAACAAAGATTACCCGTTTCGGTGACTGCATGGTCGTAACACACTACTCTCGCAGTAGACTAGACTACCAAATTACAGGGAGATCAAGGTTTTATTCTCGGCTGGGTATTACTATCGCAATACACTATTCTGCCACTAACAGGGAGATTGGGGCTAGACTCCTCTTTGAGTGTACTGAAGGTAGTTTTCCACTCTCCCTCCACATAAATGTGAGTATATTTCCTCTAAATTCGACCTTCCTCATCTTTAACTCCTTTGCCTAATTAGTACATATGGTTGCAACCTGAACCCATAGTAAGACGTGGTGCTAAAAAAATTTTTTTTTAGCAAAGCTTAATTAAAGAATGGAAGAAGGTAAAGAAATGAGTGCATGCCTTCAATATAAAAACATTATTTTAAGTGTAGTGAAGTTTATTTTTATAATTTTCAAATTTTTATATTTGCCTTTAAATAATTTTTGTGACATCTACAGGTGGAACACTTCTTCCCCGTTTTAACTAGAAATAAACTAAGAATGGGAAGAATTATTGTTATTCATTTATTAAATTTCATTAAATTAGTTAATTATCATTACTCTTCAGTTTTGTGAATTTAACTATATAGATACATTAGGTATATTATATCACCCATGAATGAATGCTGTAAAATAAATGCACAAAACTAGTCTGTATAAACATATTTATAAACAAATATAGTGTCAAGCAATTTTTGATAGAAAATAAAGATGCGTATATAATAAATTAGGTAGAGTAATGTCACAGTAATAAAAAAAACAAAACAATGGCAGTGGAGTCCTTTTATGAGTTACAAATATCCATTACTTATAAAATTGGTGTATTCATTTGATAGTTCAACTTTACATTAATAATTAGTAAATGAAAATTATATAAATATCAAATAACATGAATGGGCTATGTATGTGAATAAATAAGGGCAATTCATGGGTTTTTTCCAGCGAGACCATGGCTTGACAGAATTGTACTAAGAAATTGTTTCCTTCCTCTAGCCATTTAATTAAAAACACACAAAATAATGTTACTAACGAATGTATGTTTATTGGCTTTAAAGGGCAATTTTTAACACTGACTGGAAGTAAACAATTTACTAGTACAGTCCTGTCAAGCATCGCTTGCCTCGGCAATAACCCATGAACTTACCCTCGATGAATGAGCTCGCACACGTTTGGTTTTCACCTAGTCATTAATTCTTTCACACATATGTATACTTGTTATCTGATATTTATATTTAGCGACTCTTATTGGTGGAGATTTCACAATCCAACAACAGGCTGGATATTTCAAGGACTTCTAAGAGTTTTATCTACACTTTGTAATATTTTTTAAACAAATCCACCAGGAGGATTATAGTGTTTAGTTTGCATTCCTAGAGCTATTAATAGGATGGCCACAAAATAAGAAAGATGAATTAGCTATGTGAAAAATAAATTCCAATTCCGGCCACCCTTGTACCCAGACATGGGACATTATTTTCAGAAACACATTTGTATGTGCCTATAAAAATAAAATAGTTGTCTATAGGGAGAATTTATGAATTTTAGGAACTGTGAACATAACCAGCTCTGCCTAAAACACTGAAAAAAGTATTCTAGTAATTACTAAAATGCAAAATACATAGCTCGTTCCTCTGCAATATAATTTTATGCAACACCCACCCAACTGCCATTGCATAACATAATTAATAGCCCATCAACGATTTCACAGCTTAAGGCAAGTAATACTTTTTTGGTATGAATAAAGACCCGAGAAATATTTTTTGGACTAAATTCTCCTGAAATATATAGTGAGTTAAAATACTTAATTGAAAAGAAACACTAACAATCATATAAGTAAACTAACGGCACCTAAACAAGGAGAGTGTAAGTACTAGATGATGGACACAGGTGTGAGATATCCACAGCTGCCCAGAGATGTGGGTGGTTTGGACTGCCTGGCGACGCTGAGCTTGTATGGAACTGCAGCAAGACAAAAAAAAAAAAAATTAAAATTGTCATGTTTTAAATTACTGGCTTTAAAATTAATGTAAGTTTAGTAAATTTAAATAAAATATATTCCAACATTGAAAATAAGTAGGGCATTTGTTTTAAGACACAATATCTTATAGCATATAGTGCCTTGAACAGTACAATATGTGCCACATTTTAAACAACTGCACATACCTCACATATCTGACAATTAAAGAGTTTCAGATTTTCTCCATAAGAATAGTTGTATATAAATTTTCACATTACTTGAGCTGTCTAGTTATTTTTTTCAGGGTCATGTTTAAGTACTTAGCACTCCTAACCAATTTATTGTATGCATGCTATCTAAGCCTACTTACAACAGATAGACTAGTAATTATTTATGTGACTACGTTTAAAATTTATTAATTTTATTTTGTAGACAGAAATATTGGGTGAGATATTAAACAATAAAAAAACCTGAGTATTTGATTAATTTTTTTATCAATTTGGCACCCTAAATAGTTGCTTAAATTCAATTCAAGTTATTATCTCTCTTTCCCTTTCATTTCACTTATCCAATATATATTCATTACCTACCACAAACAATGAACAAACAAGGTTCTACTGTATTGAAAAAAACAAACTTTTGCACTTATATATCGATTATTTATTAGTGGCTTTAAACCCCTAATTAATGAATAGACTTCAAACCATTAATTTTCACTCTCAGCCTCCCTAGCCTGAATCCAAACACAAACCCCACCTTGCCTTGCCCCATCCTTTCTGCAAGTGGGCACTAGTGCATTAATTTCAAATACCTTTCCCATAAGCTACATGTTGTCCTTTAGTTAGAGTAATTTTAATTATGTCCAAAACAAGCAGTAAAATGATTAACACACACAACATAACCTAAGTGTCACTAGCGTCTGGTAACCAGCTGATTTTGCAGCGAGCTAAGACACTAAGAGCCCTACTGGTTTCCAAACCAACAAGTCTTTTAAAGTAGGCCTACACTACGAGTCAGTTTGAGACAGTGGAAGATAGTCAGTTATTTTTAAATGACTGCAGCACTAAAAAATAAGCTTATTTTTATATTTGAATTTATTTGTACTATTTAACTGTTAATCCTATTAAGAATTTGTAAAAGTTATTTTTTGCAAAAAAAAAAAAAAAAGTGTTTGTTTACATTAATGTAAAAAAAACAAAAAGATTATTATTAAAATCTGTCAGATTTATACAAAATGTAAAATAACACAACAACTCAATTACAAAATTTGCCTACAATTGTGGTAAAAGTAATGATAAACAAACTTACATGGGATCATTTCACAGTCCAAAGTAGCCTCCGATCGTGGAAACCAAGATGACCACAAGTATAGCCACACATATCATGATCATGATCTTCTTCTGCAGGAAAAGAGAATGGCACACACCATACCGTATCAAGTTAGTCAGTCATACATTCAATAAGACAATCAAAATTATAGAATTAGTTAAAATACATTTTTAGTGTCGACTTGATTTCATACATGCATACATACATATTGAAATTGAATTTTTATTAAGATTACTTTGTTCTTAGAAAGTCAAAATGTACTAAAAAAATATTGTATTAATATTTACATAATGTGAGACATTAAATGTTCAATTGCAAATCTTTATGATTGTGGTTGAAAGATTAATAGAGTCCAGTCAAGTGTTAGACAATTTAGTAATATTTCTAGTATATTCATATTCAAACTTATTAATTTTGGCTGGTTGGTATCTGGCCAGAAAAAAAACATATAAAAGTACCTAGAATAAAGAAACTTTGAAAAATATAGTGCATTTATTAGCATTTTCAATATAAATAATTTTGGTATATTGCACAGATTCACTAAAACAGTGATTTATTTTTATTGTGCGTTGTAAAATCACTAAACTATTCTAAATTGCTGGAAAACCTAATTCAAAGTATTATCACTCATTTTCATAGATTACATATTTACATATACTATTCCCTGACATAAAGAAACTTTTGTTATTTCAACATTGATTTATCATACAAATTATATGTTACAATTAAATACCAAAACTTAGTTTAAATTAAATAAATAAATAGGTTTCATGCTTGGAGGGAGAAGGGGAATTTAAACACTCATTAGATAAATTAAAACTATTGCCTGTTGTCATTTTCTGCACTTTTTTTTTATTGTAATATTTTACATGCACTATAATTAAGCATACAACTTATAACTTAACTTAAAACAACACATTCATAGCTACACACCCGGTCCTAGCACCAAGATATGTACTAACTGGATAGCAGGGCACATCTGTATACAAATAGAAAATATCATCAGTACATTCCGAGATCGAACCAGGGCTTACAAGACTTGAGGCCGACCACTCTAACCCTCATAGGAATAGACTCTGCACTTGATTTTACAAATACGAATTGCAAAATCCAGTCTTACATTTAAAAGAAAAAAAAAAGTTATTTAATTGGCAACTATAATTTTTAACTCAAGAGTTAAGTAAATGGGTTTTATCTGAAAATATTTTTATTCAAGAGATAACGGCTTGCACTGCATTTGCAAACAAATTAAAAACTTATCCTTGATTTATAAAATTTGTTGTACACCACTCAATGGTGCAACTGTATCCCTTGTATGAATCCAAAGCCAGTAGGCTTACCTTGCTTGGTTCCAATATGGTGTGGCTTATAATACAAGGCTATAGAGTAATTAGTCAAGGTAAGATGTCTATCTTTTAAGGAAAAGAGAGTGAACATATTTAGCTTATATTTTAATAAATCTCTCTGTCATGAACATTGCACATTATCTACTATACATAGAGTTCTGAAATTTAAAAATTAGTAGCCCCTGGGCTTGAGGTTATTTTTTCTGTCTGTTTGAAGCAAAGAAAGGCATTGCCCTGGGAAACAACGCAACACATTGCATGGTTAACCCTGGTAACACCGGGTTTACCCTTAATAACCAACACTTGTGTACAATATACTCTTGACCATCAGAGTTAATGAAAGGGAGGAATTGTGTCCATCACATCAGAAAGGAATATTTTCTTAACAAAAAGGTTTATATATAGAAGGAATTTGTGATATTTTTCAGGCTAGAAATTCAACATCAAAACTTTAGTAGAACTTCATGATTTGCTGGATGAATGCACAAATAAGCCGCTCTTTGGTTAACATGTGCATGATACTAAAAATGTATTGTGTATTATAATTTAGAATATACTTTTAGATCCAGTGTGTGATTCAATATTTAATCTATCTTGAGTTGTAGTTTTGTTCCAAATATGGTTATTTGGTATTGAATGGAGTATAAGAAAATATGTCTAAAAGAAACTTTAGCATAGTAATGACATTTTGAAAACCAATAAATCTATTATTTATTATTCTCTTAAGACATAAAGAATACCATTATTAACATAAAAATACTTTCAAAGAGTTTAAGAGGAGATGTTATTTAAAAAAACTACAAAAAAANCTAAAAAAAAAAAAAAAAAAAAGGTCACATGTTTGATTTTATAACAATTTTATATTATTACAAGGAAAAAGTTTTTAATTTGTTTTGTGATAAATTAAGGAAAATTGGAAAAGTTAATTATTGCTATTTAGTTTGTTCAGAGTTTTATGACATATCAGTTTTTCTCACTCTGTTTAAAGAGACAGCACCATTTAATATATCTCCTATATTTTGCAGCACCCTTCTTTTGAAATGTCCGTATGTGCACACTATTTAGTTCTGCAGAGTCAACCATTCTCAAAAGAAGTTCTTTGATATAGTATGTTGTTTTAGGCATAACTTTTACTTTTATTTAACTCTATAAAGGAAAACCTCTTTTCCCTTTGAGGAAATGTTGTATTTGGAAGTAGTAACAGGAAGGATGGATAGAAACATATAAAATGGAACAAACACAATATGGCTTTTAGAATGAAAAGACCACAGTTCACACTTTACAATGCTTCCACTGGACCAAGAGGTAATGCATTCCTCTCGAAGAAAATTGATTGTTGCCACCCAGTACCCCAACCTAGGTTTCATTCTATTGGAACTCGGCAAGAGGAATTGTGAAATACGCAGCAAAACTTTCTAAAAGAAGGAACAAAAATAACACTAAAGGGAGATAGGCTTATACTGACAAAATCTTGTTTATTCATCCTACTAATTCCTATTGGTAGAAATTACATCTTCATACATTTCTTTTGTAAACCACCCCTTTTGAAACGTAATATAAACTTGTGTCTTACAACTGCAATTAAAAGTAATTGATTGTAAAGGAACCACTAAGCATGGCATGTGTGAATGGGCTAAATTAAATTACCACCAAGCACTCACTAGTGTGCAATTCTAGCAGTATATTGAGGAAATTCCTTACATCTGTAGCTTAAAATACTATTATCGAAACTGGAAGCATTAATACAAAAAATTCTTAAGGGAGAAAATATCTACACTTCTATACAAAAAAAAGTTTTTGTACAATTCATACAAATACAATTTGTATTTACAAACATAGTTATGTTAAAACTTTTTTTTTATAAATTACTAATGTTTAAGAAAGTCAAAAATAGTAACACACCCCCACAATAAAATAAGTGGCTTCTAATGGTTTGGCTGAGGTTTCAAAAAGTTGTGGGTACAGATTAAAGGTATGTTTATTAAAGGGTTTTAACTTCCAAAGTATCTTAAAAGATGAGGAATGTAAAACTTTATAAATCAAAAGGTGAAATATCAATTTGCAAATTCCGCATCCACAATTTAATTTGCAACTTAGAAAACATTTCGAAGCAAGCAAAAAAACTTTAACCAATGTTAATAAAATGGCACAAACAAATTAGAATATTTTAAAATCTGTAACATTTCTATAAGTTGCAAAAATTGTTTTGTAGTATTTCTAACACTAGAATTATTGGGTTTTTGTGTCTTGCATTCATTGATCTACTAGGTCATTTAATTTGACTGGGAAACATGCAGGCTATTTTATTCATGGCATTACGTTGTAAAATACTTCTATCGTGTCTTCCCTAGAGTTGGTACAATTGTTGGAACACAAAACTTTAGTGAAATCATGTTATTTTATTTATTTAGCATTACGTCTTACTACCCGTTGTTCGGGTTATAAACTTAAGTACTAATTACACTAATGGATTAGAAATTGGGAAGGTTGAAATTAGAGGAAGTGAACCCACATTTGAAAGGAGGGAGAGTGGAAAACCATTTAGTAAAAACCACTCCTTGTTCACCTGACAAATTCGAGCCTCGATCTCCCAGTCTTCGGCAGTCTAGCTAAACATGACTAGCGTGTTAGCTAACTACGCCACCGATGCAGGTGAGTTAATGTTATGACAGTTTATTTCAAATCCTTCTTTAGTATAAATTTATATTTTAATAAGTGATAATTTAAGTTCCATAAGCTAATCTTGGACTTGTCTACCTATTTTAAAAGTATTGTTTCGCCAACATAATTTCATTTGTGAACTCCCTTAACACACTTTAATAAAATCAAAATATAACTATGATCTGTATTAAAATATTTTTTCCCCCCCTCAATCTTTAGTGCTTGTTTAACAAACAGGTTTTTTTTAAACATAATTCTGACCTGCTTCGGTTAGCGAATGGTCTAAGGTGTCATCCTCATGTTAGACTGGCCTGCTGATGATGGGGAGATCAGGGTTCGAATCTGGGTTGGATCTACTTAGGTTAGTTTTCCCTTAGATTGTTTCAGACTTTCCCTCCACGCAAATGTAGGCAGATTACCTCAAAATTTTCCCTTACTCATCCCTGCCCCGTTTGAGTAATTATCATCTATGTGTATAGCCTGAACACAAAGTCAGAAATGGTGAAAAAACCAACATAATTCTGACATATATTGTAATCCAATTTAAAATTAAAATTAATATTTAATACCACACTTAAATTTAAGAAGTAAATTGTTCAAACAGGCCTTCATTCCGAATGCCTTTCCACAAATGACTAGACAAAGCCCTTGTTAAGAACAAAGCCGTTTGTTACTACTATATGTGGTTATATTGTGAAGGTACAGGTGTGAGTGAGTTACTGAACACATTGAAGATGCTGCAAGTATTTCTGTACAGGGTAAAAGGTACTTCTATAAATTGTCCCCACCCAAATAGTTTTTAAGGGTGCTGGCTAATTAATTTAAAGTTAAGTAAAAGCGAAAGAAGCCAATCTGAAAGGATAGTTAGGTTAGGTCTAGATTGGAATAAATACATTTTTCTCTTCATGTCTTTTTTCCCTTTTTTTCAAACTTCCAACTTCCTTGCACTTTCACAGTAACATATAATTTTCAGAAATATTCCTTTTTTAAGTATAGATAGAGCACACACAAAACACAAATAAAGATGTATGAGACAACATACTCGGTGAATATGAAAAGTATCTCAAATTCTTCAAGCATCTAGTCCCATATATCTTTGTGTGTTTTATGACTATATAAGGAAAACTTCTTTTTGCTCTATGAGGTTATTATATTATATTTGGAAGAAGGTACAGGAAAGGTGGATAGAAACGTATCATGCAAAGTGCGAACAGTGTTATTCTTTTCATTGTAGAAGCCATATTGTGTAACTGTTAAAGTGAAAATTGTAAGAAGAAATGAAGAGGGAAGTGTGTTTATTCTTATCTAGGTCTAACCTACCAAACCTTTCAGATTGGCTTCCTTCACTATCATTTACTTTACATTAATGTATAGTGTTTCTAAAGTGTGTTATTGACAATTTACTTTGATAGTAGAACTTCAACATCTCTTGTGAAATTTCCTTAAAATTAAGCTTATTTTCACCTATTAATGATTTTATTTAAAAAAAAATATTTAATTCAAACTGCAAGGTTTTTAATCCTATAGGAATAAATAACTTTTAGCTCCATTTTAGCGTGGACCATATTTTGAAATAAATTCTTATATAGTACAAGATTTCTGGACGCCTGCAACATGTCTCAGTGCTTTGGTAGGCAACTCCCTTGGTCACTAAATTTTATTTTAAAGTATCTCTTAATACGTTTAAAAAGGTCACACCTTGCTACTTCTGGTATTCCAACCCTGACTTCTTCTTCACTAGCTTCCTAGTCTATTGCGAATTGTGTATACCAAGAGCAACATCTGGATTCATAATGTGCACCAACAATACCTAAGAAAATAGTGATTTAAATCACTCACCGTGTTAAACTGAATACCTAGAGCTCATTTAGAGGCAGCCAAACAAGCTTTTTTTTTGCACCATCTTAATGCTCGCCAAGCTGTACACATTTATTTCAAATGCTCCCTAATATGAGTAAAATAATGTGTTACTCTAAAGATCATTTGAAGAATCAGTTTTCACTGTTGTCTATCAACCAGAGTTAAACTTGAATTAAATTAACGTTACGAATAAGGTAGTATTTTACATTAATTTATGCATCCATTTATTTAATCTAAAAAAATACTATGTTGTTAATATGTATTAATAGCTTTCAAAATTGTGGAAAAAAGTCTATTGTCCCTAGCTTGGATTTAAGACCGCTCCTCCCAGTACATTTATGATTTCAGTTTTAAGCCGTCAGATGATCTCACTCGCTCGTGAATGGTTTGTGAACATCTCTCATTTGCCATCCCCACTCATTCCTAGCACACAATGCTTGAGGAAGATAAGGAAAGTTTACAATTTTTTTTATAAAAAATACTAATATTTTTTAATATGCATTGGATTTTGAACTCGGGACAACATAGCTCTTTATCACAGAAAAGGTTCTGACTCAACTGAAGCATTGTGAGCAAGGCAGATATATTTCAGTATTTTAAAAGGGTTTTAGAAGGGGGTCATTTTATAATATTTACTCATTTAGAAATCAATCCAGCCCATGATGAATCCCCTTACACGACTGACGATATGACAAATCATAGGTACATATTTAACAATAACATTTGTAGCCCTTCATACTTTTCTGTGAGGTAAGATTAAGGGTTGTGCAAAAAGTAAAAAATATTTTACACATTTAAAATTGAAAATTTTGCAGGTATGTTTATATCTGGCAAGTGAGACAATATTTGTGTTAATCTGTTTTATTGCATAGCTCGTCTATTATACAGCCTTTGTAAATGTCCCGAACCTGCAGATAATTCACTCTACTTAGTGGCGCAGATATTCACACTTTTGCGGGGAGATTTACATGAAGAAAATCCTGAGTTGTCACAGTGAGCAATAAAAGTAGTCTACTGTTACCATTTGCCAAAATACACTTGTGCGAAACAGGATTCTCAATATACTATGGAACCAAAATAGAAGTATCGAAACTGACTTGATGCAGCTCCAGACATGTGAATACAACTGTCAACAATTAAATCAGATTGGGGGGAGGGGGTGGGGAGTAAAAAAACACCACTGCTCATTAAAATTTATGTTGACTTTCTTGAATATTTTTTTTCCAAATAATAAACAAAGAATCTGATATCATAATTATCATTTAATGGAGAGTAAACTTTTTTTTTTTACCTGGCAGGCATGTACACAGGGTGGCTGTGTTTATTTATCGGATATGAGAGGACAAAATGTTTAGTTGCCTTCCCTCTGGAAAAATATAGCTTTAAATTTAACGGTATTTGACCATGAACCATTAAATCTTTTGCGTGTGGTGCATTTATTTTTGTATGTTGCGCTAAAAATATCTAAGAGGTTTCATTATGTTGTGCAAGATATTAAAGGGTTTTGTGACTAAATTTAATTGGGAAATTTAACTTTAGACCAATGGTTTATATTCATTTCATAAAAAAAAATCTATGCAAGACTATTTAATCTAATGCTGCACCTAATCGTGTGGCAAAATAGCTAATTTACAACACATGCATCTATTCTGTTTATAAGGAATTTAGATTTCAGATTAAAAAAAATTATGTGCAGCTTTTATAGGATTTAAAATTTGTTACAGTAAAACTTCTCAAAATTAGAGGCGCCAAAAAAAAATGTGTCAGTAAATAAGTCTTATTTAACAAGTACAGTTTTGATAAAGCATGCTTAGTGTAGAAAAGCATACACCAGACCTGACCAGGTGCATTTTGTATTATTTTTTACAAACAGAGCAATTGTAATTTATGTGCATATTAATACAAATAATTTCATATTTAAAAAAATAGAAAATAAAGTGAAATAAAAAATTATTAAACTCTAAAAATAAGGAAAATGATAAAAAAAACATAAAATCACTCAAAGTATATTTATTTACATATAATATAGAATACATAATTTCATAAAAACTCTACAAATATGCAACACATGATTTACACAATGATCAAAATGATAAGGATAGGTCTGCGAGTACTCAATTTTTGAGCTCGAGCTGAGCTACCAATAGATAATCAGGCTTAGGCTATACATATATATGAGCTTGTTGTGTTGGGATATTTTTTAATTTGCCCTATTGAGTTTCTGGTGATTGATTGATTTTACATTGTCTGGATGTTGTTTGTGAAATCTGCAGACATTTGGTGGTCATTGGAATGTTACTATTGGCAAATGAACATACTGGTTGTTGAGCGGAGGAGGATATAAGACAAAGATAAGAAAGGTACCAAGTACACCTTGGAAAATTTTTGTCTTTTCAATTTTTCAAGTGAAAAGTGTTTTAGAGCTCTAATACTGCTTATTGGTGGTTCAGAATCAACTATAATTATAGTGTAAACTTAACCATGCCCCATACCAGTAATTTAACACTTAATCCAATGAATGAATGTTACAGTGAATGGATTCTAAGAAAGAATGTTAATGTTTAGTTACTATTTGTATTTTCTACTATCCTATTATATTTATGTACTCTTATGTTAATAATTTTTTCCAAGATTCAGATTTGAAGGTAAACTGGAGATCTGGATTCGATCCAACTTTAGTTGCAACTAAATAATATAAAATTGAACCATAATCTATTTTTCATTAACTATCACAATTTTATTTAATATAATAAATAATTTCTATTCAAATAGTCAAGTTAAGTAATGTATATTTAGTTAACTCAAACTTGACATTCTGACAATTTCTAAGAAGCTCACTCGAGCTCAACTTAAATGAAAAAACCTTGTATTTGTAGAACCCAATGATAAGTTTATAAAATCAGCACAGACATGCACAAAAAATGCAAGGACGACTAACAAAAATAATATATGATTGTTCTAATATTACAAGGAAAAAATTTATTAATTTGAATTATACTTACGAGTTCTCTTCATAGTTTGATTGAGATTGTATTGCATCCTTAAACTTGATAGTAGAATGCACTTGCAGCGATCAGTCACACTTCAAGTTCAAGTACACACTAGTTCTTTTGATACAATTTTGTCTTGCAATAAAGAGGCAGTTAGGAGATTATTTATATATAGAAAAGTCCTAGTTCAAATTAATTATTTGTTTGTTGATCAACAATCTGCACAAATTAAGAGGTACAATAGTTCCAACTTTTACCCTGCTGACTTTACTTGGCAATCAACTATAAAGAATCAAATACTTGCTTTTAAACGTATTATGGTCAAATGTAAGAGGGATGGCGAGCACATTTACCTGACAGGATATGGGAATTATAAGTGGGCGGGGAAAAACGGAAATTTGGTAGATTAAAAAAAATATATAAAAAAATGGGAAAATGTTTTACTCAAAATATAAAATATAATAATCATTAAATTAGTAAATTACAATGTAATTCAAACTGTCTTTATTGTTTGTAGCTGTGTAATATATTTTATAATTCCTAGTAAACAATGTTAGTATTAATAAAAAAGCGTAGAGGGGTGGTGGAGGATTAAGGGTTCGACATACT
Source organism: Timema bartmani (assembly GCA_902151455.1). NCBI lineage: Eukaryota > Metazoa > Arthropoda > Insecta > Phasmatodea > Timematidae > Timema > Timema bartmani. The sequence continues at coordinate 194,682 of CABFWB010000654.1, read as the reverse complement.
TTTGGGTCGGGAATTTTATTGGTCAAGTTGAGTAGACACCATCTGAGTAATGATGGAATAGAAATTGTTATGATAAAACACAACGACAAGAAAACACATTTTTAAGACTAGATTTCATTACTACAAGTAGATAAGTTACCTGCGGTAATAATAGCTAATTATAAAAATATGGGTTTGAGACTAATACATATTTTAACTCAACAATCTCTACTCTAGAACTAACTATCATGCTAAGTATATTGGTAATCCCTTCTATTTTTAAACATAATTTAACTTAGTGCTATTGGTACAAAGCAAACAGGATCAAACACATCCTTAGTAGGAACTATTTTTTGCAAGACATTATAGAAGACAAAGTTGAGGGGAAATGGGAACTTAGGAAGGAGGAGTTAAACATTGTATGACTTGGAAGGAAAGAAGGTTTAGCAATGAAGTGGCCCAGCGGCTAAATAATTTTATAGTAATGGATATTTATAAAAATAGACAAAAAGGAAAAAAAACCAATAAGTGTAAATTTAATGAAGAAAGTGAGGAAAGATGTGGGAAGAATCCAATAGTTGAAATAGTCAAACACACATCTAAACACATTTTGCAAACAGTACAACAGTTTTCAGCTTGGACAGTGGGAACTTGCCCACTAATTAGTTAACCCTACCAAATCAAGACTACCAACAGGCCTTAAGTTGGAATGGAAGGGGACTCTAGAAAGGGCCAGTGTTTTTGCAGTTTTTATGGCCAAAATAAATAAAATATTGCTGCAGTACAAACATAGTTTAATTTTCTTCACATGTTAATACCAACAGTTCTTGAATATCCGTCAAGAGCATAGTGGCATGAGATGAAAAACTTTTTAAATTATAAGAAAAAGTTGTCATTAAATTCCAGGGCACCTTTGACAGACATTAGAGAAATTTTGAGGCCACCATGTGAAGATCTTTTATTTTTATTTACTACCCGTTCGGGTTATACGCTTGAGTACTAATTAAGCTACTAAAAGCTTTAATTTGTTTTGTTTGAAAAATATGTCTGGACAATGATTCAAACCTAATATAATAATTTGGGAAATTGTCCAAGCACAAGTCAAATCCCTCTGTAAAGGTCTCTTGACGTTGGCCATGTTCTCAAATAATTCAGTTGGTATAGAAGTCCTACATATCTGAAATTTAACTTCGGTGTCTTATAAGACATTTTAATTTTTAATCATTTTCAAGATAAACCTTAGCCCTTTTAGATCACCTAGTTATTTTTTAAGAACACACGATGATTTTAATGATTTTATATTTAAATAAATGGTATTTAGGCTATAAGTTTAATATCAGGATTCAATTTTCTATTTAAATAAAAATAAAAATGACACATTTATTCAATAAAAGCACCATAGCAGAATCCATGATTCTTTGTTCTAGTTTAGAAGCAATATTTAAGGTAATCAAAATTTTAATAGATGTGTCAAACTAATTTTAGTCAGCTAAAATCTACTGCACAAATAATACTTTTTAACCAGAAATGAGTCCTTCAAATTAACCAAAATTTCTATACACGAAGTTTAGAAATGTTTTGATTGGATATACATACCAAACAAATCGGATTAAAAAAAACGTGTACCACTTACTATCAACATAGCTCAATACAGTTCTTAACAATCAGATGGCATACCATTACTTTGCTCCATAACTTGATTGGAACTATGCAATAAATCTTTAAACTCCATTTGACTGTGTATCCATTTCATAATAAAAAAAAAATATGTTGGCATATAAATCTACTTCTATTCTTAAAGTGAATTAAGATTTGAAAATATTAGGTTATGTTCATAACTATTTTTAACACATTTGAATCACTTTGTATATTTAGATTCCCATTCAACATTATTTACTACCATTAAATAACCTAGTTAAGGAAGGAGGTTAATTTTACTTCTAGCTTAGTCTGGTAGTTTGAACCCATCTACTCAAGAACATGTTGTTGGTACGGTCTGACAAGCAGCAGAGTAAAAGTGGCACACATTGCATCCAAAATTTAAAGTCATTGGCTGCCGATAAAAAAATAAAAAAGAAGAAAATAAAAAAAGGTATACTAGGATCTCCCACTTTTATAAATATTTAGTGAATAATTTATATTAAATTTGAGTATTGCAAACAAGATTTACAATAATATAGTAAACTAACTATAAAATAAAATCACCAAAACCAATTAGTCTTATCCTTGACAGTTATCTGATTAGGTTACAGTCTGTCTTGAACCAATATCACGTGCTTCATATCATTTATAAAAACAAAAAAACAAACCACAACAATAAAAAAAAAAAGTTTACACTTACAACATTATTGAGATTTTTACTCCTCTCAGAAATCTGTGAAAAATATGATGCACAGTTTTTTATTGATTCAAATCACTTTTGAAAATTTCAAGCCTCGAGTTTGTACACATTTTAAATTATGTTTTAGTTGGAAATTTTTTGAAAATATAATTACGGTAATGATAAAGGTTTAAACACTCTGAAAGTAAAAATAGATTTAACAAAATAAATGTTACTCTTGATTTGTGTATTATTTTTAATGGACAGAAAAGGATGAGATAAAATGGTCTGATGATGAAAACTAAATGTAGCTTTATTACTACATTTTAGTTGAGATCTCTCCTCATGATATTTTAAAAGTACGGTGCTGTCTACAAGTTTATTAAAATGTCTATCACAATATTCTAATTCTATATATGGAAGAAGGTCCAAGGCAAAAGGATAGGAACACAAAAAACAAATACAATATGGAAGAATGTAGGTTCTTCCACATATAAAATTATACCTCTCAAGTGAAAAAAGGTTTTCCTTCAAAAGGTTTATATAATATTCTAATTCTATTACAGCATTTATTGATCAAAATGACTTGGGAAGTTTTGAAGCAGTATGGAATGTTATCTCTAATAACATGTTGATAGGATATACTGTGAAGTCATATAAAGCCCAGACGCCCTACACACGTGATGAAGATGTTCTCGTTTGTTACATACATTGTGTGTAGGCGATATAAATACTTGCTCTAAAGTTGAACATTGGGCTGTAAATTATTTGTTATGAGAGTTCATACTTCTGCTTGGCTGTATAATGTGTATTTGCTCATTCACATTATGGGTGTACAAAGTCCCCTTTTATGATTAGAAGAGAAACTGAAGCAAATATATGAAATATTCTTAAAGCCAAATAAAAGTTTGAATACATCTTTTCAAAATCATAAATTAAATTACTAAACATCTTCTCATCTGAACAGTAATATAAGCTTTGTCTATCCTGAAAGGTCTTACCTTGATGGAATAAACCATCACACTATCTTTTATACTACACTATAGTGGAACCATGGAAGGTAAACTTGTTACCTTTTGGTGTTGGTTAAGGGTATATAAGAGTATAAAATGACAAAAATTGAACATGTATGATTTAGCTGTAAATATTTTATTAGCGAAGCTTCATAAATTGTTGAAGCCGAAATTTAGTTGCAATAATGTGACTTTCTAACCTTTTGATCATTTAACCGTAGTTAAATCAAAAACACAACATGTGTGTGTCATTTTGACACAATTTACATATAAAACTATAAATCCAAACTAAATTTTCATAGGTTTACACTAGCTGCTAGAAGGAATGTAAAAGACAATAAGTTGTTATTGGCAAAGCAAGAGCAGATAAATCATCACAAGAGGGTATATTCCTCCATTTTTGCTAAGTGTACAACTAGTTCTAAGTATTAATAAATAAAAGCTTGCCAGCCAGTTGGCCGGTATTTGGATTGTAAGAATTTTACTAAAGAGAAAGACATTTAATATTTTAAATTTTTACACAGCTTATTTTCACAACATTGTATATTTTTCAGTTTGCAAGGAGCACCAACATTTATTTCTACTAGTTTTAACAGTTTTTAACACTTAATAGGTAAATAAGCAATTAAAAATAAATAGTTGAAAAGAAAAAAGTTGTTCAAAAGCTAGTTCTCATTTACAAGTGGTTTGGGAAAGTTGTTTATAGGTTTAAGGGATCCTAATTCAATAACAAGCAGTAGTTGAATTGTTTTTGTGTATGTAAGAGTCCTGTTTTATGTAAAGTCTGTTAAAAAGTTGTGTAATAAAGTGTAAAAACAACCAACAAATTAAAATGAATTAGAAATAACATGAATTATTCAGACTTTTATATTGACAAATGTCTTTGGTAAGAATATTACTACTATCACAATAAGAAAATAACTTTAATCTTATTATTTCCAAGCTTTTAAATCTAACTACTAAGAAAAATAAATAAAATATGCACCTGAAGCAAATGTAATACTTTGTTAGAAATTAACAATAAATACAAATAAATTATGCAGTTTTAAATTAATACAAACATTACCTTTTTTTAATAAAATAATAAACATACTTCATCGTGTGTAACATAAAGTTGTTTATAAAAGAGTCCAACTTACAGTGGAACTTAAAATAAAAGGTTGGCCTCTTTTTGTGACGGACTGTATAGGCAACCAACACCTAATCGTAGATGAAATCATAAGCAATTTAGAGTAATGAAAAAAACCCATGCCATGTGATGCACAGACACCTTAATATTATATAGAACACTCTTTAAACTTTAAAAACATTACTCTATTACATCAAATGTTTAACAAAGAGTTGGCCCAATGGCTAAATAATTACTTCAAAGTAATTAATGCATTAATTAATAGTTTACAAATGATTGGATACCATTTCAAATTAATGTTTGATCAATGAGCTGTAAAATCATAAGAACTATTTTTATTTGCAAGAAAAAATAGTCTTCCAACTCTCAATTATTAATAAAGATAGATTTAATTTACTTATATGTATTTTTACAAGCCACTTTTAGTGTATGTGTTCTTATGTATGCTTAAAACATTTTACTTGTGTGTCTCATTTATTTATTTATTTTCCTTGTTCTTTGCGAGATATTAAAATATTAGATGGATTTCATTTAGAAGTAAAGACAGTAGTGATGGAAATTAGTTAAAGATGGAAGTAAAAAATTATTACTATCAAAGTAATTTGAAAATAAGCGATATAAGTATTTTTTTGGTTTTAACAGTATGGCAATAAAAATAATAGTGGAAATAGGGATGGTTTTTAAATAACACGGCCCAAGATGGCTATTACACAATTTCAAATAGCATCTAGATGTTAGGTGTAAATTAATGCCAAACATGGCTCATAAATTCGGTGGCTTCGGCTGAAGAATACATCATTAAATAATTGTGTTGCACTATACATTGGAGCAAGCTTTGAATATGTGGATGAAGGAGTTTCAAAGTGTTGTTGGAGTTTCATAAGGAGAACTTGACAAAGAAGGATTCGACTGAAATGCAGGACAATGACAGCGATGATGCAGGACAAGCACCATTTTTAGTCTATTTTTTTTTAATCTGGCTGTCTGCTTGGCAGAACATTGAAAGGAGCTTGAAGAAGAGAAGAAAAGACTTCAATACCAAGACAAATGCCAAAGTTATTTAAAGAATAAAGACTCATGTGATCCCCTTCACTGAACTTTTAGCAGACAAAAGTAAAGCAAATAGTGAAAAGTATTTAATCAGGTGGTGGTGGAAGGAATATGATGCGGTGTGGGGGGTTTGGCGTGGTGGGAGGAATATGATGTCGTGTGGGGGGTTTGGCATGGGGGAAGGGTGGGATGGAAGAACTACTGCTGAAGATCTACCTACGCCCATCAACTTCAAAAGGAACATTATGACATGCAGCATGTTATTTTACCCTTGCCATCTTCAAAGTTTTTTCCTCATGAAGAGTAAAAAAGTGTTTAGTGTGAAAATATATCTATACATAATTTTATCTTTGTGGCCTATGTAACTTAACTATGGTTTTTATGTTTTCATTTACTATCATAAGTAGCCTTCACATTTGTTTTCCTCTTTACAGTTTATTCCAATTAATGGTTTCAAGGTATTATTTAATTATTTTAATGCTCTTTTTATATTATTTTTTAATAGAAAACATGATGAAGATAATATATAACAAAAATACAACATAATGTAGATAATATTTAACAAAAATAAACTATAAAATATCTAAAAATATCAAAAGAAAGTGATTTTTCATTGTCTAGTCAGTATCTACCACCCCCTAACCTTTATTTTCCCATTTAACTTATGTTTTCAATAATACGATTTTCTGATTACACAAAGTTACCACGTAATAGGAGAATTCCCTGTAGTGCATAAAGCATAAATATATATTTAAAAAAGAAACAAAAATTAAAAAGGCATGCACTTTTAATCTTCTATATTGTTTAAAAATCAGTCTTATTAAGATAGATCTTCAATGCAGCAATACATATTTGTTTATTAAAATAATGTATCATTATAATGTAATAATAAATAACAGTGAAATTAATTCAAATCCAGGGTGATTTGAAACTCTCCGTCAAACTTTAATGAGATACAGGGAACACTAAAAAAAACTTTTTTTTTTGTTTTTGAATGTATGTCCACAGACACCATCAGGTGCTAGAGGGTGCTGTTGGGTCAACTGACTATTTTTCGCTGTCGTCATTCATAACACAGACTTAGTATGTGTAACATGGAACATAATGAATTCTGAGATGGGAGACATGTATTTAGCATATGGGGTTTGTGAATCTTTGAAAATGTATGGCCATCAATGCGTCAATGTCAGCAGGGCCGCCCCATGGGGCGAGCGAGGCGGGAAACTGCCCGGGGCGCCACGCCACTGACAGTCTTAAAAAATTACAAATAATATTTTTAAGAAATTTATACATTGCTCAGATATATTTGATGTACTAATTTTCTTTTCCGTTTATCACGACTTGTGTCCCTGTTAGAACCAGTTGTCATGAACATAAGAAATTCATCCATCTTGTAAGGAGTTCCTTTCAATTTTATAGGACGTTAAAGAGGAGTGAGCGCTTAAATCAAAGTTTGCCAGCGCTCAAAATTATGCTCAAGGCTGCCCTGGATGTCAGGCATGCATTACTGTTGGTAGTAGCTCCTTTGAGAAATTGCTCTAAATAAAAATTGTCTCTACACTTTCTGGCTTTCATTTATGTACCAACCTCTAGTACCTAAGGGTGATATCTGCGGACATACATTCATTAACGAATTTTTTTTTTGGAGTTTCCTATTTCCCAGTTAAGTCTGTACAGAGAGTTTCGAATCAACCTGAATATTACTGTGATTAAATATTTTCACAACCTTATGCTAAGCACTATGGATTGTTTTGATAATAAATTCATGCTTGCATGGTTTTTAGTTTGCCCACAATCACCACCTTAATTGTCAAGTCTGAATATTATCTATAAATTGAATCAGTAATCAACACCTAGAGAAAATTTTTACCAATATTTGAACAGAGGAAGCATTATGATTTCCTACTAAACAAATAAAATTATCAGAACATTGATCAATTGATTATTATTTATTTGGTTTTAACAGATCTTTCTTTCTTAAATCTCACTTTCGTCAAACATGTTTGGAGTTCGTAATAATTATACATTTTAACGATTTTAAATTGTTGTTAAATGGGGGTTTGAATACTAAGCACAACTCAATTATAAAAGCTATGAACTTTCTTTATCTTAGAAAAAGCTTTATGAATGTGACGTAGCAGGAGTATTTTGAAAATAAATATAAGTTTTCTTTTAAAATCTAGTTCCTTCCGCACCTACAAATCTGTCACTGTTTCTAAATTATTCCAAACAAGAATGTTAAAGTAATAACTTTAAAACATATTTGCAATTACTTACTGTTTTTGATTAGTTTTGAGGTATCAAACACATATTTTTTACATGTAAGGTGTCTAAATTTTACTAAGCCAGTATGTACATAAATAATATTAGATATTATATTAACATACTTACTTTTCCTCATAAAAATAAATGTAAAAAAAAACATGCTTTCATTGCTGATTAAGGAGTAATTTTTTATAAGACATTAGTTTTAAAGGATATATCTTGACAGAAAAATATTTATATATAATTCAAATTCTGCTTTAAAAAGGGATCTTCAAAACTTCCCATTACAATGAATACATACAACAGAGCTAGGACTGAGCACCGTACTAATTAACATCTGTAATAATATATTACAGTTGGACTAACTCTGCTAGACTATTTATATATATTATAAATAGATTATTTTTGCGAATTACAAAATAGTTTAGTCAGTTTTGACAAGACTTTTAGGCAACTACCGATGCCTCACAATCACTGCAGCCTTGTCAAGCTAGAGTGACTGCCAACACGATAATTAAAATTGCGACGACTACAATCAGGCAGATAATAATCAGGATCTTTTTCTGTGAACAGAAAACAAAAATAAAAACTTAGCTTTGGAAAAATATATACAAGTAACTAATAAAATTTGACATTATGAATTCATTTTAACATGTTCTATAAAGTGGTTTTCCAAATTCCTATCTTCTTTATCATGTTATTTGATATAGTTGTTTTATTTTCTGTAAGAGTAAACAAAAATGATATAAGTTACTTCAAAGTCATCATTGCACAACTACATACAAGTATGACTTTTAAATAAATTACTGTAAAATATTTTATTGGTGAAATTTCACAAGTGCTATAATATGCAATGGCATTTGAAAGAAAATACTAGAATAAAATTATTTGCTATTACATCTTCATAAGGTCTAATTTATAAACATTAGTTGCAAAACATTATCATAGAAAATCCATGCAAATAAAGTCTAGTATCATAAAATAAATAAATAATATTAATAGCTACCTGTTAAAATGAACATAAATGTATTCTAGAGCAGTGTTTCTCAAACTCTAGTTAGTTGCATATCTCTTTGGTGGACAGAGCCTAACCAAAGTACCAAGCCTAACCAAAATACCATTTCCAGTTCTTCATAAGAATAAGAAACCAATACCAGCTATCTTTTTAAAAAAAATATCCATTACTGTTTCCAGCCTGTGGCTTGGGTCAGTTTTTATCAAAGCACTATCCACTATTGGCTTGCTAGGCCTATTGTAGCTTCATGCGCCTTATAATCTAACTTAAGACTAGGACAGGCACAACATCCAGTCCCCGGCCGTTAATTCAGCAACTTAAAAGGGTGCCCACTTTTTACCAATGATAAATTTTTCAGCCATGCCGGGAATAGAGCCCGAGACCCTTAGCTCAGTTATGCTATCTTGATAGGTATAATCAGTTGTTTCAAAATTTCAATAAGTTTTGGTGGTAAGTTAAACAATGCCGTAAGAGAGTGGAGAAAAAAGCATTTGAAAGTCCTTAAAATCAGAGTTAATCTGTTTATCAATCTTGTACATCTTTATTTTTAGCACTGCGTCTTACTACCCATTCAGGTAATATGCCATCATACTTATTATAATAAAGAAATCTTATTAATAAAGTTGTGTACTTCTTGAAATATTTTGCGTACCCCTGAGAGTATGTGTACTACAGTTTGGGAAACACTGGTCAGAGGGCAAAGAAAGATTAAATTGCCAAACAATATTGGAAGAATAATATAGTAATATTATCTATTAATAGTTTTTACTACAACAATCATTACAAGTTGCAAAATCACGCTGTGATTAAGTTTATTGTTAGTTATTAAAAAGAAATAGGTTAATTTTTACAAGGACAAGTGAGCTGCATTGCAAGCCAATGGCCAAAAGTTAACCTTTACAAGATGCAGTTAATTTAAATAACATTCCACTAAATGTAATCAATGTTAAAACATAATTTATGCACACACCTTCACATAACAATAATGACTAAATTGTAAAATATTGGCACTTGTGTAGTCAAACCCTTTTAATTCTGCTCAAAAACATGTACATTTTTTTTTTAGTAAAAGTTGCATTAGAATGATTTTGAGGATGCTGTTAAATACTAGAATTTAATTATTTTTGTAGGTTTTGTTTGGAGATTTACCACAAAAATATATCTATCAATATAGTTTATTTGTGGAGTGACAATCATTAGAAAATATTTCTGTTATTAGTGGTGTGCGGTACCATTAGTAACGCTACAGATTCTAATATCCTAATTGTTTTTATTTTTAGAAAGAAGATAACAGTTTGTTAATAATTTGATCAATTATGTTTTCAATTTAATAGATTTCAGATTAAATTTGTATTCTGAAATATGGATAAATTATATACATGTACATAATATTTTACACATTTAATGTCTATACAAACTTATAAGCTATTCACTTTTATTCTTAACTTATTTCTAGGGGACATTAAATTAATGTTTAAAAAAAAACTCGATATCAAAGTGATACATTTTTTACCCTAAATATAAATCCAATCTGGGGCCCTTAGATAAGTACAAGATGGTCTACTATCAGCCAAGTTAAGATAGGAATGTAGTTAAGTTGAGTTAAGGGACATAATTTTGCAGTTTTTATAGCCAAACTTTTTTTTCTGGCTAAATAAATCTATTTCTCCTGTAGAAACACAAGAGTTTAAAATTTTATTCACATGGTGATATAAACAATTAATGAATATCTGTCAAGGTTGTCCTAGAAATTGATGAAAACTTTTTATCTTAAATTAAAAAGTTTCTCATCTAATGCCAATATGTTCATGTCAAATATTCAATCACTGTTGATATCACCATGTGAAGAAAATTAAACTCTATGTTTCTACTTGAGCAATATTTGATTTATTTAGGCTAAAAGGGTGGGAAAATATTGTTTGTTACGAAAACTGCAAAAACACCTTTTCTCTCATCCCCTTCTATCCACACACACACCTATATGATTTTTTTGTCCACATGTTCACTCAGCTTAACATGAATTGTAACATTATTACCTTAACAGATTACACTATGATTCTATCTTATAAGCTGTATCATAGTGCAATAGTGCAAGGTAAGTTGGCTACCTTACAGGGTAAACGAAGGTTACATGAATCATATGGACACACATAAAAATATACAACAGAGAAAATATTTAGGTTAAGCGCTGTAAGTTTAGACTAATGTTTTCCCTCTTCCATGCTCAAATCAAGTCTCCTATAGTACAGTAAAACAAAATGAGGATATGTTAAGGCTCTAATTCAAAGTCAACATAAAATGCTTTTTAGAAAAATATGAATAGATATAATATTAAGTTTTCATAAAAAATGTGTTTACACAAAGGTGGAATAGTACTATTTTTAGCTACATAAGCCTATCATATAACATGCTTACCCCCATCGCTAGCTAAAAGGTTTGCTACTCATGAATCTAAGCACATTTATTTAACAAATATATATTAAAAGATAAATTACTAAACTATAAAAAGTTTGTAATGAATGTGTCATACAATAGGGTGATAGTTTAAGAGAATAATGGTAGAAATAGTCAAAACATTATTTTTAAGAAAATAGCTACCTATTATTTTAAATAGAAAATTTGAGTGGTTTACTGTGTTAGGGATTGGGAACTATATTTGTCATATTTTTATTGGGGCACCTCTGGAAAACTTTGCCACTTTGCATGCCAATATAATGTTTAAACAAAATATTTTTATTATATCTTTGAAGAGGCCATTTAAAGAATATAAAAAAAAATAGAGGTTTGCATTATGATTTCTAGCAAATCAATAGGTAAGTCTATGATAGGGTCCCCCCTAATCCAGTTTTTACCAGGACAGTCCCGTTTTTTGATCAAATGTCCCAGTGTCCCAAATTTATTCCAAATGTCCCGCTTTTTAAGTGTCCTTCACGAAACAAAGAAATCAGTGAGTAATGGATTTTATTCTGTGTTATAGTATAACAATGTAACACTCCTGGTGGCTAATCCATGAAACATTGTTGACCAATTTCTATTAGAATGTTGGCAATACTTATAGTGATGCTCTTTTTTTTATACAAGCTTCTGTTGGTAGTGTGTTACTTTATAAATTTCCAGTTATATACATAACAGTGGTTGCTAGCGTTTGTAAAATATTATAATTTTTATCTTTTTTCCACTTGCATAATGCCGAAACGTAAGTGCAGTATAAGTGATAGTATTAGAAGAGAATTTCCCATAATTAAAGGTATAGATGAAAATGGGGAATGTACTTTATGCAACTCTAAATTTTGCATTTCACATGGTGGTCGGCCAGACGTAGTCGACCACGTGAAAATGAGAAAACATAGAAGTGCTGTTCAAAGTGAGGCTTCCAACAGCAGTATAAGTAATTTCCTAAATTCAAAAACCCCGAGTGAAATGGAAAAACAATTATCACTGGCAGCACAGGAAGCAACCTTCGCTTATCACATGGCGGTGCATAACTACAGCTTTAAGCCCAGGGACTGCACAACAGCCATCAAATATCAGAAGAAGGAAAATTCTTGGACAGGTCAATAATCTGATGAATCTTTCTAAAATATAAACTTAACTATAATTATTGTGTAATTTTTCTAATTAAGTAGGTTTGTCATTTATAATTAATTTTCAAAGTGGAATTTATGTTAGTTAATGTGTTTATTTTTATATCAATATCTTATTATTATTGATAATAATAAAAATTACTTAAAGTGACACATATCTTATAATCTTATATAAGAAATTTATTTTTTGTTTTCTTAATTTTCAAAATGCCCCAGGTTTTTTAAGTGAAAATTTGGAACTGTCTCAGTTTATAAAAAAATACATTATGGGAACCCTGGTCTATGAAAACTTTTCATTCTTATAATAGCTTTGTAATTTATTATAAAATACTTTACTTAGTTAAGATTATGCATGAAAATTAAATTCATAGTACTTATTTAAAAAAAATTTTAAACACATTTTGAAATTTAGTAAGGAGATATATTATTTGTGAATTAATCAGTGTGTAATAAAAATATATTGAAAACTAAAAAATCACAAATATTTGTATTAAATATTGAACAAATTTGGAAAATGTACCATGCAGTGAAGTACACCACCCTCCTCTAATAACACCAATATATATGCATCTTTGTTTGGCAATTTCTTATTTCTCAACTTTATTTTTCTAACCTGTAATTCTAAATTAGGGTGCTGAAAGTGGTTTGGAAGGAGAACAAAGTACCGAAAGACTGGAAAAAGGGAGTTATAATACCTATTTTCAAGAAAGGAGACAAGAGGTAGAAATTATAGGGGATAACAATGATGAGCCACTGTACAAAAATATATGAGAAGATAATGGAAAAAAAGGATAAGAAATAAAATGAGAGGAAGGTGGAAAGAGGAACAGCAGAGATTTAGGGAACAGAGGTCTACAAATGACTTGATATTTACCATATGACAGCTGATGGAAAGAAGGTATGAATTTGGGAAAGAGTTGGCATTAGGAATTTATTTTGGATGTGGCGAAGGCATATGATAAGTGTGTATAGAAATGATGTTTGGAAAGAGGAATTGTAATGAGAGTGAAAAGCATGTACGAGGATAACAGGCTTTGTGTTAAGACGGAGTGGTTTCAAATAAAAAATGGAGTGAAGCTGGGGAGCACCCTTTAACCATTGCTATTACAAAGTGGCAACTAGCACACAACACCCATAATAGCAAGAGGTGAGTGTGAGAAGACCAGTGATAAAATCGAAACTATATAATGGAAAGTGTCAAAAGTGTAAGAAGAAATGAAAGTTTGTTCCTATCTATACCTAACTTAGCTATCTTTCAGTTTGGCTTCCTTCACTAATACTTATTTTACATAAATGTACAGTGTTTCTACACTGTCTTATTATACATATATAATAATTTTGATATATTAAAAAAAAATACCTATAGTAAAACTGTTTCATTGGTATCAGTTTCACCAGTTTCTAAAGTTGAATATAGAAAATTGCATCATGAAGAGCGATATGCCTGTACTGAGTTCTATTACCTACTTAAGTTATGTGGTATTTATGAGGTGAATATAAGTTCAAGGAAACTTTTAAGTTTCAAACGATTTGTATTATTTTTCTGTTTAATTTGATTAATATATATACACATATTTATTCGAAAACTGTTAATTATTACCATTTGTAGAAAATGAATCTATTTTTTTTTACTGGAGCGATATATATATTTTTTGACAAAAAAATATTTTCCTGTAGTAAAAACAACAAGAAAACACCTGGCTTTTCTTGCATTTACTTCCACCCCACCTAAAGGGAATGTGAGCGATGAAAATTTGGAGAATACTGTTATGTTGTATGTAAAGATAAATGGATAGATGTAAAGTGTTGAGGTCCTAGATTTTATTGGAATTGAATAAAACTAGCAATATAAATTCAGTTGAGAAATTGAATCAAATATTTTCAACCGAAGTTTAGCCATGATCAAGTGCCTACAGGGGATTCATATTTAATATTGGTTGTATACTTCAAGTAAAGATTTATCAGGGAGGATGAAAGTGGGTTTGATTTCAATATAGTAAAGAGGCCTTGGGAACCTATTTGGTAGGTATATAAGGAAATAATACAAGACACATTCAAAAAGAAAGTACCGTTTGGCTATTAAAAAAAAGTCAATTTATTTTATTGTTATGATAAAGGCCATACCTTAAATTACTTTTCCACATAGTTTTCATCAATACTAAGGCAATTGTTGTAGAGTAGCCCCAATTTCTGAATACACTCTTCATAAAATGAAGCCACTTGTGAAGACAGCCAACATTACACAACTATTTTGACGTTGTCATAACACTGACCAGCAAGGAGCCGCTTCAAATGCAGTAACAGGTGAAAGTCACTTGGTGCTAAGTTGAACTATAGGAGGGATGATTCGATTGTTTCCAGCCAAATGTTGTGATGAGCTCTTTGGTTTGACCAGCCGCATGTGGCTGAACATTATCGTGAAGCAACACAGCATGGTGATTGAGCATGCCTTGCCTTTTGTTTTGGATTGCGTAATGTAATTTCTTAAAGGTCTCATAGTAAGATGCTGCTTTTATTATTTTGCCAAGCGACATGAAATCAACAAGAAAAACTCTCTTTCTGTCCCGAAAACCGGTGAACATGATCTTCCAAGTTGAAATTAATTGCTTTAATTTCTGCTTTTTCGGAAATGTGGTGTGCCTCCACTCCATGGACAGCTGTTTTGAATCCGACGCAATGTGAGACTCCCATCTCTCATCACCAGTGATGATGTGGCTTAGAAAAGCATAACCTGCATCACTGTATTGCGTGAGAAAAGTCAAAGCAATGCCAAGCCACTTTTTGTTCACCTCAGAGAGCATTTCTGGCACTCGGCCTGAACATAACATCTGCTATTTTAAATGATGTCACAATTTAATAAATAACAGTTCTTCAAAATTGTGGAAATGTGACAAAATCATAAGTTGTCTGTTCTCACAAATTTTTTCGTTGATTTTCTGCACCAAAATCATCATTAATGAGAAATAAC
>CABFWB010000654.1:160370-175755 GCA_902151455.1 Timema bartmani | reverse complement strand
AAAAAAAAAAAGGTAGCATAATGGAAAAGTTACTTAACTATTTATTTTGTAAATTAAAAAAAACACCATAATCTTAGTATGTGACAATCAAGCTATAGGCACTGTTCATTGCTGTATGTGGCTATGGTAGTGGCAGAATTTTGAAACACTTGAATGAAGGTGATTGCTGAAATATATAGCTAATCGTGGCTTATTAATGTTTCAAATATCTTTAAATATGTTAATTTGAATTTCATTATAACAAATCAAGTAAAAAGTGTCACAATATGAATTAAGAGCCGTTGTAGTGCGGGATGTTCAACTAGATATAAAAACACTAATAAGACATAACATTTTGACATTTTCCTTGATAGTAATGGAGTGAAGAAATATGAAACAAGTGGGTTCAAATTGCCAGCAGAAATAGGTAATATAGTAGATCTGTTTTTTTTCTTTATATTTATCCAGACACATTCTCAAATATGAGTTGATTCAAGAAATATGTCAGGAAACCAATCAATTTCAATCGTTTTAGGCTATATATTTTAAAACTAAACTGGGCTCTGCATACCTTCATAGTTCCTAAAGGACTAGATGAAATTTCATTTTTGTACCTTTTATTTTACTTTGTACCCATGTCACATATGGACAATGAATGTAAGAAAGACTAGGAAAGTGTAGGTCTTGGAATGAAGTTTGTGATGAGCATGTTAATTGTCAAGAGGAGAAACAGGATTAAGAATTTAAGTAATCCGGGAAAGAGTGAGGGTACAGGGAGTACATCAGATTGTTTAGGAAGAAATACTGAGATAGTATGGACATGTAATGAGGGCGGAAAATGAGAGGATGCCTAAGAAAATTTTGTAAATGAAGTACATAGGTAAAAGACCACAAGGGAAGCCAAGAAAGAGATGGGAGAAGCAGATAACATAAAGTGTGCAAATGAGAGGAAAACTGACCCGGTCATAAACTGGAAACAGTTTATGATAATGATTTTTGACAAATTAATGACTAGTTCATCTCAGGTTTTGTTATCGGTGATTTGTAAATCTTTGTCTACTATGGGCCAAACGATAAATAATTAAAGTACAAATCTCATTTCACATCAGTAGGGCCTTGCTACTTTGAAGTACATGGCATAGCCCTACTTTGTGCAATAAGGTCTTGTTACAGTTTTTTACACTAAATATTATAATTTTAAATATATTATTCAATGGTGGCACAGTAATTTAATATATATAAGCCTAAAATGTAGCTATTTCTAACCTGACCTAGATTTTGTTGGTATTTTGAAGATTAATTAATTTTATAATAATTATAACAATTTAGTATATGCTAACATATTTTCTAGGGTTTATTTTATTTTGGACAGAGATTATACACTTTTAACATTATAGGTGTTAAACCAACACATGTCTGCCTTACTTGATTTTACAAGTTGAATTTCCATCTTGAATTTCTGTAAGCCAATTACATGACTTGCTTTACATAAACCTAACTCCCTATTAAAGGATTAATGTGAATAATACCACGTATAACCCTTTGAAAGCCATATGTGATTACTATTTTGTACAAATCTTATGATACTATGAGTTTAGTATCAACTATCATCTTTAAGAGTTTCAAAATTTTGGTACATTGGCGCCTCATACGTTTTCACTAGTGACACCAATGTCTAAGCACAATGCTCATAAATTTAATTTAAAAAATAAATAAATTTGATCATCAAAAACTTGAAAATATAATTATATTGTTTCTAGCTGATGGTTATTTCAAATAAAAAAGGTTATAAAAAATTATTTATTCACTCTCATGACCACATTACAAAATAGTATGTAGCATACATTTTGAAATTCTACAGCTTTTACTTTTATAATTTCTATAACTACATAGTAATAAGTTTCTATAGAGTATATTCTAATTAAATTAAATAAAGATAATTTGACTATAGCCCAGAATAAAGGGTGGAAAAAAGTACAGTACAATCTCGATAAGATGAGAACCCACATAAAAAACAACTCCTACTCGTGGTTGTGAATGGGCAGACAATGACATTAAAACTCTCTCAATTCTAACAGATGAAAATAAGATTATTTTGGTTAAAATTCTTCTGATATTAGCTGAGAAGAACATTTTCACTGTCTTTTTATCATTCCAACATTACTCGCTTTAATTTTTATTAATCCAAATTAATTAGTTTTATTGAGCTTGTACTGTAATCATATTTCAAATTAGTTGGGCATGACGGCAAGACAAAAAGGTGAAATAAGTGTATTGGCAAGCAGAAAGCAAGCAAATTGACTGCCCATGGTGGAAAAAAAAAACCTTACCTTTCGAGCCTTGGTTTGGTATTCTTTGGCGTAGCCTACATCTTCCCTGCCTTTCTCCACATGGTCTTTAGATTCCGTCACGTGGAACTCTATCCTGTCAACCAACTCACCCTTGTGCCAGTATGTGGCACGGCAAGCGAGCAGGGGATGGGTAGGAAGGGGAGTGGTCAGTGGTAAGAGGGTGGATGGGGGATAAATCGTAGGGACAGCCACACCAGATCACACCCATGGTTATAGAAACACCACAGCCATATCACAGGAAGGTTACAGATAGAGAAACTCCACACAGAGGCATGAGGAGAGGGTGTTACAAGTTAACACAATAAAACAATAAAATAGTTACAGAATAAATAAGATTACAAAAGACACAGCGATTAAAATAAAGAACAGTAGCGACACAGAAAATGACAAGAGGCAACAACCACCACAATCAACAGTTTGTGTTTAGTAATTAAATGTTATTTATTGTAGGCACAGACACAATCAAGTGAGTGTGGCCAAATAAAACAGTTCAAGAGGAAAAATTAAATTGAAGTCACCAGTTGTATACAGAAAGAACAGTGTGTAACAAAACAAAATTACATGAGAAATATCCAAGTTAGTAAAAAATCTCCACATAATCAAGCATTAGTTTCCCACAAATCCAAGAGTATAAAATCAAATAAAAAATAGTTTGGGAAAGGGGTAAAAAGTAGGACAGGTAAAAAAAAAAAAGAACAGAAAACAAATAAATTAGCAAGGTAGACAAAAAAATGACTAAAACTAGTTATAAGACTTACCCGCCTGGCTTTACTTTGGTACTTGAGGGCTTTCTTGGTGTCTTGGGTGGCCGTCTGGACATAGTCCACAGCATGTTCTACGTGATATTCGATACGATCTATCATTTCCCCCTGTGTACAACGCCTAACTGTTAGTATACCACCAAGCCACATGCAATTAAGTACAGCCATGAAAAACCATACCATAACATCACATGTATTCTGCTTAGGAAAAACCTAGTTTAAAGACGTATACAGATACAGTTTTAATTCTTGTTTAACAAGTGAATGACCTCCCTGGTTTTGATGTATGAAGCTAAGAAATAAATAAACAAAAAGAAACAAAGAAAGTTCAATATATTATTAAAAGTATGAATAAAATAATATATAATGATTAGTGACTGTTCTGAGACAAAGTCAAATAACTTATACTAGGGGTGTGCGAGTACTCGTAAATTCAAATTCAAGTCAAGTTTTAAGTTGTTGCTCAAACTAGACTATTTTATTAAACATTTAAGCTATCAAAAATTTCAATTTTAGCTCGAAAATTCAAATTTTAATTAATATAATTCAATTTAAAGACACTATTTTATGGCAAATATAGTCTCTCAGTATTTCCTTTTGCCTTATTTAAAACTTTGAATTTTTGTGGCCATAATATTTTTATTAAAAATATTTCATTTAAAAAATAATCCATGTTTATTCTTATGATTAATGAATGGATTTATTACAAAAACTCAACTTGAAGTTTATTATTTAGTACAAAGCATTTCATACTATTTGAACTCTAAATAAACTCTATGTTTTCACTCAAACTCGATTTTAACTAGACTCACACATCCCTACTTTATACACAATATATACACTAAAATTAGGGCTGTGCAGGAACCTGAAATTCAGGGAAAAATTAGGGAAATTGATTGTTTTAGAAACTCGAGCAGGGAGAAAATATCAAAGTTACAATCAATACTTTAAATACCATATTTGTAATTCATTTTCAGTAAAATTTTTATTAAATTTAAATTAACCTATCTTCAGTTAAGTAGATGGATACTCAAAACTTCAGTCGCTTTTATTTTAAAATACAAGTGAGCGCCGTTAAATGACATAACCACACCTCATATAACCGAGGGAAATATTTATCCCTTAATCCTTTAAGGCAGGAAAACCTATTTTTAATGCAAAATAATGATACAAGTGGCTTTTAAATATCAGATTATGTGCATAATATTACTTCAGGGCCGGTCTAAGGCAAAAGTTTTGTGTGCAAAACTCACATTTTGGCCCCCCCCACTCATCTGAGAAAACTGTGGAGAATACTATGTGTGGCCATTTTAAAACTAGACCTTATGTATACCATTTTGAATGTTCTTTCCCAAATATGTTACACATTTGAGATTGTCTTTCCCCAGAATTCGGGAAATATGTTCCTTCATAACAGATCGAGTTTTGCAATCAACTTTACCAGCCCGAGAAAATTTCCATTGTTTTTGCTGTAGAGGGTTTTGTATGTTCCTTGAAAGGCCATGTTGTGTCGGGCAAGGAATTGTATGATGGCAAGCAAGATCTCTCGTGAGGACATTTTTTTATCGCTCATTTTCCTGAGCAATAAATCTTTGATTTTTGTCATCAATTGCCTTGCCAGTATTTACCTTTCTACTTCAACCCATTTTTCGTAGCACTTTAAGTGGTTAGAGGACGTCTCATGTTGGGAAAGAGTTTTTCCGATGTGTCTTCAATCACAGTTTCCATTTCCATCAGATAATGTAGTGCTGGTGATTGCTGTGTTAAATACCTTGCAGCAAAAACAGCATACACTTCCCTTAGACTGGGAATACATTAGCCATCGTCTTCTAATTTTCTCGCTGTTGGAAGAAAGGCGATAATAAAATATGTTGGAAAATGATCTTTTTGTACCATCTCTATGGTAGCTGTCTAATACTGTTGAGATTGGTCCTTGCGAAATAATAAAATCACGTTCACTTGCACTTAGCACTTTGGGCCAGTTAGCCGGATCTTTCAATTTGTCACATGACTTATTTCATTTCTTGGATTGTATCAGTCACATAACTCTTATCACTGTGATCAGTAATTTTCGTGGTGTTAGAATCATCGGCATTAGTATCTATTAAATCTTCTGAGTGCTGTTTCAACAGATGATCATCATTACAATGAGTTTCAATTTCACTTTCACTTTCTTTACTAGTGATTGCCTTCATTAAATAATTACAAAGTAATTTAGTGCTTGACTTAGTTTCTTGTAATGTTTTTGCTTTCCATTTTCTATTTTCGGCTGCAGAAAGTTTGGAAAATTTTTTAATAACTGTTTAGAAAATAGATTTAATGTTATTAAAAAAAACTACAGAAACCACAAAAAGTGAAAACGTAATAATAACAGCAATACAGCATACAACACAATACACTTCAAAGAGTACAATACCTACTAAAAGGCTTTGAACCAAATTAATAAATGAAAACAAAACTTAAGTAAAATTTCACAGAACACCAAATAAACTAAAAATAATAAGTGGCAAATTGCAACACGCCAAAATATAAATAAAGCGAGTAAACGATTGTCAATAATTCACTCGCACGGAGGTTAGGTGACTGACAGAATCAAAACAAACACTACACCTACCACCCTTCCCCCGCAAGGTTCGGCCTGAGCCTAACTCATAGATCGTACAGTCTCAACTCGGCAACTAGTGTAGTCTCGTCACCAATGTAGTTGACAGGGGTACGTCGCACCGAACAACCTTCAAAATGTATTTATTTTGTTAATGTATTATAATGCACTAATTTGAAAAAAAAAAAAAGTACTCTGTTTGGCACGGATGTAAATAATAATTTAAGAAATTAGCATTCTTCTTACAAATTACTTTCTTTAATTACACTTATCTTTTCCCAGATAAAAACGAAAAATATCTATTTTTGGGTCATTTTGGTGCCCCCCTGAATTGTTTGTGTATGCTGTTGTGAATATCGCACACGCCTTAGACCGGCCCTGTACACCTTCACCACACTTATCTGCATTAAGAAACACCTATTACCAAAATGATAAACTAATAGTTTTAGAGTCCAACTGTACTTTTTGTGAGAGATCTAAAAACTAAAACAATAGAGGTAACCGGGGACTCTTGCTCAATGAAGAAATGTTTTTGTTATTCTTATGGACAATACTGTGGCTCACTTTTATTTATTCAGATTAGTTTGAATATCTTGAGTTTTACTGTGTAAGTCGTTATTGAAATTATTCATACCATGAGTTTTTTATTTAAGAATTTTTTAGGGAATTTAAAAATTTATTTTTAGATTTTATATACAATTATAATATTTGTATTAGTCTTATTTCAAAAACCTTTCTCAGCATTTGTATAACAAAATATTATTTTGTCTTATTTAGAAAACTTGCTTTAAAAATAAATAAATATAAAGTGTACATATTTTTATCTTTTTAATTTATTTACATAATTACAGAATTTAAATTTATTGTTCAAACCTATAACTGCAACCGAATAAGAGTTTTTGTCCCTTATCCTGACCCTTTTGACATCTACCACTACATTTAACTTAATTAAAAATATCAAATTTTCTACCTTTCTGATCAAATTGCCATAAGCTTATAATTTTATCATAATTTTTTTATTGGAATGAATGGGAAGGCTAGAAACTTTGACTAGAGTGTAAAATTATTTTAAATTTTTTTTCCATGATTTCCAATCTCATTCCTGCGGTAAATCCGTTATTTCCTGCCCGAAAATGTCCTGAAGTCAAAATGTCATTCCAGCACAGGCCTAATAAATACGAAAAAAAATTAGTAACCAGATAATAGTGTGGAAAATAACATTTCAACCTATGTTAGAAATCATTTTCAGAGATTAGAAGAAGACAACCCTAATTCAATTAAAAAATAAACATGCTTAGTTATTTCTTAAGAGAAAATGAACAAACGTGCACATTTTATTATTTACCATTACATGGAAAACAAATGTTCATCAACATTATGTTTTAATAATGATGAGCAAAATAGAATAAAAATATTAATAAATTCAAATATAAATAAAGCTTATCAACTAGGCCAAACACTATGTAAATTTCGAGTCATATTGATACAAGTGTTTTGTATCTGATCTTTGATGTTGCTATTGTTACAATATTTTTAAGAAAAAATTATTGTGTTTCTTTTGCTAGAAAATTCCTAATTTTTTTAGCACCGTGTTTTACTACCCGTTCGGGTTATACGCCTATGTACTAATACCTTAGGGATTAGGAAAGTATAAATGAGAGGAGGTGCACCCACATTTGGGTGGAAAACCTACCCGCATTTCATTCAACCGGGATCGAACCTTGATCTCCCTGTCTTTGGAAGTCTCGTCCAACACGAGAGTAGCGCATTAAAGCATGCAGCCATTGAAGCAGGTTCTAGTTTAATTAATTTGATTCAATTTTAACATATAATTTCAAAACAAATAGAGTCCCTGAATATTAATTTTAATATAGTTGAATTTTTTTTAAATTGTACAATTATATTAAATTTACTTAAAAATTTGAATTTGTGTGATTATACATTTTTCACAAAGAATTGTTACACTAAAAAAAAGATCTTTGTACTTGTTTATGATTTATGTATGGAGCTATTACAAAAATTCAACTTCAAATATTTTTTGTAAAAATATTGCCCTATATACTTAGAATCTAAAAAAAAGCTAGTTTTTATTCAAACTCGACTCAAAGTAAGAAATGCCTACTTGCACACCTTTATATATGTTCAATAAATAATATAGAGATGTAAGCTTTCTTGACACAGCAAAAATAATTATTCTTTAGATAACCAAGTTTTTTTTGTCATTACATTCAATATAAAGGCATATGAGGAAGCTTGTTTATAAGAAGTGCAACCACAATATCATAGAAAGAGGATTGGAAAACCAAAGTGGTAGGCACAAGTGGAAAATCACCTACAATTCACTCAGTTAAAATTTGAAACTAAACGTGTTTATGGCAATTCAGTTTTTTACTGTGTGACCAATATTCAAATCAAGATAATTAAGTTGTTTAGAGATAATAATAATATACCAATAGACTTTAGCAGTACTCTCTAAAAAAAATGACTCAAGCTGGAAAACCAAGCCCTTGTATATTTTAAAATCAACTAGATACATTTTATTATAATCATGATAAATTAACTTTAAAGAGATAAAAGGTGTAATGATAAGGAGTGGATAGAACTAGCTCCAGATAGGGAGGAATAGGTGGCATACCTTTGTAAGTCTGGAAGTGGTCACATGGTCTAAGACGTCCCTTTTACAATATATTGGCCCACAGGTGACTGGGAGATTGAGTGGGGTTCAAAACTAGATTAGGTGTACTGAGCATTTTTTTTTATAAAATAACTTCACCTCCACACAGATGTGGATACATTTTCCTATAATTCTATTTTGCTCATTTCTATTCTTATTATGCTAATATGTAGGTCACAAAATGTGGTGAAAAAAGAACAAGACATTTGTACACCTCTAGTGTTCAACTTAGTTATTCATGTATTATTTATTCTCAAAGTTATCCCTTCTTTGACATATCTGAAAATATCTTTCAGTTATATTAAAAATGTTTGTAAAATTACAACAGAGCCCATGACCTTGGACTTAAAACCTCATGTGCAAATGTAATTTTTTATATCTATTTAGCCTTACTTATACTTACTTGTATAAGCAGTAGTGTATGTAACTTGTATATACTAGGTTAAAAGAATATTCAAAACCTAATATAAAATAAACTTGGCTGAAAAGTGATATAACTTACAAGGTTTTAGAAGCGTATTAAATGAACTCACTGATATAAACTTTTAAAGCTACAGGTAACTTGATACAATGAAAAATAAGCCATTAAATAAATATGATTGAGCTGTAAAAATGATTTGATGAAATATGGGCTTACCCTTCCACATTGATAAATTAATGTCTGGGTATTGGATGTTGTGTCTGTCCTAGTCTTAAGTTAGATTATAAAGCATATGAAGCTACGGCATGCCTAGCGAGCCTGTAGTGGAAAATCTATGACTTTAATAAACAAGTGACCCAGGCCACAGGCTGGAAACAGTAATGAATATAAATGTATGTGTGTAGAAAAATGAATCGAAAATAGTAAAAACACTAAACATATTTACAAATACTTCTCATTTTTAAACAATTTGATCATATTTATTTAATGACATATTGTAACATGATTATTGCATAAGAATTATGATAACTAACTTTCGCAATGCAATCATTAAATTTGTAGTGTGTTGTGACATTTTTAATAAAGATAAGTAGTTTGCAAGAAAATCTGAGGAAAACCTACCAGTAACAATTAA
Source organism: Timema bartmani (assembly GCA_902151455.1). Taxonomy (NCBI): domain Eukaryota; kingdom Metazoa; phylum Arthropoda; class Insecta; order Phasmatodea; family Timematidae; genus Timema; species Timema bartmani. Next base: position 166,333 of record CABFWB010000654.1, on the reverse strand, counting down.
CCCTAAACATTTTTTTTTGGCTTCTCGATGAAAAAGTGCTCTTCGCACAGACTTAGCTTATATTTTCCTCTCTTTCAGATATGCTCACAGGTTTTCTTTCTCCATGAATAAATACATTGATTGATTGTAATAGAGAGTTCTCACATTTCAAATATGATTTAACCTGAAGTTTATGATGACTAAACCATAAAGCCTTTTGTGCTTAGTTAAATGTTTACTGTAAAATAAATTATTGCCTAATGACTTAGAAATGTTTAATGAGACAGTGTAGAAACACTTTACAATTAACTATTAAATCCATTCTAACATACTGCCTTTTTAATTTATGTAGCGAACATCAAAATTAAATCAAAAATTAAAATCGAATATGGTCAACTTGAACATACACATTCTTTTATGCTGCAATTAAAAAAACCAATTAATGAACATTTTAGTATGTTGAAAGAAAAAAAGAAGTTCCGTTTAACAATCAAAGGTATTTTTTAATTATTAAGATAAAGCAAATTTATGCATTACTTTTGGAAGGCCTTAGCTATTTGGGACCTACATTTGTGAGCACATGGACTAAAGTGTCAGTCACATCCAGTCTGGTTTGCCAATGACAAGGAGGCTGGGGTTCGATTTCCAGGGTCAGGTGTTTTTATTAATTGGTTTTATACTCTCCCTCCAGATAAATTTGGGTACATTCTTTGAATTAATTCCCCATCCCTACCCTGTTAATGTAATTAAATGTGGATAACCTGAACAGGTATTTAAACATGGTGCAAAAATATATGTGAACTGCATTAAGGTTAGGGTTAGAACCCCAGCCAAATGTACTTAAGTAAGTTTATCCAATAATTTCCCCCCTTTAGCTTCATACACATTTTAGCCTACCATTCTAATCTTTATTCAATTGACGTAAAAACCCAGAGAAAACAAGTACATGAAAAGCCACATTATTTGCTTCAGTTGAGGAGACCAGTAATATGACCTTACCTGGTTTTCTACTAACATTGCCATGTCCATGAACATGTCATGGAGCTCTCGAATTGAGGTCTCCAGTTTTATTATGTCAGCGTGTCTTGCCTCTATGTCCGCTAGTGTCTGTTTAGCTTGTTGTGTTTCCATTATTATCTGCAATCAAAAATCTTGAGGGTTCCACTTATATATTACAATAAATTCAATAAATACTTCTAGATAAAGTGCTTTCGCTACTTACCAATAACACATAGAACTTAAGATAAAACTTCGATTTAGATTGCACATGCTGCTACACACTCAATAATATAAAATGCTTCTGTCTAATTTTTTCTATTAATTGGTTATAAATTAAATGAACTATCACAAGCAAAATAATTTGAAGAATCTCCGGTTTTTGGTCTGTAATAAAAGTTTATAAAGTCTAATTTTCATAGGAACAGCTTTGTCTTAGTGATATAAAAGTTACAGTAATAGATATACTTTTCCATATTCAGTTAAGTGATCTGCTGTCTTCATTTTTGATAAGTATTACCAACAACTGTAATATGACACTGATAATATAGTAAGATGTTATCAATTTTGGTCAGAAAAATTACAAACAAAATGGTGGTTCCCATTTTCACATGAAAATGACTGAGGGTATTGTAACCATCACCCTCCTGCAACATCCATGCCAGTTGGATTGGGGAGGTCATAATATGTCATGTATGTTGAGTTTTTAACAGATCGTTTTATTTGTCAAAAGGTGGAATTTACACATCTCGATAAGACAGGTGTTGGGCTACAAATAGGAAGGGACAGTAAGGTGTAGAAAGCTATGAGGGTCCTATTAGACCTACTGGTATACTGGTCACCAGTAGGTCAACCTGGTCACTCAACCCCACTGACTCGCACTTTCCCTAGCATATGTCCGGTGCTGGTGGTTAGTGCTGTCCATTAAGAGATCTCACATAATGTGATGGTGGTAAGGCTATTTGTTAAGCGGTATCTGAGGCGGGACCAACAAGTCTCAAACCACAGGCTATCGTACCTAGAACACTTGGCAGATGCCAGCACTCTTTCCACTGCTTCCTCGTGCCATCTTGGCCTAGGGTCTCCTCCCATGATACTTGTGATCACCCGAACCAATCTGGGAGCTTGACCCCTTACCCAAGATGGGTTGAGTTACTGTCAAACCAGCAAGTATCAGTGGAATTGAGCGTTCAGAGTCTTCCCTAGTTCTCCGCTGAATCATGCTGGGTTGTGTTAATATATTTAATTCATACCTCAGTAGCTTGCTGCACTTATCATCTTATATTATTAAACTAGTAGATATGGCATAAATTGGGAGGACTATTCTACACGACTAATATGAAACCCTTACATTACTTTACATTAGTGAAATTTTTCAATTTGGACCATATTTATGCAAACATTTGAGATACGAAATAGCTTATTGGTGTAAAGTGTTGGTACAATTAAAAATAAGAAACTCTTAGTTTATGAGCTATTGGGAAATATATTTTTTAAATTCAGGTTTCAAAAATCGAGATATTGTTATGCTCTTGGGTGAACAGAGATGTTACTTTTTTCTTAATATGTTTCTGTAAAGTGTATATTCTTTCAATTATGCTTTTTGGTGAAATGTGATGCTTCGCCCCCCGTGATTTTTAAAATTAATGCTTGAAATATCAAATTTTTGTAGTTTTATTTAAAATTAAAGGAATACAAATTTTATTGTATTAACACACACTATAATTACAACTGATTTATTAAATTTGTCTGTAGTTGACATAAATAATGCAATTATGGCTATGGGAATTAAGTTGTCAGGGAAAGAGTAGGGGTACAGGGAGTACATGAGATAGTATAGGAAGCAAGGCTGAGATGGTATGGGCATGTAATGAGGATGGATAAGGAATGAACACCAAAGGGAATGATGGAGATTAAGTATATAGGAAAAATACCACAAGGGAGAGCAATAAAGATGGAAGGAGCAGATAACAGCAAGTGTGGGAGCGAGAGAAGAATGGAAGCAAACAAAAGAGGAAGAGTGGTGGAAGAACAGAGGAAGATGGAGATATTTTACTAAAGTGACCCAGACATAGTCTAGAAACAGTTGATTATGATGACTTATGGTGTGTGTGTACGTGTATATATAATAAAAATATTAAATAATCATGGCATGTTTTCAGATTATATAAAAATTATGACACATTGGATTAGAATTAAATTGTATTTTTAATGTGTATATAAACTATTGTAAAGAGAAACTTACACCTTGCGTAAATACTGCCGGATTCCCTTGCTCTAACATATCCTCTAGTTCTTCATTGGTTGTCGTTCTACCAGCTATATAAAAATAGAGAGAAAATTAAAGCTATGAAATGCAACTTTGTATATCATTATGTGTTAACTATAAATATACTTAAATTTAATTTTAAAGATCTTAAGTATTGTGATTGAATGACAAAAAGAAGGATCTTCAAATGTATTTTAAATCTGAAGAATGGTTGTAAAGAAAACCAACCCACTGATCTTATTTTTCACAGCGCTAATATTTGATGCAAATAATGTCGATATTGAAATATATAAGAGTAAATATTAATTGTTCTCAATTATTCATCTTAGATGTTACCAAAGAACAATAAACAGTTATATAGTAATGGTTTATATTATTATATTTACTAAAACATTTAAAAAACATGGTTTTGTATATTTTTTTATAAAATTTTGCTACCCATTTCACAATTTTATGCTGCTTAGTTTGACAAGAACTCTAAAATAGGGGTATTCACCACAGATATAATTTATCTTCAACTCTGAAAGTTGTTGGTGCATAGTGCCAGTTATATAGGGTGATTCAAAAGTCACACAACCCAAAGAAAAAAAAACTTATATTTTGCACCATATAATAAACCAAGTAAATCAAACAATAAACCATAAGGAAATCACAGAAGGTGTTGAAAGTGAGATCCTCCTTCTTAGTAACACAAATTCACTCGTTTAACCATATTTCTAGACACACGACAAATCATTGCCTGGGGTATGGTTGCAATGCACTTCTCAAGTTTGGTTTGCAGTTCAGCCAAGGTTTGGGGGTTGTTTGCATACACTGTCTGTTTTAAGTTTCCCCAAAGAAAATAATCAGGTGGCATTAGGTCTGGGGAACGAGGTGGCCACAAACCCTTAGAAATCAAATGATCACCAAAAAACTCAGCCAGCATTGTCATGGTCACAAGTTCTCGGAACCATTCACAGTATCGGAATCTTTTCACTTTGTCTGATTCCTTGAGTTCTTAAATTGTGTAAATTTTGTAAGGCCCAAGTTTCAGCCGCCTCTGCGTTGTTCCATAGCTCAATCCAGTCTGCTGTGATAATCTTCTTAGGGACTTCCTGGTTGACCATTCTAAGCACTGCCTAGCCTCATTCAAATTTTGATCACTCAGACTTGAAGGCTGGCTAGAACGCTTGTCACTCCCGCTGCCTGTTTCACAAAAACAGTGTACAATTCAGCACGCGTGATTTTGGAATAATACGCACATACGATTGTTGGCATTCCAGGTATGAATTGACCTTAAAATAATGTTCCAAACAATACAGTGTTGCCATACATATAAACAACATGTTCATTTTCCATGTTCTTCTGCGAGAAATATCCTTGGAAAAACAGTGTTGTGCGACTTTTGTATCGCCCGATACAACATATTCTATCATCTACATTTAAAATAAATGATATCCAAAATCATGTTTTAAATAACGAGTTTTAAATTTTATATATATATATATATAATTTAAAATTCATTATTTAAAACATGTGTCTGTGTGTGTGTATATATATACACACACACACACACACACACACACACACACACACACACACAGAGGGTGTATGTGTTTATAGGGCAGTAACTGTGGTGTGGATAGCTTACCCTGAACACATTTCCTATATAATAGTTATAAATAAAATAATAATTTATGTACCCTTAAAGATGTATTCGCATACCCAAGGTTGAATACCACTGCTCTAAGAGATTAATTTCTAATTATAATCAATTGCATACTAAATAAATTAAACTTCTTTTTTAAACTATGAATTAAAATAAATTTATGTAAAGACAATTTTTTAAACCAAAAAATCAAAAGAAGTAAGCAAATGAAAACAATTTTAGGAACTACTACACATTTAAGAGATTTTTTTTTGTTAAGCAAATTTTAAAATAATAAACTAGTTTCTCAACGGTTTGACCCTCAGATGTTGTGATTTTATATTATCCATGCCATTAACAACATGTTACAATGTATTTGTCAATGGTTTTGTATAGATGCAGGCAACTTACTGATCTCGAGTTGCCTCTGTATCCGCCCCTTACACCTCTCTCTGTAGTCTGTCTGTGTCCTGTTGTACTCAGTCATCACCTCCACAAACTTTCGTGACAGAGTGGAGTGTTGCGTTTTTCGTATCCTCAAGTCGGCTGAAGATTTATTTGCATGTTCCTCTTGCTCTATGCTTTGTTCTATGACTGCAAAAATAAGGAAGAGTAATAAAAACACAATCCATTACCAGAAATTTGCTTTTTTTTAAAGAAAATATTCAAAAATAATTTGTTTTAAAAAATTATGTTTAAAGGTCTTTAGTATGATTTAGATGAGTGTTTCCCAAACTATGGTATGTGTACCCCCAGGGGCAAAGTAAGGATTTAAAGGTGCACAAATACCCCACTAAATTTTACTAATCATAAATTATTTTTTGATAATATTGTGTCTGATAAACACAGCTTTTTATGAATGTCATAGACATTCACACATATTTATTTCCCTATGTCAAAGTTCTGTTTAGCTTACCACTAGGGCTTTATTAAAGTTTGGAGTGACTATTTATAATTTACAATACATCAGATTTTTTTTATATGATGAGCTGAAACGATTACATGGTGTCTACTCATCTTGACCTATGAAATTCTCGACTTTTTCCGATTTCCTCTGATCATTTCCTAAAATTGCTGACTCAAAAGTATTTC
>CABFWB010000654.1:129286-160259 GCA_902151455.1 Timema bartmani | reverse complement strand
AATTTAAATAAACACTTTATTTTATTTCTATTAACATCATCTACTAGGAATTATAAAATATATTACAAAGCTACAAGCAAACAAAAACACGTTTTATCACATTTTAATTTACTAATTTCATATATTGAGGAAAACAACATTTTCCAGGATTTTTGTTTGTAATTTACCAAATTCCCGACTTATTCCCATTTTCCCCCGACCACTTCAAATTTCCAGCTAATTCCAGTTTTCCAAGATGGTGGACACCCTTAATTGCAGACACAACAAAAGAAAGTTTGGGAAACACTGCTTTATATTATCTTATTAAAGTGAACTACAAACGACACAGTTGGGGTTTCAACAATAATTTACCGAGGACTTTTAAACGTAATAGACTATTCAAACCAATATCACACAAGAGGGGGCTGTAGCATGCCTAGTCGTGCCAAGACCTAAAGTATTACTACACTCTTTGGAAACTGCACTTCGAGAAAAACATGTAATCAAATTATTTGCTTATGTTTTATATTGACTACTTGTGTTGGGTAATGTTCTCTCAACAAAGTGTTTAGATAAGCCCTAGGGCATAGACAAAGAAAGAACAGATCCACAACCGCTAGGTTAAATGTGTTGCGCTCCTTTTCGAGGCTTTACTTCTTCAACGTTGGGATCGCTAGGTGCGATCCCCAGTGACTACAGTGCAATCAAGTGAGCATTTTTTAAATGACTCACTTTAAACTCGAATTTACTAGAAGGCAGACACAAAATATGAACTCCTCGAGTTAACCTGTCGGCTGACTGTCACCCGAGCAAGCTTCAGGTAGAACCCTCCCCCATCTCTAACCCCACCCCTTGTCTTTAAGCACCCTAATTCTGCCACACAAATAAGATTACTCTGACTACACATTAAAAAAAACAACCTGAAACACAATGAACCTTTTCTTTATTTTTTTTTACTAAGGAATTGGGGACTGGTCGGCTGCAATTATTTGTTAAGGAGCACTAAGGAGAATTGCAGAAGTTTAGAAATACTAATTTATTTAAGAAGTGGTTAGCTATTTTAAAATATTGTTTTCACCAAAATGAAAGCAAAAGTTCTGACCAGTTACAAAGTTTAGATTTTAATTCTAAAGGTTTTTTGTAAATTTGTGATATCTTATATAGAATCGCATAAAACAATCCCACAAATTGTGACGCTATCAAATATGACTTTATTTGATAGAGGAAGGCTAGATACCATACCGCGTGGCCACTAATGCAGGTCTATAATATATATTTGATACTATGTATTTAAAATCATTAATGTATACTTGAAATAATTTAAAAACTGGTATTTTCCTGGTGTAATTTAAAATTCACACACTTAAGTATTCAGAGTTAAAACAAAAATATAGCATGGTTTTAAATAGTTATAAGGGTTTCTGTTATTCAAAATTATGTAATAAACACTAAAGTTAAACTTTTGTATTTTGTGTGAGTACACGAATGCAGGCCGGATAGTAATATAAATTTATTGCAGACAAATGGAACAGTCAGCTATGTCTCACGGGCCATTTGTTTGGGAATACTGCCTTATCATTCGACCATTGAAGGAGGTTCTGTCTGTTAATAAAAGTTAACTCGGTTCGAAATTTTAATTAATCATATAGGGCCCAAGCATATGAATAAAATTATGTACAGTTTATTATTACCAAACATATTATATACCCTACACTTCATTTATCTTAAAAGGTAGCAAGCTTTCTTTTATGAATTTCTATGATGTAGCAGTGTAGCTGATAAAAGCCGGCTATAGGCTAGTCTAGTCCATTAAAGTATTGATGTCACCTTTCAGTGTAAACCGATTGTAGGCAATATCAATATTATTTTAATACATGAGATAAAAAATAAATAGGTATCTCAAACTGCTTTCCTATTTACTATTTAACATTTTTTACTATTAAATGAATGATATTTTAAATAGGAACTAACGAGTATGAAACTACACACATACAATTTTAATGTTATTTTATCATTGCAAATAAATATTTAATATTTATTTGTTTTACCAGTTGATCTTTTAAATATGTTTCTGGCTATCCACTCTCAGTGGACTGAAAAGAAGAATATTTAATGTTTAGGGAAACACACAGAAAATACGGAACATATTACACCAATATCTCATCTTGTTGAGTGAACTTTGGAGAGTTGAGCACTTGTGACTTTAAGCTGATTTTGATCCCAATTAAATGTAATAAATTAACTGTGTTTTAAAATATTTCTATGAATCTAGAATCTTGTCTCAAAAGTAATATTTGTAGCGTGTTCCATTTTGAAACGTTTAAATAATGTAAGGATTTATAATTAGTTTTAATGTTGAATGATTGTGATTGTTTTATAAACAAAACCAGCTGTTTGGCTTAATATTTAAGCTAACAACTTTGGCTTTTAAATAGTAGGCTTGGCTTGGAAGTATGTTTCAATAAAACACTTAAGTTGTTAAAGGGATGGATCACCATGAGAGATGAGCGCGGCCGGTTTGTAAGGCGATTTCTCCGCACAAGAAAACTATTGTACATATTTTAATCAGATTTGTACAACTCTAAAGATCAATTCATTTACATGGTTTATGTTTTATTCATATCCATCCAGCCAACTCAAATTTAAGTTTTAAAAAATAATTTAAAGGAACACTGCATCAAACAAACTGGGCTTGTCATTGAAATGTGGGTGGAAAGACTTAGGCTAAAACTGTTTTCATTGTATTACAATGATCACATTTCTCTATCATTTAATATAATTTAATGCCAGTTAAAAGTTAAATATTTGTAAGTAGTTTTGTTTAAATGATTTTTGCATTATCGCATTTTCTTGGTTTAATATTTTTTTTAAAAATCTGCAAACAAAGCATAAACCTAATAAATATGATTGAGAATAATTATCCTTTCATTTTTCAACATACATATTGTTCTAAACTAAAATAAAGTGGTACAGTTTTATTTTAATTAAAAAAAGTGTTGTGGTGTTCTCTGCTGCGAAATATCTGTGTAAGGTTGAACAATATTAGCCTATCGTTAAATGCCAAGCGTTGCACTGTGACTAACAGATGTTCTCAGAAAAAATATCAACTCTACTACTTTCATTTATGAAATCAGTTGTGTGAATATGACTGTTTTGCAATGAAAGACGTTTCTATAAAAAGAGATTGAAGAAAATAAAATACTACTTTATCACTCAACCAGACAAAATAAAAATAAATGTTCTGCTCTTGTGAATTGGATAAAAAATAGGTGTTATAAATTTATTATCGTTTCTGCATGAAAAATACAATTTCAACATTGTAATTTAGAATTCATCCATTAATTTCAAATCATGTGCGTTGAATACCTAATTAATATAATTATGGGACCCACTTTTGTGACCGCATGATCTAAGGCACTACTCTTGCAATAAACTGGACTACCGAGGACGGGGATCGGTGTTCTATCCCAGTTGGGGTCTTTGAGTTTATTATTCCTAAAATGTTTTCCACTCACTCTCCACACAAATGTGAGTATGTCATCTAAAGCAACCTTACTCTTCTCTAATAGATTAGCTTAATTAGTACCCCCATCCTTGGCAGGGAGAAGGGGAAAATAAAAGCAACTTTTAGCTGCGATAGAATATTTAAATTTGGCAAGTAGGTAGAATGACCTTTCAAAATAACCAAATAAATCTTAATATTTGAAATTTATAGGTGTGAGGTGAATAAATGGCAGGGGAAGAGTGCGTGCTCAACATTTCAAAAAACTAATAAATTCAACTACTTCTCTGTGTGGTAGAGAACTTAAATTCGTAGGTATAGAAACTACTCTAAATAAATAAATAAAAAAAAATAATTTAAAATTAAACCATGGGAAATGTGGGAAGGGGAATCTACAGCTAGAAATAACTTTTGAGATGAGGTTAAATATGAAAATTTGAAAGACAGTTAGAAATAAAACTCCAGATAACCAAATGAATATTGGAATTTAAAATTTCTCGGAGTGGGTTGGAAAAGTGGGTTAAGTGGTTAAAAACTTACAAAACTATTAGAAACAACTTCTTCTCAGTGTGGTATAAGACAAAAATTCTGCATATAGGTAAAGATACCACTCCTAATAACTATTAAAGTCCGAAAATTTTAAAGTTTAAAATGGGAGTCCAGGAAATAAAGGGGAGCTTATAAAAACAAATTAAGTATGATAGAAAATCTAAATTTTGCGTGCTGGTAGAGGTACGGCTTCAGATAACCAAATAAGTCTTAAATATGAAATTTTGAAGTGGGAGTTATAGAAATGGGGAAGGGGAGGCTAAAATTTGAAAAACCAGTGGATACACTATTTCTATGTGTAGTATAAAACTGGAATTCATCAAACAGAGATAGAGACCAGTCAAATTAACTACAAAATCTGAACATTTTAAATTTCAAAATGAGACTACAGGAAATAGGGAAGGAGGGGGTGAGGGAGGGGATAGGGGTGTACACGTAGGAGGTAGAAAATTTAAATTTGTCAGGAATGTAGAGGGATAATTTCAAATAGCCACAAATACATTAAAAATATTAGTTATTTCTAAGGAGGCTGTTATATAAGGGGTCTCAAATTTCTAAAACTAAAAGACTAAACTACTTCTCAAAGTGTTAGATGATTGTCAATTGTCAGGCGGCTATAGGGACCAACGCAAACTGTATCAAGGTCTCAATATTTAAATTTCAAAAACAAGGCTCGGAAAATAGGGAGGGATGGTCCCCTCAAAATGTTTCCAAAGCTTTATAAATACAGTAGAGGTAAAAACTTGGAATATCACCATGTAATTTAATAATAAAACACGTTTGAGTCACTAGACAGAGATAGATTGTTCACGTTAATTCATTTAGAAAGTTTCTCATCTAATCAAATTAAGCCAAATGTTCCTACAGGAATGATATTTATTTATTTTGGCAAAAAACAAATAGATTGATAAGAAACTGCAAAAACATTAACTTTTTATCGCGTTTCCTACACTCTTGAACAAATGGAATTCCAAAATTAAAGTCCAGGAAATGGTAGAGCTACAACCAAAATAGAACATTATTTAAGATGTGGTTAGGTTGAAATTTGGTAGGCACTTAAAATATCATATAAGATAACCAAATAAGTTTTAAAATTTCGAATTGGAATTGTGGAAGCTAAGGAGGGTGAGGGGGACAGAGGGGTTTGGAAAGGAGAGTAAATTGCGACCTTTCCAAAGAAAATATTCTTCAATGCATGAAAGAAAATTTAAATTCGCTAATTTAAATTTGCCATCCCACATAACCATAAAAGTTAGAAAGTTTGGAATTCGAAAATTTACTGCTAGGAAATGGGAGGGGGCCCCTAAATTTCCTGAACTATAAAAACTCTTTATGTTCCAAATGCCGGTACACTTTATACTAATTAAACCTCCCGCACCCCCCAAAAAATAGTGTAATTAGTAGTATCTAAGCGTATAACTCGAACAAACATTTAGGCACAGTGCTAAAAGAAATAACAAAATAGAAAAAGTTATTGATGTTGACAGCAAAAAATTAATCTACTTTCTAAAAGGTTCTTGTTATATAAATTGAACTGTAGTAAGACATTTGGAACACTAACTTTGTAAAGGCAGAGGCAAAAAGTTTAAAGTACTAAAAGTAAATGAACACACAAACTAACGACTATCTTAAAGTGGATACATTAGATTTGCAAATACAAAGCTATTATCACATATCTAGGAGCGACGTAACAGTTAAAATAAACCAATTCAGGCGACATAACTTGGTGACCATGATTATCTTCGAATAATAATGATGCTTCATACTTTATATGTTTCTGTAACAGTCTATTATTTAATTTATGCTCGTTTGGGAAATGTGATGCTCTTTTATCAAACATGTTTCTATGATCGTGTTTAGGTAAATTTTGCTTTGTCAATGGAGTGTGAAGGCTTTCTTTTGTGCACTCAAGTTTGTAAGCTAGGTAATATTTTATAAGATATTTCATTTATTATTATTATTATTATTATTATTATTATTATTATTAGCACCGCGTCTTACTAACCGTTCGGGTTTTACACACTTACGCTAATGTGTAATGGTAAGGTGATTGTGAGATGAAATGGAGGACCTACAGTTTAACGTGGAATCCGAACCACGGCGGAGGCCTGGGATTCCTCACATTCACAAGTTGTGATTAACACATGTCTTGTCAGAGGTGAAGGAAGGGTTTGGCAATCAGAAAAATCTGTGTCGGGACCGAGTTTTATTTATTAATTGCCATAACTGGTTTGTGATTGTCATGGTTAGCTTAGGCTTGTACACGAAGGAACTTTCAAAATTATTATGGGAGATGGATGTTCATCAATAAAGCAAGAATGCTATAGCTAAATACGTCAAGGTGACCTGGTGGTATAGGGGTAAGGTGTCAGACTTCTGTGCTGAGGGTCCGGGGTACAATCCTCGGTCCCGGCACAGATTAATCTGATTGCCAAACCCTTTTTTCACCTCTGACAAGATGTGTATTAATCACAACTTGTGACAGTGTGGAATGCCAGGCCTCCACCGTGGTTCGGATCCTACGTTAAACTGTAGGTCCTCCATTTCATCTCACAATCACCTTACCATTACACATTAGCGTAAGTGCGTACAACCCGAACAGGTAGTAAGACGCGGTGATAATAATAATAATAATAATAATAATAATAATAATAATAATAATAATAATAATAATAATAATAATAATAATAATAATAATAATAAATACGTCAAAGCTCGATCTAGTACATTATGAAATCAAAGTGATCAAAATATTATGAAATATTTCAATGTCCAAATTTGTTTGACACATATTTTAATCGAATTTCCGTTAAATCTTATTTCTGTATTAATATTGTATTGATTTTTTGATGATAGTAATCATAATTTTAACTTCTAACCTGACCAAAATACATAAACATAACTTTTTTCTTTACTTTAGTAGATCATCTCTATACCAGTAACTATAACTATATAACTATAGCTGTTATTTAAACAATATTTGGGTATAGTTCAGAGTATTTTCTCGTATACCTTGTATTGTCAACAATTTTGCTCAATTTACTAAACTATATTTTATTGTGGTATAAATATTTTTTTAAAGAAAATCTGCAATTATTAATTGTATGAAAATATTGTTCTATTATAGTAAAATAATCTTATACTGAAAGAGTTTTCAGTGTAAAAAAAAATTATATATATATATTTTTATTTCTATTCCCCTTTACTAAAATTAAGAGATATTTAATTTTCCATACAGACACGAGAAGGTGTTGGACAAGTGTAATTGGACAAAACATTATGAGCTTTTTGTTGTGTAATCCTAAAAGCGTGTTTAGGAAGAAAAGATTCATTTCCAGACTTGATTTTACTATAAACTGATTTGTTAACTCTCATTTCACATTAGTATAAAATAATAATACTTATACTTAGTACCTGTCTTACTATCCATTCGGGTTATACGCTTAAGTACTAATTACGCTAATGGGTTAGGATTTGGGAAGGTTGGGTAAAGAGGAAGTGAACATGCATTTGCGTGGAGGGAGAGTGGAAAACTATTTAGAAAAACCACTCCCAGTTCAACCAAGCGAGATTCGAACCTTGGTCTCTCCGTCCTTGGCAGTCTAGCGCAACACGAAACTAGCGCGTTAGCTAATTACGCCACCGAGGTGGGTATTAGTATAAAATAATGTTGAATATAATCATTCCATTGTTTAAAATAAGAAGGTATTATCGATACCAATTATATATTTAGGACACGCTTTTCATTTTATTTTCCATGCATTTAACTTTTTTTTTTAGTTTATAAAGTAGCATATCACTTGTATATTTTGTTTGTATTAATTTGACAACAAATGTAAAAAATAAATGAAACCTTTACAACATAAGTATTTAATTTTAATTACTGATATATTTTGTAAATTAGGAATGAGGAAGGTAAAATTTTTGGGAAATGTGCCAGTATTTGCGCCGAAGGACGTTTGAACACTGTTGGAGCACTGCCAATGTATATTTGGGTCCAACACACCATTATTGTTTGACAAGTTTTTGTCAATGAAAAGGGGGTGAGGTTGGGTAAGGGGGATTACCGCTAACTGGACTATTGTACTCAGAGACAACAGCTCTTAGCTCTCAGCTTGTCTTTCTCACGAAGAACATTTTGAAAGTGAGTTGTTTTAAAGTATTCTCACTTGGAAGCGCTCTTATCACTGGATATTTTAAGTTATAACTGACTCTAGGGGTGCAGCAAATTTCCCATAAGGCTGTGTATCTGTTATTTCCTTGTCTGTACCCTAGGGACAACTGAAGGCAATATTAATATGTAGAATCTACTAATAATCAAAAGTTATTTCATATTTATAAACTGATAAAGGACTTTATAAAACATATTTCTTAAATAAAGAAAATTCAATATGTGAAAATAATTTAATTGTGTCAGACTTTTACAAGGTCGCTATAAAAATTGTATTATAGGATTCTCTGACACTCACATTTTCCATACAACATTAAAAAAAATCCAGAGTTAAACTTTTATCAGTTTTTCTTGGTGAATGGCAACTTTTCTGTTTATTACATTGATCACATATTTTCGGAAACAGCTACTAAATATCAACATTCATGTAATCTATCTTCCCAGTACTATTTTAAGGTTTTAGGTTTTATTTTTGGGCCTGTCTGAATGCTTTAGAAAACAAACTGTGTACAACCATCTCATGTTAAAATCAATATATCTGGGCAATACATTTGGTTAACACCAAGAAACAAAAACTCTCACTTTTATTCGAATGTTTAAGTGCAGAATTAGTAAAGTATTTAAATTCCCTAACTTTTCCTTATTTTTTATTAAATTCCCCGACATCAACAAATTTGACTTTTCCTGGTTCTACCTGTTTAACCTGTCACTAACCAACATGGTTTTAAGAGTATGTTTAATTTTGTAAGAATTAATGTATTTGTACACTAACTTTACAGGACAAGCTTACATCTTACCTTGACGGCTTTGCCTGTGTGTCTATCATGTAACCTGCATCATCAGTAGAAACAAGAAAGGTCCGCTCTACCTTTCAGGGTAAACCAAGTGTACCTTATATGAACAACAGTAGGAATAAGCAACAAACTCAAAGCAGAGTTTAGGGGGTAGGGGTAACTGCCCCGGGCCTCATATTCCACGGGGCCACATTTGCCCCAAAAATTATTTAATTCAATTTCCAGTTATTATTCTAAATTTTGATCAAATAGTGTACAGATAATTAATAGCAATAAGTATCCACTTGGCGATAGGATTCCATTCTTGATTCCTGAAAACCCTAACTTTATGTAATTTAAGATTTACATTATTCGAGTAATGCACTGCAGTGCGGTAGAATACGCCACCATTGTGCTAGCGCTGTCGGGCTACATAAAACTAATATTATTATGATTAGCACTACGTCTTACTACCCATTCGGGTTATACGCACTTACGCTAATGTGTAATGGTAGGGTGATTGTGAGATGAAATGGAGGACCTACAATTTAACATGGAATCCGAACCACGGTGGAGGCCTGGCATTCCTCACATTCATAAGTTGTGATTAAAACAGGTCTTGTCAGAGGTGAAGGAAGGGTTTGGCAATCAGATAAATCTGTGCCGGGACCGAGGATTGATCCCCAGACCCTTAGCACAGAAGTATGACACCTTACCCCTAGACCAACAGGTCACCCCATAAAACTAATAGTGCTATAGTGTAAAGAGAAATTTACTTCTGGTAACTTAATTGGATTTATTGTTTTATTTAATAAAGAGCAGTCATTTAATGGGTTGATCAATATTTCATAAAATATGGGAAATTCTTAAGTAACATAAGTATTGAGTATATCAATATATAACAGTTTAGTGCTAGAATTTAAAAAAAACTGCTGTATAAAAAGGCAGGGCCTTAAGTTTTCTTAAAAACGGCCCTGAACATACTAGTTTATAGCGACAAGTGAAGTGAATTCAAAATTAAACGAGTGAACTGGCAAGGATTTATGGGTCTCATTTTTTGTACTTACCCTTTAATTTGGCACGGACTTTGTTGGCGGTTTTCTTGATGTCGGCCATCAAGTCTTCCAGCTCCTGTTTGACCTCTGAAACAGACCAAGAAAAAATATTCCTTGATATTGTTGTATTTGTTAAAACTATTCAATACAGTGATTATTTATTTCTTAAATCAATATTCCGCTTTTTTACCAACCATGTAAGGAAGGTAAATAAAGATTCCTTTGACAGATATATGTTCATTCTTTACTAAGACAAAATGTGAACTTGAAGGAATGTATTTGTTTACCCTCAGTATGTTATTTTATAAACTAAATTATGATTCAATTTAGTGTGTGTATTTCATCACATAATGATATTTGATTGGAAATTAGGAAAATAATAGTGTTGGGAAATGCATGCTATTACTCGATCAGTAAGTTGTTGACAGCTTGTCTGCTTTAAAAAAATTTTAAACTCAGAAGATACATAATAGTTCTAACAGTTGTTCTCTATGGGTGTGAAACATGGTCACTTACCTTACATGATGGAAAAGAATAATAAGAAAAGTTGGGTGTTCGAAAACAAGATGCATTAGAAGATATTTAGTCCAAAAAGGAATAAGGCTATTGGGGAGTGGAGGAGGGTGCACTTATCACGTGACATTGTTAGGATAATCAAGCCTCTCAGATTAGGGTAGACAGGACATGTTGCGCGAATGTAAGAAACTAGAATTGTATTCAGAGTACTGAATGCCAAACCCAATGGGAAGAGACCAAAGGGAAGACCTAGAGGCAGATGTGAGGATATCATTAGAATGGACCTTAGAGACATAGGGTGTGATGAGGTGGACAGGATAGAGCTAGCTCAAGATAGGGATAGGGTGTAATGAGTTAGAATGGATAGAGCTAGCTCAAGATAGAGATATGTGGTAACAAACTTTCGAGTTCTTAATGCCATAAAGTGAATGAGTGAGTGAATAAATAATTAAGTATTTAAGTATGTAAGTAAGTGTGTAAGTAAGTAAATGTGATCATATAGTCCATTTAAAGTTCAGCCACTTCTGAGATACTTTAAAGATACTAAAATACTTCACAAAATACTAAACATTCCTTATCAATTTAAATACACTTGATGTTTTATACAAGAAAAAATCTCACTCACCATTTAGATCAGTAGCTACCTGTAAACAATGGGCTCACAGACAAAGGTGTTAGTCTGGTATAGTTTGGTTTGTTGGTGATGAGGTCATGGCTCAAATCCTGACTGGTTGTATTAAGGTGTTTGTCCTAATGGTTTACCTTTCTTTTTTAATTCAAATATAAGTAGGTCATCTCGTTCCTACCTCGTATGCCACAGAGAGTTGGTTTGAATCTCAACTGGTTGTATTGAGACGTTTTACTAAAGAGGTTTATCTTTCTCCTTTCAGGAAAATGTGGGTCACTATCCTACTAGAAGAAGTGGTTGGTAAGACATGTTGTACGAAAAAAAGTATCAGTAATTGGGCATTAAGTTTTATTTAAGCTAAAACTGTATATTTAGTAGGAAAGCTAAGTGAAAGGTGTGAAAAGACACAGTTTGGCAAAAAAGAAATAAATTAAATAGACGGGTGCGGCCAGCCCTGCTGGTAGATGCACATTATTAAATCACCAAGCATTTAAAACATATTTCTTTAGGCAAATCTGAACTTGCAAGAATTTAAATAAAGGTCTATGAAGTGTTAATTAATAATGATCGTCTCTGGAGCAATGTTCTTGAACTGGGTATACTTAATTCCTAGATTATGTAGTGTCTGAATACAGGTATGACAGTGAATGGCTATAGTACACATTAACGATTTGGATCTCTCCTCTTTCTCATGCCATAACATATTTTGGAAGGCCGGCGATTCATTTCCTTCTGCATACTGTGTTTTAAACATTCTATTTAAGCTGATAAGTAAAAGAGCTCAGTAAACTTTATGATTTCACACAAATACTTTCCAGGAATATAAAAATTGATAAGCCTACAAAACATGTCTTTCTGTATATTCACAGTCCAAATAAAAGTTCTTACAAATTCTGAACTTTGTTCATTGGCTTCATTATTTACCCCCAAAAAGACAACTCTAAATATGAGACAGTACAAAGTTATTCAAAGGCTTTTTGTGTGTGTGTGTGTGTTAACGGGGTTGAAGGGGGGAGAGGGTTAAGGTGGGAAGGGAATGTTATTGTGTTTTTACTATGGAACATAGTTAATGTGAAGTGTGAATGTCTTGATTCATGATTATAGTTTGGTATATCGTTTAAATCTTTGCCGAGTCTCTTTCACTCATGTTCTGTGGCAGGCTGGTGTGGTTTTAAGCAGGGCTGTGGAGTCAAAGAGGGTAAAAATATACCGACTCAAATTTCAAAATAAAAACTTATAATTTTATGGTAAATGTATAATTTTAAATTTATACTTTTTTATATATTTTAGGATCAATGTTTGTAATTTTGTTTGACAAATTTATCCAAATTTAACTTCACAATGCCAAATAAGCTTCCCATGAAGTCATCTGTATTGGAGCAATTTACTGCAATACATTTGTTATTACTAATTAATATTCTTTAACCATTTATAAAGGAGTCCCGAGTCGTAATCGGACAGTAGGAAAATAAAGTAGCCGGAGTCGAAAGCTTAGAGTACTAACTCCACAGCCCTAGTTGTAAGTATGATAGTATCTATTTTAAAACCTTAAGCCTCTTATTGTTTCAATCTACACACTTTGTATTTGCCTGGAGTAAAAACTGATAAACTTTATCTCGTGTATTTTTAAGTAGTTATTTTTCAACAATAAAAAGGGGGAAGCTCAACAATAGCATGTTTTATTTAGTGGTACTTTCAAAACATGGGCTAATGACAACCTAAAATAGTGGTAAGGATGAGGAGGGCAGTTAAGAAATAAGATGCAGCCACATTAGTATATAGAGAATGAAAAATACACTACAAAGCTTATATTTAGAAAATCACCCTACAGTGCACCTGGCAAGGATTCAAATCTTAACCTCCCTGTTAACAAGAGTCAAGTGTGCTGTGAGTCTGAAGCTGCGCACTTACTAATCATCGATGAGGAACTTTTGGTTGCTCAATGTTAAATTCTTGTAAGTTCAGATTTGCCTAAAGAAATATGTTTTAGGTGCTTGGTTGCTCAATGTCCCAAATTGTCCAACATTGCTCCACTCGGAGGAACATTTTGTCTACAGTGAAGCAGCATAATCAAAATATCATTTGGTTTTGTTTATGTTCCAAGGCTACAGTTGTTTTTCGCAACAAGATGTCAACACTCAAGTGTAGCTGTTTGATTTGTTGCAAGTTTCGAATAATTTATGGAAGAAGACTTACTCCTTGCAGCTGCAGCATTTGTTGTTATCAATAGTGAGAAAAAATAAGAACAAAAGGTTTGGGTTTGACCAAATCTTAAAGTTCGTCGTAAGTTTGGAATGCATAAAACTTATGAATGCATTAAAGCATGCCGACCTATTAACAGATGAGTGAAACCTAAAAAATGTTGTACGTTTGTCCAAGTTCTGATGTAGAATATATTGTACTTCGAGGTATTGATCCTATTATAAGAAAAGCTGACAGAAAGTGCAAAACAGCAATATAGACCTTATAAAGAACGAGTGTTAGTTTGAGATTTTTAGTTACAGGGGATTCCTGCCATACATTGATGTACCTACCTCTTTAAAATTTCAAAACAAGCAATTTCTAAAATTATCCCTGAAACTTGTGGAGGCAATCAAGGAATAAGTAATGATGAGTAAATTATAATTTTATTTTATCATTATATGTAGTCAATATAATGCATACAGTGCGGTTTGGTATTAATTTGAGTTGATTATGCAGTACATTCAGTTTCAAAGATTTTAATTACGCTGATGAGATAGGATTGAGGAAGGCAGAATTTAGAGGAAATGTACCCATATTTGGTTGAAAGGGGATAATCAATGGAAAAAACCCACCATCAGTACAACCAGCCGAGATTCAAACCCTGATCTCTCTGTCACAGGCAAATCAGACAATGGGCTTGACATTTGACATTTAGCCTGCGTGTCCACCAATGCGGGTCTTAAATTATAACCTTACGTGAGAAATTTTAATTGATTTTAAAGTTTATTAATACAAAATGGACAATAAAACATAATATCTTTAGCTTCACTGAACTTGTTTAGATACTTTTGAAAACGATGGTACACCAGCCGGCCCCCCTATTTGACCATGACCCCCTGGAACCAGTAAGGGGGTTAGAGGGGCGAGGGGTTGGCTGCGGGGGCGGGTGACGTCACGCGGCGCTCAGACAGGCGAGGGGGCGGCGCTGAGGGCTGCTGCGCGCTCGGATTCAATCGATTGCCGCCACCGCCGGGCCCCGCTGATGCGACATACACATACATACATTCTCACACATACATCCACTAAAAGCTGCTTGCTGCTCCATGCTCACGTACAAAAACCTTTCTTGTCTTTTACCAAGGGGAGTAAAGCAGTGAAAAAAAAAAAGAGGCTGGGAAAATATCGCCCAACAGGTCCCAACCAGGAAGATAAAAAGCCATCCAAGTGAAACATAAGCCTGTTCCGGAATTGAATAGTCCCGTCACCCCCCTAAGCCCCCCATTTTCAACAAAAAAAAAAAGCTGACCACTCACTATCGCTAATTTAGCAATGTTCTTTTACTTTATTTTCTCCCATCAACTCACGTGCGCTTAAAAACTTTTCAAAGAGGTTTTATAAAAAAGCATGGGTGTAATCTTGCTTAGCAATTTTTGGGGGTAGAAGGTCAGACTATAAATAATAGTAGCAAAATAATTATATATTTGTTTATTAATGCAAAAAGGCTATCAGGCACAGCTGGGTTTACTGATTTGGTTAGGGGAGAATTCCGCTCAAAAATAAGTTTGGTGGGAGACATGTGGAATCTTGGTAAAACAGTGGGGCCCCAATTTATATATATAATTTGAAGCTTGAAAGTTATTCTTCTGTTTTTAGACCTATAGCACACACAGTAAAACCAGATTAACGGAATAAAGAAAGTGTTCGAAAACAACCTGAAAAATATAATTGAAATTTTACGGTAGAATTTGTGGTATTTCTTTCATATATGTAAAAAAAAACAAAAAAAAAACAAAAAAAAAACGCACCAAACAATCTTGGTAACAATTTTAGAAAGGCAGTGTTGTCCTAACTCAACAAGTGCGTTAAAATTGGTTACGTACAACAAAAGTCAGATTTAGCCTCGAAGAAACTTTTTTTAACAGTTATAAGTTTACTAAAGCAATTATTGTGTGGTTATACGTCAAGTCATGTGATCTGAAGCTGTCATTTTTATAGTTATTATTAATACTTATAAAGTAACACTATTAAAATTATTCAAAAAATATATCAATGAAGACAGCAAAAAATATGTTTTAAAGTTTTTTCTTACTAGAATCCTATATTACTCAACAGTTTTTTTCATCTCCATCGCGTCTTAATATTCGTTGGAGTTATTATACTCATATAAGTACTGTAAATTAATATTATGCCCACGTGATAAAAATGAGGAAGATAGAATTTTGAGGAAATTTAATCGCATTTGAGTGTCAGTAGAGTGGGAAACCCTTTATGAAAAATCATACTAGCGAGATTTGAACCCAGATTTCCTTTTCATCTGCAATCAATTCTATAATTAGATTGACACCGTATACTTTACGACCCCCTAAGCAGGTTCTTAAACTTAATTTTTATCATGTTTAAGCTTAAGTTGGTGTAAGTTGTGGATAGACCAATCGGGCAGTAGTAAGACCCGTAGTCTGGTACCTAAGATCGGTTGGTAGCGCGTCCGTTTAGTGAAATTAGGGTTCCATATTAGATTCATATTTGGTAAAAATTAGGGATTTCCCATTCACAGAAATAAATTAAACGGCCGGAAGCCCGGGTGTTGTGCCTGTTCTAGAATCAAGTTTGTATATTTGTCGTCTCTTGGTATAATTAGTCGGTTCAGAGAGTCCCAAATAATAAAATAATAAATAAAACTACTCCATTCTGAGCTTGAAATAAATATCCCCAAAGCAACAATACCATTCCATCACTTTGAACATATTATGTAAGCGCCAGAACCGTAGTTCCGATGTCAAGACAACTTGACCAATAAAACANCCGCCCCCCGTTCTATATCTACTACACAACTCCAAAACATTGGAAACATTCCAAATGGAACTAAAAAGAGCTAAAGTTCGCTTCACAACACAATATAAATATATATAACAAAAAGCAGAGAAAGAATCTGAACGGCCTTAATTCCACGCTGTCTAGGCCACCAGTGCTGACGCGGTTGTTTGGAAGGTTGTCTAACAGGACAAGGGACGACAGAAAAAGCGCACCGATCGCCGCACTTGGTCGATAGAGACTAGTCGGCAATACTGGGATTGGGATACTTCAATCCATTGCTAACTAGTCAACATCAAAGTTATTATTTAAAAGATACTATAGTAGAATTTTGGTAAGACATTTTATATAAAAAAAGAACTTATTTTTTGCTGTTTACGTTGATAACATTTTACTAAATAATTATAATTATTATTCAATAGGTATTGATAATATATATCAAAAGTGACAGTTTCAGGTCACATGACTTGTGTGAATACGTGAAAGTATATCCTAGTACCTTTTAAAACTTTC
Source organism: Timema bartmani (assembly GCA_902151455.1). NCBI lineage: Eukaryota > Metazoa > Arthropoda > Insecta > Phasmatodea > Timematidae > Timema > Timema bartmani. The sequence goes on along the minus strand of CABFWB010000654.1, from coordinate 143,578 downwards.
AAATAAGGTTCTTTATATGAAAATTGAACAGTACTCGGGTGTCTGCCAGTTACTAATTGCAATATATGACTCTTTAATCATTATATTACTGAGTAGTAGGCGAAATCTCATTTTTCGGAATGCTGTTTATTTATTTTTGATGTTTGTTGACATTAACACACTTCTGCTAGGCGAACTAGACCCTCACGGCCATATCCAATGTACAGTATCTCTGATCTAGTGAAGACGCAAAATAGCAGAGTTCGATATTGGCCAGGAAAGAAGTCAATCCTGATGTATCAACAAATGTAAAACACCCTCAACGAAATAAATTACTATGAGGTAGCACCCGCATCGGCGGTCGAATAGCAGCCTAAAGCGTCATTCTCATGTTGACTGGACTGCCTATGACTGGGAGATCAGGGTTTGAATCCGAGTCGGATGTAATGAGGGTGGTTTTTCCAAAATGATTTTCAACTCTTTCTCCAAGCAATTTCGAATACATTTCCTCCAGAATTCTACCTTAAGAGAAATTATTGAACTGTCCTGTGATGAATTCTTCAAATCCAGTCTCAAGAAAACATCTTTGGCAGATTTTTGGTTGCAAAGGCTGAACGAGTTTTCTCATATCGCTGACCATGCCATCAAGTTTATTATGCCTCTCTCACTGACATATCTCTCTATCTCTATGAGAGTGGTTTTTCATCCATGGTGCACCTAAAAAATAGGTACCGCAATAGGCTAAATTTGGAGCCGGACCTCCGCTTGAAAGTTTCAACTTAACAACCAGACAAAAAAGTTGTGCCAAGCCATGCAGCCACCCCCCCCTCTCACTGAAAAACTTTGGGATTCATAATATATCAACTCCAGAATTACAATTAAAAATTTGTATATGAAAATAGTGTGTTTAGGTCTATTTTTTTCTTTATTTTTGAACGAATTTGTGAAAAAAATGTATAAAACCTTTCTACATACTCTCTACAGTAAAATTATGTTTTTTTTAACCGATCATAACGATTCTCAATAAGAGATAAAGTGAAGGCTGTAACAGTAGGACTCTCTAAATAGCTTTGTCACATTTGAAGTATCATGATGCAGATTTCCTCTCCCCCCTCCCCCCCCCAATATATTAAATAGATAGATAATTTACCATGTGGTCATATTTTTTTTAAACCTGTCATTTGGATTTTTTTTATTTTGGGGGTGCATTAAACTTTTAGTCATGGCCAAGGGGTACAATCTAAAAAAGTTTGAGAACCGCTGCCCTAACGCACACCTAGCTCAAGTCCAAAGTTCGATTTCTGAATGATTTTGTTTGGGTGTGTGTATGTCATATAAATAGGTATATATATATACCTATTTATATGTCATATAAATAGGTATATATATACACCTATTTATATGTGTATATATATATGTGTGTGTATGTCATAAATAGGTGTGTATATATATATATATATATATATGTGTATGTCATATAAATAGGTATATATATATTTTTTTGCACCCGTTCGGGTTATACACTTCTATACTAATTACGCTAATGGTTTTAGGTATTAGGAAGGTTATATTAATATGAAGTGTACCCACATTTGCGTGGGGGGAGAGTGGAAAACCATTTTGAAAACCTCGATCTCCCTGTTATCGGCAGTCTAGCCTACTGCAAGAGAAGCGCGTTAGACTACGCGGCCACCGAGGCGGGTAATAACTATATTTATACTAACGTATAGTAAAATAGGCCTATATGAAATACCATATTATATAGGTCCTATAATATACTATTCGGCATTAAATACTTCTTTTACAGTTTTTATAACTCTTTCTGGCTGAAATAAATACAATATTGCTTTAGTACGTATCCATCCATATGTTAAGTGTATTATACTTAGCACCGCGTCTTACTACCTGTTCGGATTATAAGCCCAAGTACTAATTACATTAATGGGTTAGGAATTGGGAAGGTTTAATATAGAGGAAGTGAACCCGCATATGCGTGGAAGGAAAGTGGAAAACCATTTAGGAAAACCCCTCCCCCCAATTCACCCGAGCGAGATTCGAACCTCAATCTCCCCGTCCTCGGCAGCCTAGCTCAACACGAATCTAGCGCGTTATCTAACTACGCCATCGAGGCGGGTTAGGTCATTGATGATTAATAAAAAAAACAACGCAATGCTATATATTTTCTAGCTTTCTCTCCAAAGTGGATTAGGTTAACCTTCGAGCTAGGCATAAGTGCTTAAAGAACACATACGTTTTATAGGACGCGTTCGCGTGGGTGAGTTTTCTTAACAAACCCTATTTTATTATAAAATAATCTCTTAAGAGTTTTTTATATCCAACAGGAAACTTTAATATGACGTTTAATACATAAATGCAAATTCTTAGTGGGTATACTTCCTCTGAATTCTAACTTCCTCATCGTTATCTCACTAAGAGTAACCTCAACCCCCTATCTATTAAGAGAAAAACAAATCCTGTCAAACATTTCTAAGGCCGGACTTATAGCCAACAAGCACCCATAATAAATCAACCACTAAACTTAATAACTGACAATAGACAGAACTCAGTGTGAATATGAGGAAGGCCCTGGACAAGTAGTAAAAAGCGGAGAAAAAAGCCACCGATTAGTAACTAAATTATCACTCTCTCTCTCTCTCTCTCAAATCCAATTGCCGTATTGTGTTTTCTAGTAAAGCTAAATATCTTTGCGTAGCAATATTACAACTATTTCTCGCGTAATGAACCTCTCTTATTTTATTTCATATTTTAAGAAAACTGGTTCGATAACAGTCCCTTAATTTTTCTAGTATAACGCGCGCGCACGGCGACAGAGTAATCGTGCCCTGTTTGCACGGGCAACGACGGTAAGTCACGAGACTACTTACATGCCAGGGGAGTATAAAAGCTGATATATTTTGGGAAATGAAATCGACGGAAATCAATTGCTTTTCCTTTCAGAGAGGAATGACCTTTGTTCAATATACGGAGCTAGTAAGGGAGGTTTTATTGACACAACACAACTTGTGAATGTGAGGAATGCCAGGCCTCCACCGTGGTTCGGATTCCACGTTAAACTGTAGGTCCTCCATTTCATCTCACAATCACCCTACCATTACATATTAGCGTAAGTGCGTATAACCCGAACGGGTAGTAAGACGCGGTGCTAATAATAATAATAATAATAATAATATTGACACAAGAGATTGTCTAGCACCTCTAGAAAAATCACTTTGCACTAAAAACATCTAACGTTACTTGAGTAGCTTGGGAGATTTTCAAGAATTCGAAATTTGAAATGTATACGCCTTCGAAAAGTTATTCTATAAAAACTAATGCTGTAATTTATATAGCGAAATGGAGCTACTAAGAAACTCACTTTTTACATAATTTCAACATTAAAAACTCAAACAACTTTTTTATAGAAAGCAATATTACATGAGCAATGTTAGTAATGTCCAATGAAAACACAACGCAGAAAAACACTAACCCGTAAATATAATTAAACAGAAAATGTTTCAGGATCTGACACCGTGTCTAACTCGTTAAACCAGGGGTGCCTAGCCTGGAGGGCGCGGCATGTTTCGTTAAGGGTTGCAAGGCTTGTTGAGATTATAGCTTTGTGTTTACTTTAAAAAAGTGATCATAATGAAAATCGGGAGGTACCAAATTCAAAGAGAAATATAAACTAATAGCACGATAAAAAATTGTTAAGTTTCTGTTTAGGTATTTTTTGTTATCCAACTGACAGTTGCTTGTTGATTTAGTTTTAATGTAGTAGTCTCATGTTTGGGCGAGTAGCACTGCTACCATTACTTCCTAAATACTCAATGAGCTCGTTGATTCTCTTTCGAAACATCTTAGTCTCATTCATATAGTCATTATATTAGCAATTTATGGTAATTATATCAAGCACGCGGGCTTAACGCCAAGATCGTTTGGTTTGTTGACGTCAGGATTCAAATTCCGAACGGGGGTAATAGGAGTGATTTTTCCTAAACGGGGTTTCCCTTCTCTTTCTTCGCAAATATAACATATATTTGCTATACTTTATACCCACTCCACAAGTTGATTATAGGCGGATAGCCCAGACGGGTAGTAAGATTTAGAGTAAGTAATACATTAAACCTAAAAGACTCTGCTACTTTGATGTCATTTCTGGCACAGTGGATTTTCTGTGATGAATGTGATGGATAGATTAGAAAAGTACACGATTAATGTCTCAATTCTATCCAATAATCATCACCCCGTGAAAGCTCTATCACCGAGGTATCCAGGAATCACCCCGTGAAAGCTCTGCCCCTGAGCTATCCTTGGAATCACCCCGTGAAAGCTCTACCCCTGAGCTATTCAGGAATCACCCCGTGAAAGCTATATCACCGAGATATCCAGGCATCACCCCGTGAAAGCTCTATCACCGAGGTATCCAGGAATCACCCCGTGAAAGCTCTATCCCTGAGCTATCCTGGAATCACCCCGTGAAAGCTCTACCCCTGAGCTATTCAGGAATCACCTCGTGAAAGCTATATCACCGAGATATCTCAGGAATCACCCCGTGAAAGCTCTACCCCTGAGCTATTCAGGAATCACCCCGTGAAAGCTATATCACCGAGATATCCAGGAATCACCCCGTGAAAGCTCTACCCCTGAGCTATTCGGGAATCACCCCGTGAAAGCTCTACCCCTGAGCTATTCGGGAATCACCCCGTGAAAGCTATATCACCGAGATATCCAGGAATCACCCCGTGCTCAGGGTCACTCATAGTTTAAGACAAAGTCTGTAATGGACTTGTGGATTCACCGGCAACTTTGAGCTTTCATTTTAACAGTCATCGCCGACCCTGGATCGGCTTTTTGTTATCACTCGTGCAAGGTTGGCAGGGTGGATACCTAACAGTGGTAAGAGCATGTTATAGGCAAGATATGTCCCGGAAACAATTCCCGTGACCAGGTATAATTTTCAAAGAGCTTTAATTTAATGATGTATCAAGAGACTACAGACTTCGTTATTGAAGTAATTGTGATTAAAGATTTCGTTGTTGAAGTGACTGCCATATTAAAAAGAACTGTCAGCAGATGTATTTATTTTTCGTGGACTGCCGTTAATAAAACTATAATTCTAGCAAAGAGAGACGTGATAGAGTCAAATTCTAGTAGTACAGTATTTGACGGTTACAAAATCAACTAAAACTATTTTCATAAAGTTTATTTTATGTATCAAAATCACGTGATCTGCAGCAGTCACGTTTAATAAAGTATGTTAATATTGATAAAATACGAATATATGAGTAGTAACAAATTATAAATTTTGACCGCAAACAAATGTGTGTGTATTTTCCAAACCATTCTTCCTATTAGAGCCCTAATCTACAAATGAACAATTCAAAACGTTCGTCTGGGGTTCAATCCTCGGTCCCGGCACAGATTTATTTGATTGCCAAACCCTTTCTTCACCTCTGTCAAGACGTGTATTAATCACAACTTGTGAATTGTGTGGAATGCCAGGCCTCCACCGTGGTTCGGATCCCACGTTAAACTGTAGGTCCTCCATTTCATCTCACAATCACTTTATCATTACACATTAGCGTAAGCGCGTAAAACCCGAACGGGTAGTAAGACGCGGTGCTAATAATAATAATAATAATAATAATAATAGGTCTAATGATAATAATCAAAACGCTTGCGCAAACAAAAAGACAAACAAATAAAAAATCTTTAAAGTTTCAAAAGTAACTTTGCACTAAGTTGTCAGAGTGGGGAGTGAGACAAAAAAAAAATCATATAAGAAGAAAATGGAGGCTTATGACAGCGGTGCGATCACAATGCGAAGAGCGATCCTCTGATTCAGCTCGAAAAAAAAATAATCTCAAGAGCCGGCGGCACACCGGGACCAGGAGAGAGACAAGGCAGGGGGTTGGGATGTTGGAAGGGAGAGAGGCGTGAGAGGGTATCTAAAGAGCTTCTATGCCAAACCACGTGATATTGATTCTCGCTGCTTGAGGCTCGCACGCGAAGTCTGCTGAATATAAAGTCCAAACTACTCAACGCCAAGACTTGAGGTTGGGTTAGACTCGTCCTTGTATAACATTTTGCAGACATACAAAAATGTATCCCCAAAAAACAAATTAGTTCTAAACAAGCAGCTGTTGCTTGACATTTACCCTCTCATAGTATGAGTTCCAATCCTCTCTAAAAGCCAATGCTGGTGCATTTTCTTACAGTTAGCTCATATATTACTCCGTATCTTTGACTATATTGTATACCAGTATCACGGCACTTACGTGAATCTTCTTTCCCACCACGTCTACACAGTATGTTAATTACGTCAGAGTTCATTAAGTTTTTATCCAATTCGTGAGATGGTTAAGAGAAAGAGCTAGTGCTAGTTTACGGAATGAACAGGAATTTGAACAATTTGTGAAATGGTCAATTTCCAATTTCATTAATAGGGTGTAACATAGTTAAATTGAAATAATTAGATTCACATTGTTCAAGGTCATGGGCCTAAATATATTAAATGGTCTGTAGCACGATAAAATGTAAAATAAACACGTATCTCTACCTTTGTGGTCGCAAGGCCACTCTCGAAATAGACTGGACTGCCAGTGATGAGAAAGTAGTGGCTCGAATCATAGTCTGGTGTAGTGAGGGTGGCTTCCCCTAAACGGTTTCCCACTCTCATTCCAGGCAAATACGGGTATATATTTTACAAACTTTACCTCCCTCATCCTAACCCCATTAGTGTAAATATGATGCAAGCCTATACCTCAATTTTCATATAAAGAACCTTATCTGACAGCTAGGAAAAGTTACTAGATCTACTTTCTCGTATTCATATGTCAAGCCCTGTCATCTGCAGCTGTTAATTTTAATATAATATATCAACGTTTATAAAATAACACTAATAATATAGTAAAACGTTATAAATGTTGGCCGCAAAAACATAAATAAGTTCGTATTATCTAACATGTGGCCCAATTGCCCAATAAGAATAAAATCAAGGCATACATAATCTTTGCCACATCATTTAGATCTGAGGAAATGATTATGTTCTACAAAAATAAAAGTTAAGGAAATAAGTCGCAAACAGTTAAGAACACGACATTAATAATATATTATTTTATTTTTCAAACGTGACAGTTGCAGCATTACATGACTTGATCTGTCTGATACTGTTCTTTCTATAGGTTTACTATCCCGAGTCGAAACTAACACGAAAAAAACCCACGTGTATTTATTTATATTCGCACACAGCTCACCAACAGTTCATCCTAAGCGTTACATGCGTTCATATTGTTTTATCGGCTAACAATGTGCTAAATACAGTCCTATAAGCTTGATTTAAAACATATTCATAGTATTTTGAAAATTCGACGGCGTCGGGGACAAATTTCGACGACCCAAAATAAATGTTTTTTTTTCACTTTGCAATGATTTTGCAGTAGGCCTACAATATTTTTATTGTTTGCTAGGAAAACTTTCTCAGTCGTTTTAATTCAGACACTAACCAGGTTTTTATAAGTTGAACGTTGGTGTGCTATCATGACTAAACCAACTTTATAGTGTGTTGTTCACACTGTTAGGCAGAATATTTACCATCTTTTGATACTTCTCCTCTCCCGATTCTCCATACACACAAAGATCTCCTTTCACCCATTTCCAACTGTTAATCATTAATCTAAAACAATTTGATTGGTTAAAATTATTTTCGTTAAACCTAATAACTCAAGTGCTCTAGAATAATGTTTTAAACAACACAAAAGCTACTTACATATTCATTCCCCCCTCCCGGCGTCTTACAACCCGTCCGGACATTTTAATTACGCTAACATATTAGAGATGAGAAATATTAAATTTAGAGGAAATGTACTCGCGTTTGCGTGGAAGAATGGAAAACTGTTCAGAACAAATTTAGTAACCTACACTCAGTCGGGATTCAAACCCCGACTTTCCCAGCACCGCAAACCAGTCTAGACGGGACAAACATTTAAACCGCGTGCCCAGAGAGGCGTGTAAAAAGATACAAATTCATATTTATGATATTGTAAACCTTTTTAGAAATCCTTGCTGCTTGTTTGTTTTAGCTGGATGATTCAACTTGTTGAACAAAGCTAAATCAACTGACACGGGACATCTTATCTTGACTTGCCGCTGTGTTAGGGGTAAGTAACATGGTTAACTTCTTGGTGCGCATGTGACACGTGTAGTTCATTTAGAGCGTCAATTAACGTAAACTGACACTGGTCTTAAAACACGCCAGGGCGTGGCTGACCGGACGTTTGCAAATCAACCCGTCAGGAAAAGTGAGCTTCAATAAGAGTAATGGGTAATCCAAAGGAGCGCAATGCATTCATGACCGTCTTCCGCGTCAGACTTAATGCTAAGCGATTAATTAAAACAGGCTGGACAATAAAAAAAAATTGCAAAACAATCTCTTATCATCAGGATCCCGTCAACTCAGGCTTGGCCTATTAAAGTTTTTTTTGTGTGTACCACGTCTTACTACCCGTCCGGGCTATTCATAGATATTCACTAATGAGGAAGGTAGAATTTAGGGAGAATGTACCAGTATTTTCATCGAGAGAAAGAGTGTGGACAGAATTTTTTTAAAAAGGAAAACAGCTAATAGCACTTTGTCAGAATTCGGGCTACGACTTTACCGTCACATGAAAATTTTTCCATACAATACCTGGCGTCTTTGTACGCATACCCGAAAGTACGGATCGAAAAGCTTTAGAATGTATTTCATAAAAAGCTCATAAGATTAAGTTTAGCTTGGTTAACCGATTAATTTCAAGATACATACGATTAATCATTAACAAGAAATTAAATTGCAGTTTCGATTTCTAAAAAAACAAAGAACTTTAATTTTGAAACTACCCGGTAAAAAAACCCCACTGTTATAGTTAAATATTTTCCAAAACTGTGTCATTACTTTGATACAAAAAACAACTGATTGAATACACAAGAAAACCTAGTTTAAAAGATTAATAAATTTGGTTCATGTGTCCATACGCCAAAGTGTGTTCGGTAGCGGCTTGCTTTGGTAATGGGTGTTAATTTTTAAAGATGTAGGAGAAATAAGATTTTTATTAGAAATTGTAGTTTCACAATATTTAGTTTAAGGTTCTTAAACTGTCAATCCGACTAAAGATATCTAATTCCCACGTTATCCGTAAAATGAGAGGCGCTCTTTAAGGGGGATGTCAGTTTTGTTTAGCACCACGCCTTACGTACTAGTTACGCTAGTGGTTTTAGGGATTAGGGAAGTTGTAATTATAGGAAGTGTACCCACATTTGCGTGGAGAGTGAAAAACCATTTTGGAAAAACCACCCTTAGTACACCTGAGAGAGATCCGAACCTCGATATCCCCGTCATCGGCAGTCTAGTCTACTGAGAGAGTAGCGCATTTGAGCATGCGACCACCGAAGCGGCTGACGTCATAGTTGAACATTACTCCTGAAGTTTCCATCAAATATTTGCTTTTAGATTTAATTAAATGATAGAGTTGATAGAAGAGCAATTTTAGTTTTTGGTGGTAAATACAAAAGTACAATCATACAAACTTGCACTCCAAGCAAATTGCCTTATTTTATCATAGGCTTTATTTTAATTTAACTTTGCGTCGAATTTCAAATAATTTTTAATTATATATATATATATATATATATATAAAACTATATATTTATATAATTGAATCATACATTTTTCAAATATTCTTTGCACTGAAAAAAAACACGAACATAACTATCACATGAAATACTAACACGCTGTGTGCGTATAACTCGAACGGTGATGATGATAATAATAATAAATAATAATAATAAATAATAATAATAAATAATAATACTGATAATAATGATGATAATAATAACAACACCCTGTGGTTGGCTACAAGTGATACAACCTGTTCAAACGGAGCAAGTGAACGGGAGTAGATAAACCAGCAGTTATGTTGAATTAGGAAAGGCCTTCCTTATGTGACAACTAAAAAGGTTACTATATCTTATTTCACGTAATTTTTTATTTGAAGTATTTAGCGCACTTTCTGAACAGACTGATTATATCAGCACACGATTATTTCCATGAACGAGAGCGAAAGGGCCTACCCATTTTGACGGGAAAGGTATTTTCAGATACCTTCCAGGATTCTTTTACGTGTTACAATCGACATGAGACCGACGCGACGGCCTTACTTCCCCTCCAAAGGAAGTTGTGCTACACATTTTTATCGCTCAAAAAATATCTGTTGAGCCCGGCTGGGTTTGAACCTGGGTCCTGAGGATAGCCCCAAAACCCTCAAGGTCAAAATTTTTATGTATTCATACGCCAATTAATGTGATTTGTAGCGGTCACTTTTGATATACATTATTAATACCTATAAATACACTAACAATATATTAAAATTATATCAATCTTGGAGAAAAAAGTTTTTATTTTATAAAACACACTTTTCAAGAAAATTTAAACGTAGTTTGACTGTGAAATATATGAGTGGGAAGGGAAGTCAAGTGCGCACAAAAATAAAATTTTACCGTAGCGACTGTTTTAAGGCCTTTTGAGAGAGCATAATTGCCACTATTTAATTACTACAAAATTCCCTATGTTTTCCATTTCCATTTCCATTTTTTTATTATTGTATATTATACATTAAATTGATGGGAATTTAAATTTTATCTTTCATAAAATTAGTGATAATGTAGGTCATAAGTTTTATGTATTTTTTATAATTTGAGGTATGTTTTATTGTGTCGAGTCAACCCATTTTAAAGATACTTTTGGGTAAAAATGTAAAGAAAAATTCGACATAGTTAATCTATAAAAATAAATAAATATTGGTTCCAGTTTCTGTACAGTTTATCCTACAACATGTATAATAAAAACAGTGGAAATACTAACAAATGCAGTGTTAATATTTATTAAAGGAGAGGGAAATTATTTGGATTTAAAACATTTTCATTAATATTTATGGTTTTATACTTTAAACAAACTAATATAAAGAATACTAGGGTAAAAATTCCAATCTTTCGTTTCATCTATTATTATCACTATTAGTATTATTATTACCACCACCGCGTCTTACTAACCGTTCGGGCTATACGGACTAATGTGTAATGGTAGGGTGATCGCGAGATGAAATGGAGGACCTACAGTTAAACGCGGGATCCGAACCACGGTGGAGGCCTGCCATTCCCACACATTCACAAGTGGTGAATTAATTCACGTCTTGTCAGAGGTGAAGGAAGGGTTTGGCAGTCAGATAAATCTGTGCCGGGACCGAAGATGAACCCCGGACCCCCAGCATAGAAGTACGACACTTTAACCGTAGACCGCCAAGTCACCTTTTTTATTTATTGAATACTTGCAAATTCATGCGCTAAATTCACAAAAAATTATAGTAATTCTTTAGCATTTGTGTGAAATTTACTTTGTTTTCCCGGTTTAAAAAAAAACATATTCCCTGTTTTCCCGGTCTTCCAGATGCGTAGCAACCCCACGGAGAGAGTGCCATCAGGCCGTGCATGAGCTGCCACTTACTGCCACCTAAAGTTAAATTAAAGTCTCCGCCGAAAGAGAGACTGTCGAGACGTTGTTAGCTGGTCGAGTGAACGACCCCGCTGCGCGTTTACACGGGTGTCGATGATAAAATCCAGTCTCAGCTTTGGTTAAGATCGTTGAGGCTTTGAACTTCGGGCGACAAACAACCACCATAAAGAATTAGGTTTGAATTATAATTTTCCCGAGGTACCAGAGTTGGCGGGGTTAGAGGGAGTCGTGGAGCTTACAATAGGTGTTGTTTCAAGCGATAATAATCCCCACTTGTATTAAGTGTCTGCAAACAAACTAATTTTTATGGATCAATTTGCGGTGTTATCTGCACCAGTGATCAAGCGGATGAGGGTGTCACTTGTATGGTTTGCCGATGACCAGGTGATCAGGGGCGAATCCAGGGAGGCGCGGGCACCCCCTTCCAATAAATTAAATCAATGTTAAAGTCACTAGTTTTATTGTCACGTAATACTATCTCACTAACCAGATTTAATTTAAAAAAAATTTGTATACCATAATTTTTATGATGTTTAAAATTATTTCCCTCCTTATAATCACTATTTGTTGATCATCTTATTATTTGTTTTTAATAAATTTCAATACTAATCTCAAATTTCGAGTTACACCCTTTATTTGAGGATTATTCTCAAGCGTTACAATGAAAAATTACTTTAAGATATACACCTCAAATTTTGAAGTTTTTTTCTGTCAAAATTTCTTAAAGGGAACCTTTCCCAGCCCGATGCCGTGAGAGCACCCCCCCGTACCCCCTCTCACGAAAATCATGGATCCACCCCTGCAGATGATCAGGGTTAGAAATCTATTTGGGCGTAAAACGGTGTTTTTTAAAACTAAAATGGTTTAACACTTTCCTTCTAAGCACTATAGTGTGACTTAGCGAATTGCCATGATTGATAAGAATAGCAGAGCAAACATTAGGGATTAAGAAGACCAGTTTTGAAATGACTCAGAAGTCATGTCCATTTCGCCTTTTGTCTGAAGAAGACTCCTGCGGTGCCTGGTCAGACAGAGCTTAATCGTGTTTCTCGGTTACCGCCCAGCAGAACGTGACACCAACTTCAGTCTGGTATCACGTGACGAATGGCGAGTGTGGTTGAAACTTGTGTCTCATGTCTTGCCTGATTATATGGGATTTCCCCCCCAACTCTCATAGCGGGTCCGTTCGCTACACTAACTTGTTTTATTGACTAGCTCAAGTTTCGTCCTGTTCGCCCAAAATAATTTCCGTCCATTGGTGTTAACACACACACAATTGTACACCGTAGGAGCCAGTTTTTTTTAAGTACCACGTCTTACTAACCGTTTGGGTTATACGTCTATGTACTAATTACACTAAAGTATCGGGGATAAGGAAGGTTGAAGGAAGTGTACGTGCATTTGCGTAGAGGGAGAGTAGAAAACCATTTAGTAACACACACCTCCTTTCAGTACAATCGACCAGAATCTATTGCGAGAATGACGCCTTATACCATGCGGCCACCGAAACGGGTGGGAGTCAGGTTCATTTCCGACGGAGGTCTAATATATACTTTTGTTAAATTGGTGGTGTTCCCTTTAAACAAGTGGTCAAATAAATATATAGGGCTCGCACCAGTGGTTACACTGCCCAAGGCATCAAGCTCGTAACAAACGGTTTTCCCTGTGACAAGCAAGTTAGTTTTAAATCTCAGCATAGTGTACTAGGTTTTCCTTCTCTTCTCCCAATATGATTTATCACTTGTGGTTTTCATAATCCCTCTCCATGCTAATGCGGCTACCCTGCCTATAAATAACCTTCCTGATCCCTAAGTTTAGTTTAAATTGCTACTTTAAACAGAAAGGTTTAATTTAAGACGTAGGTATGAGGTAGGTGGTTAAAGTAAATACACCCGTATTAGTTTGGAGTGGGAATGGGAAAACCATGGTAATAAATCGCACGTGGAAACCCCCGTGAACCTTGCTGAGATTCGAACCTAGACCTTCCAGTCGCCGCAGGGTTGCCACTAATTTCTTACTACCGAATTCCCTGTGTTTTACAGAAGGCATTCCCATTTCTCCAGGCAGCTTGGATTGAAGAAATGAATAGTAAAATGTCCTTTTCCATCAAACTGACTAGTATAAAGTCATGCAACTTATGTTTTAAACAGGGTGGTTTAATATTGATGGGGAAATATATCTGCTGTAGATTAAACCCTTTAAGGGGTAATAAGACATGTTTGAAACAGCGCGCTTATTATTCAGTTCACTTTTTTGTCCATCCAAAGACCTACTATTTTAATCTTTCAGTTAAAAGTCAACAAATTAACAAATATTACAATATTTTTACTAGAGTTGTTAAAATACCCTGTGTTTTCCCGGGTTTTTCCAGACACAAATACTCCCTATTTTCCCGGGTTTTTCCAGACAAAAATATTCCCTGTTTTATTCCAGACACAAAAATGTCCCGTGTTTTCCCTGTTCTTCATGTGTGTGGCAGCCCTGCGCCGGTAATCCAGTGTTATGAGAGTGACGCCCTAGATCGTGCGATCACAGATGCGGGCCAGGGGCTGGTAGTGAGACTTTGACAATGGTAAATTAAAAAAAAATTAAAATCGACCGTCGCATAGAACGACCGCAACGCAAGAAAATACAGACTCTGCCTTCAATCCTCAAGGGCTCCCTTCTTTGCGCACCTTATCTTCACGTCGTTGACAAGAGCACACGAGATTCAGCACATTTTGCTTGTCCCTCAGGACACAACATCTTGGTGGTCGCCATTTCATCTT
>CABFWB010000654.1:104744-129235 GCA_902151455.1 Timema bartmani | reverse complement strand
TATATATATATATTTTTTTTTTAGCACCGCGTCTTACTACCCGTTCGGGTTATACGCTTAAGTACTAATTACACTAATGGATTAGGAATTGGGAAGGTTGCATTTAGATGAAGTGAACCCGCATTTGCGTGGAGGGAGAGTGGAAAACCATTTAGGAAAAACCACCCCCATTTCACCCGACCGAGATTCGAACCTCGATCTTCCCGTCCTCGGTGGTCTGGCTCAACACGAATGGCGCGTTAGCCAACTACGCCACCAAGGCGGGTATATATATATATAATCCCATGGAATAGATTAGAAGGGTGAATTTTAAGAAAACTCCTAGACAAAGGTTTAGAACCACATGTTGTGCTAATAAATAAATATATTTAGTAATAATAATAATAATAATACTTACTCCAATGAATAGGATGAGAAGGGTACATTTTAAGAAAACTTTTAGATAAAGGCTTAGAAACACAATGTGTTAATAAATAAATAAAATTATTTATTAGCACAACATCTAAAATCTAGGAGTTTTCTTAAAATGCACCCTTCTCATCCTATTCCGTTGAAACATTCAGGTCACTAAGAGAATTTAAAATAACCAAGCAAAATCTAGACTGTCTTGACAACCATCTTTAATACTCTCAGTCGGTAACCACATAGTATGTACTTTAAGATGATCTTTTATTTCAATAAGATTCCATTCTAGATTCATACCGGCCTCTTAGTCTAGTAGTCAGCCTTCTTGGCTATTAATAT
Organism: Timema bartmani; assembly: GCA_902151455.1. NCBI lineage: Eukaryota > Metazoa > Arthropoda > Insecta > Phasmatodea > Timematidae > Timema > Timema bartmani. The sequence goes on along the minus strand of CABFWB010000654.1, from coordinate 128,491 downwards.
AGAGGTCCCGGATTTGAGGCATTGCAACGGGTTTTACAATACTGTCAATCCCTCTGTATGTCTGTATATACCCGAGGCTACATATGAAACGAATTTATGGATTTCGTCCAAGCTTGAAACTGTATTTAGATGTCATAATTTATAGTAAATGTACCAACATTTGTGTGGAGTACACTTGACCAGGATTTGAACCTCTATCCCCATCTAGCCATCACCGGCAATTCAGTCCAACACGAGAGTGACGCGTTATATTACGCTGATCACGATACCGCTGATGCGGTTGGGTGAGTATCAACCCCGATCATGATCATCAGTCTGTTCCCGCGGATGGAGCTGGCCCGCAAGATCCACGTCGGTTCCTCGCACGGGCGGCGAGGTTTGGGTGTTACCCCGGGCGCGGGATGGGATGCGAGGATCGATCCGACCGGCGACCTAGCCTGTTAGCTACGGACTTGACCCGGATTGACCTCACTCCTGTCTGACACCGTTGCGCCACGGGACTAAGGGACGGAAATAACTTCACCCCCTCTTTTCTCAATCACTCGACTGATTCAGTAAGCTCGGTCCCCACTCGATCTAGATTTTCCCACAGTTCTCGGAACGATCCAAGGTCAGAGGTGTGGGGCAAATACTCTATTTTTTATTGATCATTTTGTGCAATGCATCTTACTACCATTCAGATATCTGCCAACTTGTATTTATGGGATAGGAATGAGGAAGATATAATTTAGGTGAAATGTACCTGCATTTGTGTGGAGAGAGAGAGTGGTGGACCATTTATGGAGGGTAAAACTTAGTACCCCCAACGGAATTCAAACTCCGACATCGGCAACTCAATATAACGCGAGTGTAATGCCTTAGACGGTGCAACCACCGATGCAGTTAACAAACCCTTTCCTACAAACATTTCAAATTCGCACGTTAAAAATAGCGAAATATATGTTCTAGCTTTTACATTTCCTTACGCATCCTTCTTCTTCCCATTAATGACAGACAACACTGTAAAGTAGTAACATATAGGAAAAGTTAGCATGTATCAATTCGCCAAACCATGATATGCAAAAGACCATGTGTTTGATTTGTTGTCAGTCAAAACTTTCACAACAAACAATGTTTTTAATTATTATATTGTTCTTTTAACAGTTTTTACATATTCTGCTTGATGTCATGTCTCCGATGGCGAATGGAATCTACTAATGGATTTTAATCAAGGAATACTACCAAGCGAACAAGCAACTTTGAAACAATCTCCAAGTTTCTTTTATTCCAGAAGACTTTTTTTTTGGAGGCAACAACATTATATAATTATGTACAAATACATTCCTAAGCATGTATGGATAGGCCTATATATATGTCTAAAATATTCTTCGTACTTCTAGACGAGTTAGAAAATAAATTTGGGGTGATACTGATAGTAAAGGAATCACTGAAAAGTTGCGCCAAAATTTCGATAACACGTAAAATATATTATTTTTAGTCGAGTTTATATCTATTTGAATATCTGTAGAGAAGGGTCAACTTAAAAGTACATGACGCACTTGAACACGTCTTTTAGTTCCGTATTATTACTTAATAGCATAAAGCCCGTTTAAGAATCAACGACTTCATTTCTGGTCGTGTAATGTGTCCAATAGCATTTGTTGGCCAATGATTGCGAATGAAAATCATTTTTATTGACCCTCACAATCTCGGTAACTTATTTCAATTCAATACTTCAATACTAGAAAAAATATTTACTCCAATGAAAATGTTAAAAATTTCTTCAATTAAAGATTTCATTCAAACTTTTTTCGTATTTTTCTGGGACCCCCATGGGAATTTTCAGTCACCAAGTATTCCTGCGCCCTTTTTGAAAATCTCAGTTTCATAGGTCTACTGGGCTTCTAGAGTATTTCGACTTCGTTTTTCTGGAACCTCCTTTCCCCATTTTGGGAAGACCCTTGGGAATTTTTCGTCACCAAATACTCTTGCACCCTTTTTGGTTTGGGGATAGTTGCCTACAAAATTTCATCTTCCTAAGTCTTTTGGGGGTTAAAGATTTTTTCGGCTGGACAGAGGAACTGGTAATTATTGATTTATTTATTTTGGTATTTAACGTTAACTCTATAAGCCGACCGATTATACCATCACACGACTTAGAAACTAGCCATACCTCTCAGCCCCCATGTCGTTAATTCATCACTGTGAAAGGGAAAGACCCAATTTAACTAATGATAAATGTGATTATCATGTCCGGAATCGAATCTGAGACTCTTAATTCAGTAGGCGGACAAGCTACCGATAAGTCGGAACCGTCTGACCCAGGTGGTCCAATGTGTTTTAGTTTATACGTTAATTATTAAACGCTAATCCAACCTAACTATTACATTATGGCCCTATCTTCTAAGCTACTCCATAGTAAGACTTACCTTTCCTTCCTTGTAAATTAATTGTACGTTAGCTAGTTGATATTAATATTTAGGATTAATCATTCTCCAAGGGGTTGAAATTATTATTTGTTTATATTCATAGTCCGATGTGTCCCCTGTTCGACAGTTAAGATTTTAAAATGTTTTAAGTTGTCACTGACTATAAGATTGCCTCATTTTAGTTTGTTACTCTCAGACGTAAGCGATCGAAAGTTATTAGACCACATAATTTTAAGTAAATTAGTTATATTAAATGATGTAAATTCAATAGTTCTAAATTAATCTAGCATGGCTATTTTTTATGAGATTTTTAAAGCTGAACTATAATTATGATAGCGAGTGTTTAGCAGTTTATGAGCTCACACGTTCAAACATCGGCTGCGTTTATATATTTTATTTATTGGAAAAATACTGTGCTCTTTGGGAAAACAACAGTTATATCTTTAAAACTAACATAAATAGGGCAGTGCTTATTTTTTTCAAACGGTTTTAAGTAATAAAACTTAATTCAATATTGTCGCCATTTTAGCAAGAAAAATTCATTTTAAAATATTTACTCTTACAAACAAATAAATTAATCACATCTTATAGCTCATACCGTTTAATATTGTAAATAAATGCGATATTTCTAAAAAAGATTTCATATGTAGGCCTACAATTATTTACATGCCCTTTTGTGAATAATTATCAAAATTAGATATCAGGAATTTAGACTATCTGCTTTAGAGCTGGTTCCATCAAATTCGAATAAACGAGTTTCAAGAGTACATATATGTATACAAAAACATATATCATTCGGTGAACACATGTGAACATCTTGCAGCTAAGAAAGTTTTGAATCAAATACATAAATCTTCAGCTTTTCTCTTTTAACTGATCCAAAAAGTTTTCCGGAGGCCCGATCAATACGGACTAATATTGAAAGAAAGAAAAAGCCATATGTTTAGGACTTGCCGACATCCTGACGCTCTCGACGCACCCTGTAAGACGCCAAACACCAGTTACCTCTTCATCCCCGTCCCTCTAGTCCATATTATATTGGCCACGTCCCAAGAAGTGACAGCTAAGAAGAGTAAACCAAGAAGGAAGAACAACCAGCCGCGGTGCGTTATTGACGGCGCTCGATACTACCCTGGTTGCGTGACGCGACCCTTATTACAAGAGGATGGGGGGAGGGGTGGGGTGTAGATCACGCGTTCCCGCGCGCAACAGCGAGGCAATTAGAGGGATTGCTCTCCATTGATCTGTTAAATAGTTTTAACAAGACTGGCTTCCAAGAAACTCTCTCCAGGGGGCAAGAGTGCCTTAAAAGTTGGATCTCTTAAAGAAGTTTATGTGGTTTACTTTTTTTCCTTTATTATATTTTCTAGGTAGAACTAGAAAAAAAAAGTCCTGTTATCCAGAGGAAAAGTTTATCTCTGAGATGCACGTTTATAATTCAGATTTCGATTTTGGCGTGGCGTCTTGTTTTTCATTCCGTTTAGAGTTTTTTTTTAACTTTATCTCGACCCTTCGGAGAGAGAAAGTCTTGTGATCGTAAAAACACACAAAAAAAACATGAGATGTTGATGGAGATAGACGTTTCACGACCCCATTAACCCAAAAAAGTGCTTTTTGCGATGCCGTGTGTACAAATACATTAAGGAAAAAACATAAAAAAAAGTTTCCAAATAGTAATAAAAAATAATGTTTTTAAATGGAGGTCTGGGAAATAGGGAGTTGAATGCTATTCTATTTAGTTGACCGAAATGTTTATTTTCTCAATATGTTTCTGTGACAGTATAATATTATTTCGTTTATGACTATTGGAATAGAATGATGCTCTTTTTCCATTATTATGTTTATGCAACAATGTATATTATTTCGTTTCAAATACCTTATGAGTTTCAAGTAAGTATCTCCATTTTTAAGTAAAGGAGCGAGATTGTCTGCGCGGTGGACCGTACCATTTATTTTAATTTGGTGATTGCATTTATTTACATTGAATACTTTCCGAAGTAGTTTAAATATATTTTATAGCATAATATGGGCTATAGGTTTTATTAATTTTATAAGATTATAATCAACTACTAAGATCGCCAATGGGGAAGGAAGAAACCCCAAAACCCCACCCCTCACCTTTTCTGCACGGCCCTGGCGCCTCGATGTTTTATTTTTTGTTTTTAATAAACTGTTTCAATTCAAAGAATTGCACTTAGCATAGCAATCATAAAATGTACTTTACATAAAGCAACAAACACAAAAATTATTTTTTTAACTACTCAGAGCTTTTTAGAATACATGTGATTCATTCACACGGCTGACACGAGGTATTAATTGAAGCAGCATAGGTCGAATGAGATTAACGCCATATGTAGAATAATAATAATAATAATAATAATAATAATATTTAGCACCGCGTCTTACTACCCGTTCGGGTTATACGCTTAAGTACTAATTACACTAATGGATTAGGAATTGGGAAGGTTAAATTTAGAGGAAGTGAACCCGCATTTGCGTGGAGGGAGAGTGGAAAACCATTTAGGAAAAACCACCCCCAGTTCACCCGACCGAGATTCGGACCTCGATCTCCCCGTCCTCGGCGGTCGAGCTCAACACGACTAGCGCGTTAGCCAACTACGCCACCGAGGCGGGTATGTAGAAGAAATAATTGGGGATCATCAGTATGGATTTCAACTAAATAGAACAACGGATCAGACTTTAACTCTTCGGCAAATATTACTTGTCAAGCTAATTGAGGTATGTTTGACTGATGATATCCGTGGCAGGGTTGGACATCACGTATCAGATACTTTCGAAATACATAATGTGTTGAAACAAGGAGATGCACTTTCCCCCATTACTTTTTACTTTCTCGCTATCTTACAGGTAGAGAAAATATTGTGACCGTCAAAAAAACTCTAACTCGAGATTTTGATGATTCTAGAATTTTCATGACCCCTCGAATCCGAAAAAGTTGTTTTTGAATTTTCGTCTCCAACAAGAGCCTAAAATGTTTTACCGATCGGGCTAAAACTTGGTATCTAGGGTTTTTCATAAGGATGCCCCGAGGATTTTTTGGAATTTGATACCTAATCCTAAAATAAAGGGTAGTTTACTGAAGGGCAAAAAGAGAAGTGTTATTTTTTCAAAATCGGCTCTAACGATTTTGATTAAAGTTCGTATCTAGACGTTGATTAAGATTATAAATAAACCAGCTATTTTCATTTTGCCATGAAAATTACTTTTAGGGTACTTTACAGAAGTGGAATTACCGTATCTCCGCAACTATTTGAGATACTAAATAACTTATCATTGCAAAATTGTAGTACTATTAAAAATAAAAAAAACGTTTATATGAACTATATTTTTATAAACCCAACCGTTTATGAGATATTGGCAACTATATTAATACAATTTTGTAAGCTTTAGCTGTAAAGAGATAGGCCTACTACTAAGTTTTTACGGAATAATTCTCCAATGCCATAGAGAAATTAAATATAAGTAAGTCTCTCAAAAAGTTTGTTATTTTTTCTTAAACCTCTTAGGAGAAATGTTTGTACAACAATGATCTATCTCCATTTTAGACTCAATAGTCAATATTTACATTTTTTATTGGTCAAAATTTATAAATGAGGAATTTAATAGCAATGAAGATTTGCAACACCTAATAAAATGTTAAATTTTTTTAACCGGAAGTAGAAATTTTAATACGAAGTGTTGACCCTTGTGGACCCAATATTGATCTTTTTTTTATCGGTCTAAACATAGAAATGAGGACATTAATTCTTTAAAAATAATATTATAAAATTTAAAACCGGCACTCAAAAAATGTTTTAAATAAGTATAGTGCAATTTATGCTTGGGTTTGCTAGTGTATATTATTTCGTTTCATATATATTACGAGTTTTGAGTAAATATCTCAATTTTTAAACAATAGAGCGAGAAACTCCGTGCTGAGCTTCGTACTATTTATTTAATCTAGCCTAATATCTAAGCCGAATATCCCGAGTTCGTTTCCTGTATCCAGGTGTAATTTTTTTAATTTAAAGAATAAGATATTTAGATGCGGCTATAAATGTTACTAACAAATCTAATAGTTTGGTTATTTAATCCATCATCAATAATATAGTATAGTGCTATAAATTTTGGCAGCAACAAAAAAAAGTGTTTTTATTCTAAAATACCCTTTTCCTGAAAATTGGATTGTAATAACGTGTCTAGCCGACAGATAAGGTTATTTATATGAAAATTGGCGCGTAGCCTCGCGGAATCATCTCCCGTCCTACCTGAACATTATCAGGTATACTATCCGTGAGGTCAAATCCACCGGTGTCAGTATTATAATATTACATTACGCGTGCATCCCTGAACTGGCTGCACAGTGACCGAACCAAGTCTCAAAGCCTAGCCAAAGCCCTTCACCCCTTTCCAACCCACGCTTTGTTTCCACATCAATATTTAATGCGGCTCGACGCCAGGCTCCCTTGACGCCGGGACTGCAAGGCGGGATACAGACGCGTGACCCAGTTGCGTGGCCGTAAAAGGCTGACAACCGCGTGCGGCGTCTGTTCACGTCTCGCACGTAAAAATAAGTAAATCCCCTCGCCTTGCCATTAACTCTGAGGGCTGCAATGAATAAGCTGTGGGGGACCTACTCTCGCCAACTACTAAACAGCTCGTGTACTAATATTTATTTAGCATCTACACTCCGTTCTGAAAACATTTAATATACTTGTTTTATAGCTCGTATAGGCTTACTGAGTCTCGTACACACCGGCGAGCGGAATATGCGAACCGAACACCGAACCGCGCAAAGTGCTGCAACATCCCAGCGAACCTGCAACAAAGCCGCGCGCATTTCCCCGATCCACCCAATGTCGGTATTTCGACGAAACATCAAAGAGAGTTACGCGAACGTGTTTCAACAGTGTGGACGGGTAAACTAACATAGATTTTACTTCAACCTAGAGATGAGAAAAAAACGTTCCCTTTGATGTACGGTTCATGAGTATTGTTTCTAGAATTTAAAAAGGTAAATTTGAAACACAAGTATCTTAAGATGGAAACGTAGAGTGGGTGGATGGGTGATTACCTATTTTATAAAATCTAATAAAATGTAATTACAATTTTAAAATATTTATTAAATCTAAGTAATTAATAGACAATAATAATAATAATAATAACAATAATAATAATAATAAAAGAATAAATCTCTGCAGAGATGTCTTCAAGGCGAGATGGATGCAAATATATGCGGCTGCCGATTCTTGTTGATATGTATTATTCTCCTTGGGTTTGGACGGTACTAACGGAAAAAACAGAACCGAACACCCCCACCACCTGTCAGTGTTCGCCGCGCAGTTTGGCGTACTGTTCTGCATTCCGCTCGTGTAAGTGTACACGGCTCTAGCGTTATTCTGCTTCTATGCTCCGTTCTGATAACATTACATTAGTAATTTTATAACTCGTATATTGCCCTTATTTGCATCTACACTGAGTTTTGAGGAAATTAATCATTATCTAGTTTTATAGCTCGTATACTAAACTAGTCTGCCCCATACATTAAGTGCTGATAACATTGACCATACTACTAGTTTTATCGCTCGTATACTACCCTCTTTTGCATCTACAATAACGTCCTGATAACTTTGAACATCACTAGTTTTATAGCTATTATACTAGCCTTATTTTGCATGTTAAATCACACAAGCTTCCCTTGTAGCCAACATCACAAATATAATTGGATTGTTTCGATATATTATAATCTAATTAAAGTGAACTTAAGTTTATATCATTGTCACCAAGAACTCACATTGTAGCGCTTTGAAATTTACCCGCTGTTTAATTACTAAGCTCATTTAGATTGATTTGTCAGTGATAAGGAGGTCGAGCGTAGTGAGGGTGTTTTTTCTAAATGGATTTCGACTCTCCCTCCACGCGAATGCAAGTATATTTCCTCTATATTCTACCGCTTTCATCCCTAACAAATTACCATAGTTAATATACATGCGCTATACGTATAATTTGAAATAGTGAGACGCAATTAAACAATTATTTACAATTTGTTAATGAAATTTTGTCTAATTTCCATGGGGACCGAAACTATTTTCCAGAAAGATTGACTGCATAAGTTAATGCTTTAAATATGGTTTTTTAAAGATTATTTGAGTTTTGTGAATAACTCAGACCTTTCCAATGAGCCAGAAATTTAACTTACTCGTATTTAGCAGCTAGTTCATAATCTAATCAAAGTTTTTTTTACCATGCTGTTAAATTTTAGAATGTCATTTATTACTTAAAGCACTATTAAAAAGCTTCTATAATGTTTTGAAATATTTCAATAAATTATTTTTATATAATTATTAATTTACGATTTTTGAGAAGGTTGTGGATGAGTCTAGACAGTTATTTAGAATTTTTAAATATTAGGGGATGCCCCTGAAGATTCTGAGGCATTTTAGAAATATTTTGGTATGCCTTAGGAATATAATAGAAACTCTGTGAAATAAACACAACCATGGCCGCCCCCTTCAATTTTATAATACCTTTATATTTTGTCTTAGACGTTAGTTGAGATGTCCGTTAACTTAGAAATAAGTTCCGCCATAAAAAATAGTTTTAGCATATGCATTTGTTATTTTGTAAGGTTTTTTTAGTACTCAGTTATAAGGCCATTAGTGTGTCAGTAATGTCACCTTAATTTCAAGATGTAGGCGATTATTAAATAAATACAAAGGCATTCGTATGGCGGGGTCATGAAGCCACCCTTTGGTCAGATGTTATGTGAGACTGTACCGGTGGTAAAACAACCCTGTCACGCACATCTAGCGAATGAACAACGACAAGGGAGAATTATTTATACGCCGTGAACTGGAACCGGCATTCAAACCGCGAACACATACGAAAATATACATTCTGTCGAGTGTAGTAGGAAACGATACGGCTTACTAGAAATGTGGCGTAGAAAGAAAAGTATCAATCCTTTACTTATTTCTAGTATCGGAAGAAAAGTGTTTTTAGTAAGAAAAGTATTGATACTATACACGTGTCAAAAGAATGATATTTTGCCCCAATATAATATTTTTAGAATTTTTTGTGGGCAAAAAGGTTGTACCTCTTAATTGTTAGAATATTTATGCTCTAATAATATTTTTTCCATTATAATATAATTGTTAATATGTTTAATATCCCATATTTTATAGCACTAAAAGTAGTTTGCCTTTGCGAACCTTAGAATTTCGAATCTAAATCCGAATCTTAGTAAGAACCAACTGATATGATGACTGATGATGATGAATAACAAATTGATATAATCAGACCGGAAACCAGTTTCGTGGTAGAGTGACGAGATACATTAACCAGAGTTCCAGGTCGTAAAAGGAATCACGTGGGTGAATATAAATGTTTCTGACAGTAAATATATTTTACTTTGATTAAAAAAGTGGTGTGATCTTGATTTGATTTTTCACTTTTTAAAATTAGTGCTATTTATTACATTTAAAAAAAACCTAAAATGTGTCCGGAATTATTATCAACATTCTTTGAAATATTTGTTATTGGATTAGATTCGGAAAATTAACATAGTGAAATATTCAACATAGATGAGATTTGAAACATTATCACAGTAGGAAATTTTTTTCAAAAATCAATTCAGATGTGAAACTATTTAAAAAAAATTGATCATATTTTTTTTAAGCATGCGATTCGACTAGGTTTTGATTCGATATAGTAAATTAACCATGAGATTCAATTCAGACTCAACTTTTTTTAAAGGAAGATTCAGATTTGATTCGAGTAAGTTCGGGCTATCTGAAACTTAAATTATTATGTAGAATTCTAAGAGAATATATCAGAGTTTTCCTGAAGAGAGAACGAGAAAAACCACAGCGAAAATTATAATTTTGAATACATTCCCTGTTGCATCAAGCCGGAATTAAAACCGAATACCAGCTCCCTCTTAACCCCGGGTCAGAATTAATTAGTCATTCCCAAGGGTACGTTTATGTTGTAGGTTCGTTGCTGGATGCAGCTTGGAGCATCTACCCCGCATCTGTTCACACTGCTGTAATATGCTGACATGAGAGGTTATCTGTGAGTCCAGTCTTTAGTTTTTCGTGTTAAGAAACGATCCTTCTGTATGTGTCATCTGTTGGCAGTGATAGTGATTTATTTTTGACAGAAAAGTGGTTTGTGTCCAGAAGAAAGAAGAGGAGGTGCGAGCGCACCCTCACCAATCGCGGAAAAACCCAGAAAAGAACTTGCTTGTGAACGCTAGTGCTAGTGAATGGATAAAAGAAAAATTAATAGTGAGGGGCACACAATGACAATTTTATTTAATATAGTACTGTCGCCAACATAAATTGCGAGGACATGGTTGGTGAATTTATCTTAGAGGGTGTAGAAAATCGAGTGAGATTATTTATCCGACTTATCTGCCAAAAATATTAGAAGAAAACTGCGCCCAACCTAAGATCGCCGAAGAAAACATTCGCGGCTAAGGTTTATGCGCCGAGAGAGCACTAGCATGCAAATTGCGTAATCTCTTATTACGGGTTCCTTAGCAGGCTTTCCTTCGAGCGTGCAGAAAATGGGGTGAAAGAGGTTGGGATACAGGGGGGTAAAGGGGGAGGACTCGAGTGGCTGACGCGCTGATGTGGGTTCGCCGGAGTAAAAGGAAAGGGGGTGGACGGTAGAGTGAGGAGAAAGGCTCGGCGCAACAACGTCCCGTAATGGGATTTTAAATAGAGAGAGAGAAAAGGAAGCGATAATAGAATGAAGGAAAACATTAAGAACAGCCTAAGATTGAGTAGATAGTTGCACGAGAAAATTGTATTGCATAAATTCAGTATGGAGGGAGTAGTTTTAATTTATCTAGGAATGCTGAGAAAGAGGTAAAAAGAACGGAAGTGTAGTGAATGTTAAGTATGAAACCAATAGACAACCACGAGCAAAGTAATATTTGACCTCTTGGCCGACCAAATTTCCCAGCGTGTCTACAGTAAGCAACATTCACAATTTGTTCTTGCCTAATTTCCGAGACGGTTTCATGTATGGGTCTGTCCAAAAATATTTCTAAAATTATATGTTATTTTGTACATGTTTGTATACTAATAAAACAAACAAGAGATTATCAAATATTAACTCAGAAAGTATTTTAAATTTACATAACAATTAATTTTATGGGTTGGAATATTAAAAAAAAAGCGTCTTTATTGAATTTCGCCTAATTTCAATATTCCGTGAACACCTCATTTCCAAATTTTATTTGACCTACCGAATAACCAACTGTTTCTAGTTATCTAGTCTAATGCTCTATTTTATTATTGTTTATAGGAGTTTCATACACTTTTCAATACATTCGTATAAACATCTTCCTTTGGATTTGTTAATCTTATCCGTTTATTCCGTTTATTTAGATGATCAAACGCAATAAAAAATCTAGATAAAAAAATAAAAGAATCGTGGGTTTAATAATAAAGGCTTAGGAGATGCACTTTAAATTAATCAAGTGTGTGTGTGTGTAAAACAAAGTATGGAGTCTTAATTTTATTAAATTTCTTTCTTAAGAATAAATGCGTTTTGTGACTTAAAATAAAAGGCCACACTTATCTGTGTCCTTTTGCTATTGATTTAGTCTACAAATCAATAGTCACCACTGGAGCACGTTTCCTTTTATATGAAGCCATTTTTATTGTAGACTTCTATAGATAGAACAAACATGACATGTTTGAACTTAATTGCCTTCTTGGTAGCCATCGAAATTTATGTGTCGCACAGTTAGATATATGATGTGGTAAACCTCCTTCATTGGCAGGATTAGTTGTGCACTAGCGTGCTTGACTGACTCAGGAGGACAAGGTTCAATGCCCAGTCGGTTATCCCTCCACCAAACTAGTAGAGGTTGAGAACTTTTGATATGTATCCATGCTAATTACGCTAATGTGATCGGGATGAGGAGGGTTGATATTAGGGGAAGTGTACCCTAATTGGGCAGAGGGAGAGTAGAAACCCATTTAAGAAATAACACTGTCAGTTAAGGCCATAGCCATCCAATAATTTCGGGGGGTGGGGGCCTTTGGTGTGCATATCCCCCAATTTCCGGAGGCTAGAAAGAATTATAAATGATAAACAGTTTTAAAAGTTATCTGGTGCTTTTTATGGTAGAACAGCCCCCTGATTTGTACTTGTACCTTAATTTTGATATGGTTTGAACCATAAATAAATCCATATATTTTTTGTTAATCAAATTTAGGGGGAGGGGGTGGGAGGGTCTTGCTTTCAGTACACCCGTATCGGGATCGAACCCTGATCTTTCAGTCGTCGGCTGTCCAGTCTATTTCAAGAGTGACGCTCTTTTAAGGTGGACGCAGGAAAGGTAAGCGTTTTTACAGTTTCTATAATAAAACATTTTTTGGGCAAAATAAATAAAATAACTCTCCTGTGTAAACCTAGTTTAATTTTCTTCATATTTTGGTGACAACAGTTGTTGAATATCTGTCAAGGATGTCCTGTAATTTAATGACAACTGTTTCTCTTCATTTAAAAGTTTCCTCGTCTAACGCCGTTATGCTCATAACAGATATTCAATGGATATCAGCACGTGTATTAAAGTATACTCTTTGTTTCTACTGGAGCAATATTTCATTGATTTTTGAAAAAAAAAGCTTTGCTATAAAAACTACAAAATCACTGGCCCTTTTTCGCGTTTCCTACATCTCCCACTTTAAGACCATGTGACCACCACGCGGGTGCAAGGAAATTAGGTCGGTTACACGATAATAGTCGACTTGTGTGCACGGACAGACTGAGTCACATCGGATATTGATCATCCAATGTAAATGCTGAGCGCTATTTACGTGTTTAAAAACTACGCTTCATAACGAACAATGAAAGAGTAATTTTGTCGAGGTCGCGTGGGTCGTGTCGTCAGGTGCGTGTTCCCTGAAGCAGGTGACCGAGAAAATTAAACCGGAAGTCTGCTAGAAGAGGTGCGCGGGGGGAAGACGTCGAGCCTCTGTTACTCTACACCAAGCGAGCTATAATCCAATTTTAATAATAAAGGCATTTTTATATTAAAAAACCTTTTGTTGCGGTCAACATTGATAACATACTATATTATCGTTATTTTATAGGTATTTATATAAGTGATCAAAAGTGATATCTGCAGACAACATGACTTAACGTATGAATACGTAATACAAGTAAATTTACTAACTCTTCTAATGAACAGATAATATTCTTCCTATTAAAATTGGACTTAAAAAAGTTAATTGGTTTATTTGGAACACAAGTTTGTGTCCATTAATGTTTGAAAAACCTAAACAATAAAAATTTAGGAGATTTATTTTAGACTCGAAATAAAACCATCCAAAACACAACCGCCATTAAGGAGAGCGTTGCATTCAGAGGAAAAACATTGCTCCCTCAAGGGTGGTTTGGGTTTCTCCGATTCTATTTCATGGCAATTTTTTTTAAAAATTTATGATCGTGAAACGAGCTTTCTTTTCGAATGTGGGTTTGATATTAAAAGATCTACATTACTTCCATTTGCTTTATGCCTCTTTAATTGAAGTAATCTTTTTAAATATATGATGTAGACATTAGTTTACTTCATCATTTGTCTATAATTTTAAACCGATACAATAAATCTAGTACTTCCATCGTAATTTGTACCCTTTTGATCTCTGTCATTTCAAATGAGAGTATATTTAATCTAAATTTTACCTTCATCATCCTTGGCACATTAGCATAATTAAAATATTATATGCATATAAACCTACATGGGTAGAAAATACAAGGTAAAAAAATATTTGTTTTTCCAACGCGTATTACTATCCGTCCGGTCTATGCCTTATGAATACAGAAGGTAATATTTAGAGTGAGTGAATGAATAAATTATATTTGCTTGGAGGAAATGTCGAAGAAAGTTTAGAGCAAAGAAAACACCCTCGGTACATCTCGCCTATATTCGAACCCAGAACTCCTCGTTATCGGCAAACCAGACTAGACGAGATTAACGTTTAGTTTGCGTGCCTATCGATGCGGATCTAGGTTTATGTTCAAGAGACCGAAATATCAACAATAACTAATATCGATAATGAAATAGACTAAGGCGTCAATCACGCAATATATCGGATTGTCGTTGACAGAGAGATTGGGTTTCGAATTCTGGCCGGGTGTACTAAGAGTGGTTTTCCATACATAGTTTCCCATTCTCCCTCCACGCAAATATGGATACATGTCCTTTAAATTATACCTTTCTAGTTTCTACCCCATTAGTGTGAATATGCGGATATCTCGGATAGGTAATAAGACGTGATACAATTTTTTAAAATTAACGGATCTAGTTTTTAAGTTTTCTTTCTTATCATATACAAGCAAATAAATACATAAATGGGGAAAACTCCGATGATTGCTGGCAATCATGCTGTTTGTTCAGAGCAAGAATAAAGGGCGTAACCTATCTACTTATTTAACAAGTAAAATAAAATAAAGTAAATCAACAAGAAACAAGAAAGGATAAATCTAGTCTTGGACCTTTTTGTTTCCGGAAACGCCGATGTTACGACTGAGAGCGACGCCACCTGCGACGCTCTTTGTAAACTGTGATAAGTTCCGTCCCATTACGGCAAGACGACGCTGCGAAAATAATGGGAGGAGCAGTAAAGGAAAATCTAGGAAGAAAAGTATTAGTAGTAGTAATAATAATAATAATAATAATAATAATAATAATAATAATAATAATAATAATATTAAAAACCTGTGTAGATAGAAACTAGCCCAGAATAATACGATTTTTTTTTGCCGAAGGGGTGAAGAGGAGTGGGGTGGGGGGGACTGCAATTAATAGTAATGCAGGTCGCAAGGGATGAAAGAAACATGGCCGCGTCTAGAAACCCCGGTTAGAGTTCTACGTAGACTTCGTAATAATATTAGCAAGGATGATAAAAAACGAATACACAAGCGCTGATTGCGGACAAGACTTTTACTAGAGCTACTAACTTTAATATACAATGGAATTATTTATTTCGCCTGGAAATGTGTTGTGGAATAAAAATTTGGTTATCACAAGTGTTATGAAATATATCCGCGGAAGTTGATATTGAGCCTAGTTCTTGGTGGCGAATGCGAATCGAGGACTTGCGAATGAAGGGCGGATACTATTTTGATAATACGTGTAGGGCTCTAGCCATGACAGCTACCCATATGCGTGGATAAATACTGAACAACTATTAAGTGGGGCAGGGGAGGTCTTTGTAAAACCGGCAGGGATACGAAGCTGACTTTTCCTTCACCGGCAAACCAGACTTGACAAGAACTACACCTAGAATTTACACCTTTGTACGAGAGTCAATAGCGCTTACTTCTACTAATCTAAGGATCGCGAGTTCAATCCCAAGCAGAGCAAGAATATTAATCACTGATAAATCAAGTTTAGTCTCTTTCACCAAGCGGAAAATAAGAGAGATCTAAAATATGGTTACTGTGGCACTAAAAGCCAATACACTGATAATAAAGTGGACAAACTATCCGGGAGATGTCGCGGCCGGGTACAGTTACTATTACCAGTAGCGTAGTCACGGGGGTGAAGTGGAGGTCAGGGTGAAGGGTGGTAAAGAAGGGGGAGGGTTTGAAACCCCCAGACATTAATTAATGGTGTTCTTTTTTTTTAACGCGTTTTACCATGCCAAACTGATGTGGTCTACTGTATTTATTTTATGTTTTGTTCTATTGTCTGAAAAATATACATACCCACGATAATTGTGTTTAGCGATCTTTGTGACGAGGGCCCAGTGTAGCTCAAACGGATATTAAATACACAAACAAAGAGAAAGTAATGCGTGATGCGGTGAATAATAAAACTACTAGCGGCTATTGTGACCGTTCGTATTGCACGTAGTAGACCCAGACATACAGGTTGGGTAAAAAAAAAACCATCAATGTATTTTAATAACAATCCTAATTGAATATTTTGCACGATCGATCAAAACCAAATCATATTTTTAAAGAGTCACATATGAACCAAAATTCCATTATATATTTTTTATTTCTCAAAATAATTCTTACTTCCCCGAAGTATTTCCTATCCACGCCACAAATCATTACATAAGCCCGTGGGAAGGGAGGCAATACAGCTGCATCATCAAATTTTAAGGACGACCAGATTTATAAAAAGGGCCTAGCGGCATTAAAAAGTAATTATTTATGCTTTGTAGGTAAGAATTTGCTTTAAATTTCTTGCTGCTATTTACTAAGTAGTATTTAGGGTTATATGAATATAATAAAAAAAAGTTTATTTTAAAAATAATATTATGATTTAGCGTGGGGGATGGATTGCCTTTAAAAACGGAGTTTTTTAATTACTTATTTCACTTTAGCACTTATTGAGTCTGAGCAATGAAGTACCATTGTGCAGTACTTAATCCTACCTTGAATATAGGCTTCCTGTAAACCAGTATTAGAAAATGTGTCAACTAAACCATTAAGAAAAGAAAGGTTTGTTACTAATCAAAATAGAAGACTTAAGAAATAATAATGCTGATACATTTAAATGTTTTTTTGTTGATTTCCCAAGTAATCAAAACATCAGCCAACACTAGCAGGTAGAAGGTAGGTTGAGAGCCTATCTCAAGGCAGGATAATAGGTAAAAGAGTACGCCCGAAACTTGGCAACAGCGAAATTGGATCTGTGAATTAGTTTTTTCTTTTTAAAATAATTTTTTTTTCCCTTTTAATTAAGATGGTAAAAAGGTTTCACTAGTTTCACACCCACTTTCTTCCAGTAAATACTCGCAAGTTACGACGGGATCTTAAGATTGTGCCTACCACTTTTGATAAAATTATAACGTTCATATTTTGTTATTGTTTTGTCAGAAATATGCTGTGCTTTGTGAAACGTATTATTTAAGCTATAATTGTGCTGTGTGTTATAACAATACTAATATTGTGAAAGTTGTAAAGTTTTTTTTTTTACTTTCTTATATAAAGATAAAGTATTGTATTTGTGAAAATTTTCGACCTCGAGATTATGATGAATATTTAAGTTTATGTGCTCCGAATACAAAAAAAGCGACGTTATCATTATATCTGTCTACCCCTGGACACGTATCCAAAACGGCTTGATGGATTTTGCTAAAACTTGATATTTTGATTTTATGACTATACTTGAGGATATTAGGTTTTTTTACACCAACCAATGATTGATGATTTTTGAAAATTTGAAAGGTTTTAATATTTTATATGCCAAATGAAAAAAAAAGATATCTATGTCTGGGGAGTGTTTGGTATGAAAAATAAAAGTGTGTACATGTTTTACGAGAGAGTGAATTAAATATTCTATAAATGGCTCTTAGATTTGGTTCAAAATGGGTATCTGGAAATTTTTTGTACAATATAAACAATCGTTTGTCTTTAAAACTATGTTTAATAGTAATTTAGACCTGATGACTCATTTTTGAACATTTTGAATTTTAGTGAAAAGATCACTAACGATTTTGTTCTAAATTGTTATCTAGGAAGTCTTTTATGTGTTTTTTTCTTTCTAAAATGGCCTTAACATGTAGCTTAAAATGGGCATTTGTGAATTATTTTTCATGATAAATGAGAGTATTTTTTTTTTTACAACTGTTAATAACTTTACGATAGTTAACATTACTGATTTTTGAAAATTTGGAATAAAAATAAAAAGTTGTTTGAATAACTGTGTGTAGAAGAGTGCACAAGCTATAATATACTTGAGAAAGTTTGTGTGATTTATATACCCTTTATTTTAGAAATATTAAGATGTCCCGCCATGCGTTAATATTGTATGGAATAAATTATAAGAATTAAAATGAAACTTTTAAATGAGAAATCTTATACTGAAATAGACTTACAATAAATATATATATATTATATGGGTCTATAACCCTTAAATAGGATGATGACACTAAGGTAGTTTACTTTATTCACCATCGCAATTCTTTATCTCTAAAATATATGTCATTCTAATTTCATTCTGGCAATCGTTTTCACCATAGCAACAGGGGGGCCTTACGGACGGATAGCACGCGCCCGTAGATCGTTACGTCTTTACACTTGGGCGACAATCTCTAAGATAACTGCGACTATTACGAAGCAGTGGCGTACAGAGCGGAAAAAGAGGAGGAGGTGGTACATTTACTACCTTTCCTTCCCAAATAACGCAAATGATATAATGTTAAAATTAACATACTATAAAGCTCTGAAGACTTAGTTATCTAACATACAGGCTACATTTAAGACCATAAAAGTGCCCCTAAAATCCCCAATTGGAAAATAAGTACATGATTAAAATCTTAGATACAATGCATGCAATCTGCCTATAAACTTTTGTGAAATTTGGTAGGTCTAATATACATTTAAAAACTAATAATCTAATTTATGTATATGAAATTTCATCGACATAGCTTTAGCCTTCGAAATAAGACTTTTCTTATAGCTAAATTTTCTCTAGCCTTTATTTAAGAATCAAAGAGTAGGTTTTAAGTTCATAACATTTGAGGGATTTTTTTAACAATACTAAAAAGTAGTTTATTGCCCTTATATTATTATTTAAGCCCCTGTCTTTACATTAGTTAAGCCCTAACCTTACTTAGTACCACAAAATAGCTCGAAATCTCTTCTGGATCCATTTAGTATCCATAAATTATGTTGACCTTAACTCGTATCCCGAGCCCCCCCCCAAACCTCCGCCCGAAATGTCATTCCAGCCTCGGTTTCGATCATCCCCAACATAAATTTATTAGTGCGCCACTGTAATGGAGTAAGCATTAATTATGTTCTGTCCCAGCGACAAACTTTCAGAGAACTGCAGGTATAATGGATAACTATTTCAATTTGAAATATTTTGCTAGATTTTTTCGGACAAGATGTATTTAAAAGAATAAAAAAATTTTTTTCTTATGTTATTTGCGTTTACCGTTAATAAGCCGCACGGCAAACCAGATTGTATTATTGTTGAACTAAAATTTAAATGAAAGTGTTTAAAAAAATCTAATTTCAACGAAATGTCGCGGTTCCGAGATCAAAGTAAATTGTTATAAACAAATAGTCGTGTTTCGATAGAGTAACAAAATAACTTTATAAGATATATCGAGGTCTAAGGATATTTCCCTACAAGTAGGCGGCGCCGCTAACTTATTCATCAACTGCTATTCTATTTAAGTTAAATTTAATTTCAAAAAATACTTTTTAAATACAAAACTTAAAAAAAAAAAATTATTGAGAGCTTCTAACATTTACTTTGTGTGAATTCCTGGTTGAGAGTTTATGCACTCTCTGGCGTGCGCCTGTGAACATGGAGATACTGCGACCCGCCCTTCTTTCGTGTGGGGCTCATAACATAAGTAGAACAGGGATTCAAACGGAGACGTCCGTTCCGGCAACATATAGGGGACAGCCACGGACTGGGATAGCTCGTGTCGATAATTTGTGTACAGTAATTAAATGCATTTTTCTGGACTAGCGATGTAAATAGCTGTAAAGGTTCTAGGCACACGCCAGCAACAATATAAAACTATCAGTCCTGTAATATAATTACAGTTGTTTCGATAGTTCCGAGTTGAACGGCACAAGGCCCGCCATGAGCAATTGAAAACTCAAACTAGACGAAATAACCAGGAACAATTAACGTAATGACGTGTTTTTAGTATTTCTCTCAAATTTATGTCTCATTAGGAATGTAAAGTTTTCCACAGCCTTTTCTACTGAACCAACAACAAGTAATCAGATCATTCAAATGTAATACCGGGATCACGATCAACATTGTTCGCCTCACCTTACGTAAAGGTTCTACTCGTGTTCTTAAATATAGTACCCACATTTGTCTGGAGGGAGAATGGAAAACTTCAGTAAAAATCTCTAAATAAAACCGACCGGGATTCAAACCACGATCTCTCTGTTATCGGCAGTTTAGTCTAACACGAGGGTGAAAATGAAAACTCCCATATATTATTGTTGATTATTGCGTTTAACGACGTTGTTATAAACGGCTTAATCTAAGGTTCATAAATGAGAAAGGTTGTTTGGTGTAAGTGTATTTTCGCATTAGTGTGTCTAGAGTAAAGTAAAACCACCTCAAGTCCACACAGCTGCGATTATAACCTCAACATACACGTCCCTGGCAATCCAGTCTATTGCGAGCCTTACGCCCTAGATCACGGGACCACCGGAGTAAGAGTGAGTCATAGTTTGCTGTAAGGGTGCTTCTAAGAGCTCGTATTACGTGTTTTATTTTATGACGAAATGTGGCGCAAGAATGAAGCGAGAGACAACCATTCAGGTTGTATTATTTTCAAGTATTTCAAATAAACAAGTCAAATCTAAATAATAATAATAATAATAATAATAATAATAATAATAATAATAATAATAATAGCGAGAGAGGGAAAAGATAATGGTTGACGATTTAGTTTGACACATTTGTAAAGTACATGTGTACACATTTTAAAATATTGGTTCGACACAACCATGCACACTTTTTATGTAGTGTACAATAGTTTGGAATCCAAATTTTCAAAAGTGGCTTTTATTAAATTAACCGTAAGTAAGCTTTCCTCAGAAAAAAAAACACTACACTTCCTCTTGTTAATTACAGTAAACACTCATGATATAGCCTAAATTCAAACAAATTTGTCGATAATTTTTTTTAAATTTCAAATTATTAAAAATCAGTTATTAGTAAACCACCCTTAAATTATTCATGTATGTAAAAATAAATATATAATAAGTCACAATAAAAAGCAATTCCCAGATAGGTCTACCAGTTTTGAACTAAATTTCTAGACCCATTTGTATGGTATTTCAATTAAAAATAATCAATTAGTAAACTACCCTTAAACAAATTTCCCCCCTGAATAACAAGTATATATTTTTATTTGTGATTTCAAAAACGCCAAGATATCTATTTTGAACCAAATTGCCTATCATTTTCGAAAAATCTCAATTTTTTTAAAGTTAACCATCAGAAAACTACCCTTAATTTAAGTTCTAAGGTAAAATTAAAAAAAAGAGGATGTGGTGGGGAGGGTGGGCTAGGTTAAGTTGTTAAGTTACATAATATATACTATCAAATTTAACAAAATCCAAAATCTAAGCAGAATATGTGAAAAATCAACTTTTTTTGTTTTGGGGATACATAAAAGATTAAAGATAAAGATTCATCATAATCTCGAGGTCAGCAATTTTTACGTTTACAATATTTTTCCTTTATATGAGAAAGTAAAAAACGTCAACACCAAGTGACAGTAGACAGACTAAACACTGCCAACTCCCGACGAGATGACCTTGGGGTGGGCAGCCAGACCAGATTGTTTGGCACTGCAGTAGATTACCCCCACCACCTCAACAGGTGAGGAGAGAGTAAAAGACAGGACATTGTGGTAGCGCCTCCTCTCCTTGTAATCGATACCAACCACTGCAGACGGCATGCCAAGGAGGGGATACAAAATCCCCTCTAACAAACCATCGACCCAGGACTTCACACACACCACCACGTGACAAGATGACACCCAAAGGGGAGAAGAACTTTCACCAAGAGCAGCTAGTTGAGGGTGAGAAGGAGACCAAAATGAGTGATAAGCTACCAGTGTTGCCAATATTTTCTTAAAACGAAAATTCTTATGTTTTTCAGGTTTTCTAAAAGTAATTAAAATTTTTTCAGACATCTGAAATTTTTATTTAATTTGTCATAAAAATTATTATTGCGAAGTCATTGTCATTGGTGTTTAGAATAGGATTGAACCTTTATGAGGAAATTTACAGTTGATACGCAGTCCAATGTTACAAAGATAAAAAAGGAGGGTTGGGTGAAAATTTGAATTAGGGTCCTTATTTATTCAGTTAAGATTTTTCTTCTCTGCAAATGTCTACTATTTAGAGCTTTGAGTTGGATGTCCCTTCCAAACCAAGGCCATAGCCAGCCACTAATTTGAGGGGGATGGGGGGGGGGAGGTTGGTGGGCTCATTCCCCAATTTACAGAGGCTAGGAAAAATTATAATTGATAACAGTTCTAGAAACTATCTGAAGTGTTTTTTATAGCAACATTACCCCCTAACTGCTGAAGGCTAGGATGAGTTATAAATTTATACCGGTATTAAACACCTCTAGAAGCTATTTTAAGTATTTTTTTATGCTAACACAGCCACCAAACTGCCGGAGGCTAGGAATCATTCAAAATATTAAACACCTCTAGAAGATCTATAAGTGTTTTTTTTACGGTAGGCTCTCAAAAATGTTTTTATGGTAACATAATCCATTAACTGCTAGGAAAAACTCTAGATATTAAACACCTCTGAAAGCTCTATAAAGTATTTTTATGGCAACATCCCTAACTTCCGGAGGCTAGGAAAAATCCTAAATATTAAACACCTTTAGAAGCTATCTAACTGTTTTTTTTATGGCAACATAGCCGCCTAAATGTCGAAGGCTAGGAAAAATTATAAATACTAAACACCTCTAAAAGCTCTCTAAAGTGCTTTTTATGGTAATGCAGCGCCTAATTTGTACTTTTAACTTAATTTTGATATTGTTTGAACCATAACAAAGCCAGATTTATTTTGTTCATAAAATTTCGGGGGGATCCACAAATATTCTGTTTTCCCAGTTTACCATGTGCGTGGAGAGCCTGTCTAATTAACCTAGGACATCATATTTACATAACAAATAAAAATATAATTATAATGTTTTATTTGTGCGTTTAGCAGAACAGTGCTCTCTCTCACTCACTCTCTCTCTCCAGGGCCTTTTGACCAGGCGGCCGCGCCTAATTTTACTGACCGCAAGGCTAGAATTAATGTTTGTTGCACAAATCATCAAATATTGCTAAGTATTCCACTGTCCCACCCATATGTAATTTTTTTGGGAGGTGAGGGGGGAAGAATCATGCTTAATTCAAGGTCCAAGACTGAAGGAGGGAAGGGAGCGGTAGTTTAAAATAAATCTAACATAAGCGTGAATAATGGATAAGTAATTCCCATGTGAAAAAAGTACCATAGTACTACCCTCCGGGATTTGAGCTTCGACATCAAAGGCCAAGTACAATGCTAGTCTAGCACCTTAGACCGTACAACCACCACTTTGAATAATTAAAACGTTATGATTAATTTTGTTAACGGGGCAATTCTCGGATAAAATGGTCAAATTGCGACTTGCAGTTCTACATAATTTCAAGCGCGCAAACCACATGCCCCCACCCCTTTTTTTTTTGTTACCAGGCCTCACTACTCGTTCGTGTTATATGGATTATAGTAGTTACAAAAATGTGGTAGGGACCAGGAAGGTAGAATTAAACTGTTGTATTGTGTTAGTAACTAATAATAACTAAGATAACCAAGCAC
>CABFWB010000654.1:0-92117 GCA_902151455.1 Timema bartmani | reverse complement strand
CTGTTGGAAACTTAACATGGCAGTTGACCGGCCGTGTGTATAGCGTTGAGGCTGACCTCTGAGCCTGGCTGGAGTTAGTAAATTTACCTTGAAAAAGTAATTGGTGCCCGCCGCAATACCGTTAGTTTTGAATGTGCTCTATGGTATAAAAAGGTTGGGGACCTCTGATATAGACAGTCCAACCAGTAACCGACTTTTTCTGACACTTGTCAATGGTATATATACATATATATGTATATAATCTCTTCATACACCTTACAAAATATGTTTTCACACTTGCCAAAATGAAAAGACATATGAAAAGTTTGGATGCGTAATGGCATTTGTACGCATTTATGTGATTTTTAATTATTGTAATGGGATTAAGAAGCGTAAGGAAGCATTTTAAAGTTATTATACTCGCATTTGCGTGAAAGAAGAGTAGGAAACCATTTAGGGAAAACACCCTAAATAAACCCAATCAAGATTCGAACCCTGATCTCGTCTACAGCAGGCCAATGGAACTTTCCCCCCCTGATCCACCTTCACGTGTGTGTGTAATGCGGAAACGGTTTATAGATGTGGAGATTTAAAATAACGATGGATATTTAATTACGTAACAATAATTATTTTAATGTTTATTGGGGCTGTTTATATACCATCTAAATTTAGTGTAAGACTTATGATAGATTAAATAGCCACTCTATTCTAGTTGTTAGGTACGGATAATAGCCGCATCTAAATACAAAATTCTTTTAATTGAAAAATGACACCTGGGTACGAAAATCGATCCCAGGACCTTTGACTTAGTAAGCCAATGTTCTTATCCCTGAGCTATCCAGGAGTCATGCCATGCATGGATTTTAATTGACGGCTAGCAATAAATATTCAAACAACTTTCTTGTTATTGTTAATTTCTAAAAACATGGTAGGATATAAATGTTGTGAATTGTTCTCATAATTATGGAATAATAGGACCATGATATTAACACCCGCATTTTCAATACGGACAACTTATTTTCCTTCGACTCTTAGAGCTTTTTGTGAGTCATCAATGGGACCTAAGACTGTATATGTCGATAAAAAATAAAACCCGTATTAAAAAAAATTCTTAAAATCAAAATAGTATTTCATATGGATGATCTATAATCGAGGTTGCGAATATTTTGTTAATATAAAATCCCTTGTGCCTTCCAGAAGGAATTTCAATTTTTACAGACATTCAGAGTAGTACAGTATGCGGAAATAAGATTTCACGCAAACCAATGTTTCTGGGGGAAGCAGGGGAGGGGAGATAAAACATGTTTTCGAATCAGAGTGTTTAGTTCTCCAGTTAAGTTTTTCTTCAATCCCTAAGCCTACTATTTAAAGCTTGCAGTTAAATGTTCCTAATTCACCGATATACCAGTATTGAAGTTTTTTTTATGTGAAACTCCCAGGATTACATTATTCTTCAAACAAAAAAGATTATCTGTGTTTTCCCGGATTCGCAGGAGGATGGAAACCATAATATACTACTTCTGTATTAAACGGTGCTATCCAACATTCTAAACAGATTCAATAATACTAGTGGATCGTTGCAGTGATGGCTGCAGATTATTGCACTAAAAAGTATTCAAAACATTTTAATGGGAAAAGATCTATTGTTATAATAAGCCCTCACTCAACTTTCTAGTTAAAAGTTTAATCATCAAAGGCTACCGGCTTTACATAGATATTTAGGTTTCAGTGTTTAATTTGAATTTTAAAAAAATATTTTTTCCTTTCACGCCACAGTGAGACCTTTAAAACTACCCCTCCCCCAGCTATCTATTTGTTGCACCAAGCCACTTAAGTGAAAATTGAACTGCTGTTATTTTTAACCAAAGAGAAATATTTTATTTGCCGATTTAAAACAATATATAAATCATCGTGATGTAAACAAAGAGAGATTGTACAGATGAGTCACTACCCACACAAAGAGAAAAAATTGTAAATTTGCTATGCAAATTGGTTTTTAGTTTTAGGCCACAATTTTTACCGGCATCCTGGACCTCTAACCTTTAAAATGAGGGTTCGTTTGTCAAAATCTGTCAAGCCATTTCCTCGTAAGTTTTATTATTGGAAACGGGCTTATCAAATTATGTATAAGATAAGAAATAGAGAATGATAAAATGTGATAGTGAAATGAGTGTAAGTCTTCGAGTGTGTGATTGTGTAAGTATGTGGGTGAGTGTGAAAATGAGAGCGTGAGTGTGAGAAAGTGAACGTGAGTGTGAGAAAGTGAGTGTGAGGATGTGAAAAAGCGAGTGTAAAAGACAGAGTGAGCAAATGAGAGAGATCGAGTGAGTATGAGTGAGTGATAGTGAGAATTTGTGTATGTGTTAGAAAGAGAAATACTGGGAGAAGAGGGAAAGTGTTAGTGTGTGTGTGTGAGAGAGAGAGAAAAAGAGAGAATGTAAAATTTGGGTGAGATATAGTGTGAAAGAGATAAAATGTGTGGGCGTGTGAGAGAGTTTGAGAGAGAAAGTGAGAGGGAAAGATCAGTTTAGAAAAAGAAAATTAGAGTGAGAGCTAGTTTAAGAGAGAGTGTGTTTGAGAGAGTATGAGATATAGAGAGTGAGAAAGACAGAGTGAGAGTCAGATAGTGATTTATAGAGAGTTTGAGAGATTGTGTTTGAGATAGATGGCGTTTGAAAGGGAAAGAGCGAAAGTTTGGGAGAGAGCGTTCAAGAGAGTACATTTGAGGGAACGAGTGTGAGAGATAGAGAGCGTTCAAGAGAGAACATTGAGGGAACGAGTGTTTGAGAGATAGAGAGCGTTCAAGAGAGAACATTGAGGGAACGAGTGTTTGAGAGATAGAGAGCGTTCAAGAGAGAACATTTGAGGGAACGAGTGTTTGAGAGATAGAGAGCGTTTAAAAAGAGAGTTTTAGAGTATAATAAAGATAATGTGAGAGAAATTGTTATAGAGTGTATGTTAGGGTAGAGTGTGTGTTAGAGAGAAGGATAAAGTGTGAGAGAGAATGAGATAAGATTATATGAAAGAGTGTGTTATAGAGTGTGTGCGTGTTTTTATGTGAGGGGCGAGAGTGGGAGAGAATGTGTGAGGGAAGAGAGTGGAAGAAAGTGTGTGAGGGGCGAGAGTGGGAGAGAATGTGTGAGGGGAGAGATGTGGGAGAAAGTGTGTGAGGGGAGAGAGTGGGAGAAAGTGTGTGAGGGGAGAGAGTGGGAGAAAGTGTGTGAGGGGAGAGTGTGTGAGAAAGTGTGTGAGGGGAGAGTGTGTGAGAAAGTGTGTGAGGGGAGAGAGTGGGAGAAAGTTTGTGAGGGGAGAGTGTGTGAGAGTCTGATAAAGAGAATGTGAAAATAAAGATGTGGTACTCAAACATTACGGTACTATGATGTAATTTCCTCAAAATTAAGTATTTATATGGAAACATTACTGAACTTACTGTATTTGTAAGAATGGTAAAAGAGAGATGAGGCACACAAAACATTACTACTAAACATTATTTCTTCAAAATTAAGCGGTAAAATGAAAACATAGCTTAGCTTATGTATTTGTATTGTGTTATTATTTGCTAAAATGAACATCGAACCCCATTATTTGAGTAAAATGAAAATCAGAACCTATCGTTCGGAAAAAATGAACACAAAAACTCATAATTAGATGGTTAAATTGCTATTTTTAAACATTATTCAAGATCATTTTATCGTTTTTGATCCTATAATACATACAAAAATATATTTAAACGTCATTTTATCATGCGCGAAAAAAAAAAAATTCAATATTTTCACGAACTTAACAACTTAACCTTTTAACTTTCGAATTATGCTCAATATTATTGATTTAAATGCGAATTAACGATAACATTCCAATAAAAAATAAATGTTTCTCCAGTTTAGGCATTTCAATTTAGATGTGTTATGACCAGCATCCAAAGAGAAATAAATATCCATCCAAAGAAAAAATTGTGATGTGTTCGAACCGAAATATTTATCCAAGGAGAAAATTGTGATGTGTTCGGACCAGTGATCTCTATATTATACTGGATGGACATAAATAAACATACGCATTGTTAAGGACCAAAGCGTGGTACTCAAGTTTATCGCCTGCTTCCTTGTGGGGCGAAAGATTTCAATGTTCTTATGCGAAAACATGTATCTGATGAATAAAAGTGTTTTTGTTTGAAAATAGTGAAGTATTATACCACACTTGTCTAAAGAATCATTTACATTAAAGGATATATAATTCAGTTTTACAGGTAATACTGTACAAATACGAATTAAATCTTTAATGCATTTAAATATGTAGTTATCATCCATGTTTACAGTCTACCAAGACTAAACTTATATTTAAAGTTGGCTATTAGCTTGTATATTGGTTTGAATGACAAACTTTGTATAGTTGCCATACGTTCAAAAGTCACTTAAGTTATAGGCTTGTACTAAGTATTATTAAATTAACATTAAAAAAAAAAGTTGTCTCATATCTTGTATATTGCTATCAGAAACCATATCATATTGAAAGTTCGATAACCTTAATGAAACAAGTTAGCTAAAAATTATATTACATTTGTTTGAATGACATACTTTGTGTAGAAGGCTTACGTTCAAACGATAATTAGGTTATAGGCTTGTAGTAAGTACGGTATCTACTAAGCCCTGATTTTAGTAAGAATACAATTTGCAAGGCTTTATTTCGTACCAGAGTAGCCATTTAGATGGGAAAGTTTGAGTTATTATTTTTTAGCCAAAGAGATATATTTTATTTAGAGATTTACAGCCATGCAGCAAATAACTGTTTAAATGGTGACTAAACAAAGAATGAAAAACTTAAAATTCTGTGAAAATCAGGTTTTCGTGGAAAACTACTATTTTTCCCGATATTCTGGACTCCTCCGTTAAAATGAGTGGTCGTTTGTCAAAATCTGTTCAGTCATTTCCTCATTATTTCTATTAATCGAAACGGGCTTATCAAATTAGGTATATAAGATGACCTGCAGTAGTCACCTTAAATCAGGGCTTCTCAACCTATTTTCATCTGCGACCCCCTTGGACCAGATACATTTTTTCACGACCCTTCACTCAATGTCATAAATTCAATTGGTAGTAACACTGTATATAGTCAATTTACCGGTTTGTGCGCATACTTTTTTGCATGAACCCCTTTTGATGGAACCCTGTTTGAGTGAAAAAATAAAGTACCTTAAATATAAGTATAGCTTTATCATTAAAGAATTATGTTGACTAAAAAATAATGTATGAAAATATAAAAAATGAAATTTCTTCAAATAATTTATTACATTAAAAATTTGTGTATACACAATTCAATATACAGTATATTGAGATGCAAAATATAAGTAAGAAAATGCAAAAATAAAAAAATAATATCAATTAATTTGTAATATCAAATTTGAATATACCAAAGACAATTTTACTGAAGGCTGACAAAAGATAAGAATACGTTTATCTTTAATGTGATGATTGTGATTGCTTATTATGACACAATAACTCAAATCATGGCTTAGTATTATTTGTCACTGCTGGTCCCATAGTGATATCAATGTTCTTAAGACTTGAGCGATATTTGGTTTTAATTGCCGTCATTGTCGAAAATGCTGATTCGCACAAATAGGTGGTAACAAATGGCAGGAGAGCTGCCATTGCTAATTCCGACAATATTGAAAATTCTGCTTTAACACCCAGCCAAAAAGTGTTGTAAATTTTTCCTTGAAAATTCAAGTTTGAGGTTTTAATCACATGAAAGTTCTGCAAATTCTTCTTGGGGTTTCAACGAGAGATGCTTCACATTTCCCATCTCCACGATAACATGGTTTTGAATCCAATATAATTGATTATTGTCTAATTCCGGTAGAAAATATTTCTGAAAATTGTTTTCCAAACATACCAAATTATCAATTATTATCTGCTTAATCAAGTCAAAGCTAAGCATATTATCAACAATAAAATTCTCTGTGTATGAAAACATTTCAAATGAGTCATTTTATACTTTATTCTTACAAATATTTAATTTCTTCGGGAAAGCCTGAATTTTATCTTTCAGTGTAAAAATATTCGTGCTCTCCCCTTGGAGAGACATATTAAGTTCGTTGAGTTTCTAAAATAAATCTGACAGATAGCATAATTTGCTCAGCCAATTTTCATTGTTAAAGAAATTGACATATTCAGAGTTATTTTCAGACAGAAATAGTATTATTTCATTTTTTTAACATTAATAGCAGTCTCAATGCTCGTCCCTTTGACAGCCATCGCACCTATGTATGCAGTAAAAGTGTTCTGAAATTCTATTCCATTTCATCACATAAATTTGCAAAGAGGCGACTATTAAGGCCACGCCTTTTAATAAAATTGATAATCTTAACAGCATCGTGTAGTACAGTATTCAGGTCTGTAGAAATTTTCTTGGCCACTAATGCCTCTCGCTTGCAGATTTAACTTTTACCTGAAATCCAGTTATTTTTTCTGTCATTGCCGCTCCGCCGTCGGTACATACTCCGACACAGTTAATCCATTCCAGCCCTACTTCCTTGAAAAATTCAATCACTTTTTTAAAAATGGCCTGACCAGTTGTACGTCCATCTAACGACAGATAAAATAGTCAATCTTCGTGGACAGTGTTATCGTAACAATACCTGACATATAGCCTGCCAATAGCTGTGCGAAGTTTGTAATGGTAGTCGATTCATTCAGCTGAATTGAAAATTCGAACTTTCTTTAATTCTTTCAATAAGTTGCTCACACTGGTCGTTGCTAATTTCTAAAATACGTCTACACAAAGTATCATATGACAGTGGATTTTTTTAAATTCGTCTGCATATTTTTTTCCGTGAATAATTTTATTCATTCTAATTGCCACCGGCAACAAAAGATCTTCGGCAATGGTGTATGGTTTCTGAGCATTTGCAATTAAGAGGCTTCATAAGATGCTCTTAAGTACTTTTTATCGACCAGTACATGAGTTTCAAGAGATTGTTTTTGTTTTTTAGATAATTTTAATAGCCTTTTGAAAAACTGTACAGGCTTATTGGAATAGGAAGCATGCTTTGTGTGTAGATGTCTTTTTAATTTTGCAGGTTTGAGACTTTCACTCGCCAAGCATTCATTACAAATCAAGCAGATAGGTCTGTCTTCAATATTTGTGGAAATAAAAGTAAATCCATAATGCAAAAATGTGTCATTGTATTTCCTCTTTTTAGCGCGTGAATGAGAAATATCTTCAGTTTTATATATCTGCAGATTCTTGTTAGTGCTAGATGATCCCGGTTCATCAGGATCGATGGCTTCAATATTTTCTGCTGTATTAGTCTTTGACCAATTTAACCACTTATCCATGGGTAAGATAATTTCGATTTTATTGCAATTTGTCTTTGAAATGATGGCAGTCATAGCTGGTGACAGTTAATTATTTGCTCGTCCAGTACACCTTTGTACGCCAGAGATACTAAACAACTTAACACTGTACAAGCAACATTGAAAAACTTAACAAGTGAACACTGTGAAATTAACACTGAACAACTGAACACTGTGCAACTAGCAGTGAACAAATGAACACTGTACAACTAACACTGAACAGTGAACAACTAGCAAGAGCTCCGAACACGATGGATCACAAACTGCTAATAAGGCCTTCCGCACCGGGCGAAACTATTTAGTGACACGAGTTAGTGAACTGTTGTGGAACTCAACTGGTTAGTACCGATAATGAGGTTTGAAATCTACCTTCTGGTATCTATCTCTGTCTCACTTGCAAGGTACAAGCCGCCAAGAATGAGTCAAGACAGAAAGTACTTTAAAACCTTTTGTAAATCTCCTTGGCCAGCAAAAAGCCCCCCACCCTTTCCACAAGACGAGACAATCCTCTCCCTGTCACCAAGCCTATACAAAGGACCTGTTGTCTGCTACGCAGCTTAAAATTGGTAGGTTATTAGTATTACTGTAATGTTGAGACAACAGTGAGGCCTAAAGTCACAACAAGCAATGTCACCACTGTGGTCAAAAATGAAGGATTAGATTAGTTACATATTATTTATGATTTTTTTTTCAACTGTACTGAGGCCTCCAGGATGAGAAGCCCTGCCTTAGACAGATATAGCTATACGTATTAAGATACTATGTTTTAGTACCGAATGCAAAAAAGTTTGTTTTTTCTAAATCTATTTTATGTAGAGATTTTCACCATAGCTATTGTGTTGGGATGTATCTATTATTTTCGCCACGTCTTGGTAGCCATTTAGGCTATACACATAAATATTGCGCTGACGGGGTAGGAGATAACCATTTAGGAACACAAAAACAACACACTAGAGCAGGGTCTCATAAGTACGAAATAGAAGATTTTCAACATGCGAGGTCTTTTTTCTTAGCATTGCGTCTTACTACCGGTTCGGGTTGTACGCATATTTACTAATTACGCTAATGGGTTAGTGATGAAGAGGGTTGAATTTAGAGGAAGTGTACCTGAATTTGCGTGGAGTGTGTGGGGAAACCATTTAGGGGGAAAACAACCCTCAATTCATCTGACTGAGATCAAACCTCGATCTACCCATCATCTGCAGTTCAGTCTATTGGGATGTAGCACCTTAGACCATGCGGCCACTGAAGCCGGTGTGAGACTCCTTGTTTACCTGCCGATAACACTCCTCTTCTGATGAGTATAAACACTCACTCAACAATTTGCGCCTGGAAAGCATTAACTCGTATTTCAAAATTAACTTTGTTTCCTATTCAAGATAGACAGCTGCTTCCACGGACTTTTTTAATATAAAATTCCTGGCTGTGAGATTCCTGCAGGCCATTTTCGTAAATAAACCAAATAGCCAAAGTTGTTGTACGAATAAAAAAAAAGTTAGTAAAAAATGCTTTAAGATCAAAAGAACAATGTTGTGACAACGTAAGAATCTTTTCAGAACTATTTAAAAATTTGTGGGTTTGTTTAAATGTTTTGCATTCAAAACTCGTCGAATAAAACGTAAATTACCTTAAGATGATAAATTCTATCTGGACTCGCCGCTACGTAAGAGCTGGGCAACATTTCCCCCACATTTTAGCTGAAGCTCGACCTCGCTAGTATCTTGTATGCAGCGGCTATACATACATACGCGACACACCTCTCCACTGTACCGGGTGCGAGTTTACTGTGATTACAGGCCGATTACAGGCCAGTTATTACCTCCTCGCTCGCTTGGAAAATGTCTTTGAAATGGCCTACAAAGAAACCACTACAGTGTTTGTGAATTACAACCTTAGCACGCATAACTTTATGAGGCCACATTTAAGTATTCTTTAGTGGCAAAAAGGTTGTACCAACTTTATTGTTTAAATTACTATCTACTTATGAATAATAAGCCAATAATGTTAGATAGTATGTAAACTCGAGTCGCGACTATCCGGCCTAAGGTGGAGGCACTCCGGGCCGGATAATATAGAATCCAAGTGTAAATAATTTTCAGTCTGGGTATGCCTACGTTTTATAATTTTCACATAACATTTAACATTGTTTTAGTAGAATCTGCCCACTTTCTGATTGCAGTGTAAAATAGGAACACACTAATTGTAGAGGGACAGTAAAATTTAAACGAGAAAGAAAATTTTAAAATCTTTACGATGCATTAATTTATTTTGGAGATGGAATATTGGATACAAAGCAAGAGAAAAAAGTGAAAATAGAGTGTCAAATGGACTACATTTTAAATTTAATAAATGTTTTATAATAGATATGCACTGTTTTTGTTTATTTTAAAACGCACTTGTTGACATCGAGAACTGAGCCAGATGATACTTAGAACCGGATAATGGCAACTTAAGTGTAGCAGTTTTTTTTAGCACTGGGCCTACTACCCTGTCGGGCTATACGCTTATATATTTATTTTAAAACATGAAGCGATTCCTCTCGACGATTCTCGGAGTTCTAACCAACACATTTTTTTTTACACACCGAGGATGTGCCCAAAAATGTCAAATTTTAAAATTATTCAAAGGGGAGGCCGCAATTTCAGAAGGATGCATATGAATTTGGCCCCGTTAGGAATGGTTGGGAAAGCAAATTGTCGAAGCTCGGCCCCATGCTGGTGTACTAACTCGGCGTTGCACTAAGGATGAATGTAAAAAAATTTTCTCGAGGTGAACGAAATATAGCAAGTGACGGGGTAGTATGAGACAACACCATCCTAAGCTAAGCTAAATTAAACTATGGCACAGTACGATCATAACCTAAGTAAGCCTAACCTAATCTAAGGTATAGCACGATACTAAGTCTGCGTAAAATGAGGAGGAAAGGGCAAGTTCTACCAAACTAATGGTGATTTTTTTTAAATAAAATAATTTATCTCAAGGATTATCATATCAAAACGTACAAATTTATAATAGCGAAGCCACTTTTATAACATTTACGTTAGTTGTAAATATGTAAACGTTGTTAAGACAGCGTTCCCAGTACCATTAAAAATGGTTGACCTATCTAAAAAATTAAAGTGTAGATTTACACAAAAATCACAAAACATCGGAGCTTAAGGCTATATTTACTATCCAAAAACCCCGTGACATGGACGAGCACGAAAGTTCTTTTAGTACCACGTTTTAATACCCATTTGAGTTATATGTCGATGTACTAATTACACTCGCAGGTTATGGATGAGGAAGGTTTAATTCAGAAGAAATGTACTCGCATTTGCGTGGAAAGTGAGAAACCATTTATGAAAAACCATCTTTAGACCAGGATCGATCCACGACCTTCCCGTAATCGGCAGTCCAGCCTATTGCGAGAGTATCGCCTTAGACCATGCGGCCACCGAAGCGGGTTTGCAAGAAAGTTTACCTGGGTGATTCTCGGTACG
Source organism: Timema bartmani (assembly GCA_902151455.1). NCBI lineage: Eukaryota > Metazoa > Arthropoda > Insecta > Phasmatodea > Timematidae > Timema > Timema bartmani. Next base: position 81,304 of record CABFWB010000654.1, on the reverse strand, counting down.
ATTAGTTACAAATACAAATTTGACGAGCATTAAAAATGTATAGTATAATATTTTAGTCTAACTGAATTGTATGCCAATTTAACTTCCAGCGTTCTAGCCTACGCTTCAATTATGACTCACAGGCACGTAACTTCTAAGTTCCTAACTTAATAACACAACTTTGACGTTACATGTGAAATGCCCCATCGCTCTAGTGTCTCGGGACGTTCCAGGAATAATTAAACATCGCCCAGGGGGATCGTAGACATCGATTGCAACCTCCATGTCAATCGTAAGAGGCGGAGGTGGCTTCATAATCTGGTTTCCCACAGCTACCGGGTAAGGGATTAAGAAAGTATAATTTATAGTAAATGTATTCACATTTGCGAGTGGCGTGGGAAGCCATCTTAACAACACCATCGTTGATAAGCCCACAGACGGCGGAATAATTTGTTTTGGGAAGGGGGTTGGAGGGTAGAATTAGCAAGAAAACTCTATTTTGTAGTTCTTAGCCACCAGAGCAAAAAAGAAGGGTCAGGGAACCCTATCAAAGCAAATGTTTGAAAAGAGGATGTTCATAGAAGCTATTTGGAATGAGCCTCCTCCAGAAACTTTTAGTGGATATCTCTAGCAACTATTTGACGTGATCTTTGCCCAGAATTTTTGGATGCCCCTTAAATCTATTTAGAGTAGTCCTCCCCTGGGATTTTTTTTGGAAAGTTAGAAAGATGCAGCTTAAAGTTATTTATTTGATTGATTAGAAGCCATATTTCAGTTAAATATTCGAGAATATCAGAGGGAAGTGAAATAAATCTAAAAAGCGATGGAAGGTGGAATTAAAGTTGAGGTGGAAGACTTTATTCCAGGCTGGGGGGAGCGGCGACAAATTATTTCCAAACCATAGTCCCGCAGGTTATGCCAGGCTCTTTGGTAATTGGAAGGTTGTCTCCCATGCCGGCCAGTGCTAATACAAACCGGTGCTAATTAGGTTACAGTTTCACAGTCTTATGTAAATAGAGGTATTCAAAGGTGAGCAAGGAAACATACAGAATGGTGTAGTCGATTGGGGAAAAGGCATGAAACGTTAACTGACACAAGAAGGTGAAATATGAGATATTTTCTAGTGAAAGTTGGAAAAACAACAGCGGTGAATAACAGTGTAAGGGATTGTTTTTTGAAGCTAGCATTTTATTACATCTCTTCAAACGACTTGTTAAAAATAAAATAATAGCCTATACTAGTCTGACAAACACATTTGGGAAAACATTTCTTTTTAAAGTCAAAGCAGACACAAAGAGAAGAACGTTTATTAAGAAGGAAAAAACAATGTCTAAACCAAGTAGGTACAGAAATATATCGTATGTTCAACACTGTTCATTTTTCAAGGCATTCAATTTTTGAAAAATTAAATTTTTATGTAATGCCAATTTTTGTACTCTAAGTGAAATAAGTTTTTTGTAAAGTAAAATTTGGAAACTAGGTTTTTCTGCGATCAAATACCCTTCAGGGTTGCCACTATTTTATTTTTTGTGATTTTTTTTGTTGCTAAATTTTCTGTTTCCTGAATTATTCTAGATATAAAACAAAAGTCCCAAGTTTTCTCGGCTTTGCGAGTGCGTTGCAACCCTTACCTTATATTATTGGAGATCTAGCATATAGTAGTAAAAAAACTTAATTTTATTGTTTAACACTCAAATGAGTTAGTACCTCACTGCCTATCACAAACAACAGGATTCAATTTCTACATTTTTAAGTAACTCTAACCCAAATCCAAAATAAACTAAGATGGCACGAAACGAAATGTTAAAAACAATATCAGATTATAAAATTTGTAATAAGATAAGGATTTGAGAGCCGTTTATTGGGCTTGATGCAACAAAGTTCTACCGACTGAGCTAACCCGGTTTAAACATTATGGCTTGTCAATTCAAATTTAAAATTCACCCATCTTTATATTACCATTAAGGATTAAAATACATTAATAACTAATGTGGCACAGAATAAAAACTTAGCCTATATAGTCACAACCCAATTTTCATATGAAAGATCTAATCTACTTTCACGTATTTATACGTCAAGCCATGTGATCTAAAGCTGTTACTTGTGATATACAATGAAAATACATATACAAACACTAATTATAAAGTAAAATGGTTAAGCGCAAAAATATATTTTCTTTAAGTTGATTTTCAACCAAAATCCTACCAAAGGCAGAAATAGAATTGATATATTATAAAATCCAAATCTTTGAAGATTCAGAGTTTAGCTCCCGTTTCGTCAAACATTTGATAGATAGCTCATTTATAAATAAGATTTATTTATAATTAATATTACAACTAGATTCAAGTGCTACCATATTGTTTTTTAGCACCGCGTCTTACTAACTGTCCAGGTTATACGCCTTTGTACTAGTTATACTAATTTGTTTTAGGGATTAAGAAGGTTGAATTTAAAGGAAGTGTACCCGCATTTTCGTGGAGAGAGAGTGGAAAACCACTTTGGAAAATCCATCCTCGGTACACCCGACCGGGATCGAAACCCAATCTCCCCGTCTTCGGTAGTTTAATCTAATACGAGAATAGCACCTCAGAACTTATACCATATGACCAGCGAAGCGGGTATCATATATTATAGTTATTAGAAACATTACACATTATATTATGTTCAAAGTAATTATTTTATAAGATAGGTACCTAAAGTAATCTTGAGATTCGTCAAAACGTTTAGAACACAATAATTATCAGGCGCTAAGTCCATGTTGTAAAAACCATGGGTAACTCTCTCAAGGCGATTGGCCCTTTTCATTTGACGTGGAAATGCAGAGCCGTAGGAACGAACGGTTATCTTCAAGAATTTTTATTGTTTTGCAATTTTCTTTTTGGAAATGGTTTTTTCAATAATATAAGCATGTTGATTAAGTTATACTTTTTAATATACACATATCCTCTATAATTTTAACAGCGATCAAATATCTATAAAAAATTGACATTTTTCAATATAAAACTGACGGCTTCATAACAAAATATAAGAAAATGTAACAATTAATAAACATCTATAAGAAGGGATGTTGAAAATACTAACATAAAAATTGCACTCGTTCTTGAAAAAAACTGATATTTACAAACTTATGACTTCTCCGCAAGACCTGTCCGGTAGCTAGCGCCATCTACGGTTTCCGTGAACCCTCTGTTATTGTAGGCGCGGAAGGATACTTTGGTCGGTTGTGAAGCCACGCCACGCCTTTTACCCTCCCGCCCACCACCCCACAAAATAGGTTTTAGACTTGCACTCGACAGGGCCTAGAACCTTAAATTAACAAATAAAGTAGCTTCATGATAGATATTTTACATAAATACTGTATATAACATATCATATCACCAAATAACCTTTATATGGTAACCATTCATTTTCGATCAATTAAAGTGCATTTTGTATACACCTTTAAGATGCAGGGAGAAACATTATCCAATAAATTTTTACAGACACATTTTAAATTTTCTCTCCAAAAGTTGTAAGTGAAGCTACGGTGGAGCTAAACATGAGCATCATAGCTATGTGGCATAGCCACCAAAAGGGTTTTAAACATCCTTTACCGAATCATCTACGAAGACATAAAAGTTGGAGACAAAATGTTGACCATGCTGTGGTTTAAACCGAGTTTTTATAAGACAAGAAGTCTGTGTCCGAAGCTATTACTCTCAACTACAACCGATGTCAGGACTGCAAAGAAACGTGACAGTAAAAACAGAGTTCGACTCCTACTAGTTGCACAGAGGACGCTTTTTTTTTTCTTCCAGGCAAATCTTGGCAAAGTTCCCTAACGATAAATCCCATTTGGAATATCCACCTCAATGTACCCAGACGAGATTCGAACAATGACCTTCTCAACACAGATAATCCAGTAGTTGCAAACTTGACTCCCAAGACCGTATAGCCACGGGTGCGAGTAAATAAATTAATCAGCTATATATTATGTGCTAAAGTTATTATTAAGTTTGGAGGTTAGGTGTTTTAGTGACCTAAACCCAAAAAATAGTACGACATAGTAGTGTTCTCAACCATCTGTCGTGAGAGGAAGAAAAATACCAAAGAAAGAGCTCAATAGAAAGAGAAATAAGAGAGAGGAAGAGAAGAGAGGAAGAGAAGAGAGGAAGAGAAAAGAGGGATAGAAAGAGTAGAGAGGTAAAAAGAAGAAAAATAAAGAGGGCAAGAGCTGAGAGAGAAAGAAGTTAATAGCAGAAAGAAAACGAGGTTGAGAAGTTAGAGAGAAAGTGGTTAAGAAGAACCGTGAGGTATAGAGAGTAAATGACGAGAGAAAGAGGGTAAAAGCAGAGAGAGGGAGGGTAAGAGCAGAGAGAGGGAGGGTAAGAGCAGAGAGAGAGGGGATAAGAGCAGAGAGAGAGGGGATAAGAGTAGAGAGAGAGGGGATAAGAGCAGAAAGAGAGGGGGGGGTAAGAGCAGAAAGAGAATGAAGTAATAACAAAGAGAGAAAAAGTAAGATCAGAGAGAAAGAGGTAATAACAAACAAAAAAAGAGGGTAATAGCAGAGAGAGAGAAAGAGGGTAATAGCAGAGAGAGAGAAAGAGGGTAGTAGCAGAGAGAAAGAAAGAGGGTAGTAGCAGAGAGAGAGAAAGAGGGTAGTAGCAGAGAGAGAGAGAGAGAGAGAGAGAGAAAGACCATGACGGCGGGTGACTAAAGAGGTGATATCATCTTTCTATTTTATTGTTTTGTTCTCCTGGCCGGTCCCGGCGCGGCGCAACGAAGAATCAATAACACCCCACGGAGATGCGCCCTAAAAAACACGGCCTACACAACACGGGGCCATTTGGGACACAATTTCACTTTGGAACACGCCCTTCTTATTATAATCCATAAGCTTTAGTGCCAGTAACAACTAACCGTGTCTTACCACCCAGCCGGACTATCCGCATATTTTAAACTAATAGAGTAGGGAACCATTTAGAGAAAATAGAAACCACTCAGTACATCCGACCGGGATTCAAATTCCAACCTTTTAGTCACTAGAAATTCAGTCGATTATGAAAGTGACGTCTTAGACCGTATTACATACGGTAAGAGGGATTTTTTTAAAAGAAACTGCCACAACATTCGTCGAGAGGAGGGCTGGGAAAACAGCATTCCAACACAGCATGATCGAGAAAGAGTCTGGCCTTGACATAATCATGAAAGCGGCCGAGGCGGGCTTCTTTTTAAAATACCGTGGCTAATTAAAATAATAAGATGCACTATGTTTCTCGAGTAAGGTCCAATTTCTTCTAGGAGCTCCTTTTAGAAAATGCAAACTTTTGTTTTGGTCAACATTGATATAACATTTTATTTGCTATGTGATTAGTGTTATTTTATAGGTTTTAGTAATTTCTAACAAAAGGGACAGCTTCAAATCACATAATTTGACGTATGAATACGTGAAAGTAATAATATTTAGCACAGCGTTTTACTACCCGTTCGGGTTATACGCTTAAGTACGAATTACTCTAATGGGTTAGGAATTGGTAAGGTTGAATACCGAGGAAGTGAACCAACATTTGCGTGGAGGGAGAGTGGAAAACCGTTTAGGAAAAACCAACCCCAGTTCACCCGAGCGGCAATCTAGCTTAATACGAAACCAGCGCGTTAGCTAACTACTCCACCGATGGCGGGCACGTGGAAGTAGATTAGTAATTTTATTCTTTAGCACCGCGTCTTACTAACCGTTCGGGTTATACGCATGGGTACTAATTAAGAAGAAGTGTAGCCGCATTTGCGTGAAGCGAGTGAAAATCAATTTAAGATGAAATATCCTAAGTATACCCGACCGGGATTCGAACCCCAATCTCCCAATCATCGGCAGTCCAGTCTAGTGAGAGAGTGACGCATTAGACTTCGCGACCATCGAAGAGGATCTAGCTAGATCTAGTAACTTTTCTAGCTGTCGGATAAGTCGGCACTTGAAAATGGGACCTTAGCTAGTAAAGACTCAACAAGTGCGTCTGGGGTGGGGGAAGGAAGGAGTGTTATTAAATGACAAGCAAGATAAACGAGCTAAGGACGAGCAATAGACTACTGCAGTAGCTCAAAATTAAGGCATTTAAGATCCCGAGTCGTGGGCGGTGTAAATGAGTACGAAACAAGCGGGAAGGCGAGGCGGGTCGGAAGAGTTATGGCGATAACAGGTATGATTAGTTGCATCTTCGCGGAGGTAGACTAAATTATTAGGAAAACACTGCGGTACCTGAACCGTCGCGTCACATCTATCGCGCGCTGCGGATGCTCGTGACTTCCCAGAGCATGAATGGGCAAATGAGAGACAAAGGACGCTTAAAGCTTTATTGAGCGGGACCAAAGGCCATTTGACATTTTAAATAGCTATGATTTATAGACATATATGTTTTTCTATAAAATATTTAGGAGCACTCATTTATCAAAATGTGTCAAACGATAGCAAATGATAGCCAGTGTCGTTGATGCGTGTGCACTATCAAGGTTGCACGTACCGGTCGTCAATCTCGTAAAAGATTGAAGTGCCGACAATGGAGGAGGGAGGTTTAGATCCTGGTCGGGTGCAATGAAGATGGGGTTTCCTGAATGTTTTTCCAGTTTACTCTGACGCATACAGGGGTACATTTCCGTGTTCCACTTTCTTCTATGAAATTAGTTTTTTTTTTATTAATATGTTTAACACGAGATATTATGAAGAGGTTTATGATTTAGAGGATGTTTACCCGCATTTTAGTGAAGAAAGAATAGTAAAGAATTTAGGGGGGAAAAAACCTGATCAGCATATTTAGCATTAATTCGAAGCCCGACCTCCCCATCACCAGCAAGCCATACCTGGAGAAACTGACACCTTTGTCAACCTGTCCACCGATAACGATAGTAATATATAAAACTAAAAGTAATCAATTTTTAAAACCAAATCAAACCCACATTTAAACTAATCCGCATTTGTGTGGAAGTAGAGTTGAAAACCATTTAGGAAAAAACGCCCTCAGTACACCCGGCCGGGATTCGAACACCCAATCTTCATTTTATCGGCAGTCTAGTCTATTGTGAGTGTGGCGCCTTAGACCAGGGATGGCGAGACTTTTCTGAACAGTGTGCTAGCTGAGTTGTGAACTAGTCCAGTGTTCCACCTATTATCTACGTTTTTTAATGAATCTTCCTAAAAATTAAAATTTGTTGAATATTATGAAATATAATACTCGAATAAAATTATAAATATTTTAATAATGACAATTCTAAAGAAGTAAAATTTATTAATTTGTTAAAGTAATAGTAATGTCATTTTCTTTAGAAAAAACATTGAGCATAACTTCAAGGGGGAAAAAAATACAATAAATATTTATAAATGTTATAATTTTAAAAAAACATTATCTTTGCCATTATAGTTTGAAACATGTTGTATTTTTCTAGCCAGTATATTTACGTTCGGTTCATAACTTTATTTTCAGCAGCACACAAGACAATTTCTCAACAGTTGACTTCACAAATTTCACTGTGACATGATATTGAATGACAAGGTTATCGAAATTGTATTGACTTCAAAAAATACCGCGTTAGGAAAAGTTGTATTAAGTGTTTAGTTTTTAAATACCGCGTGCCACCCAAATCTTATTCGCATGCCCTGGAGATTGTAGGCTCCTCAGTCAAGTTCGTATTTATTTGGGTAAGCTTGAGTCCCAGCTAACAAAAGGGGTATTTATAAGCCAACATTATTAAGAATGGTCATATCTTACGGCTAGAAGTTACTAGATTTACTTTCACGTATTCATACGCCAAGTCACGTTAAGTTATATGCAGCTGTCACTTTTTATAGATAGGTACTAGCAATACTTTTAAAATAACACTAATGATATAGTAAAATGTTATCAATGTTGACCAAAAAAACTTGTTTATTTTAAAAGGTTCTCCGAATGTAATTTCTTAAGAAAATCAAGATCTATATCGAGTTCATAATTTATATTAGTTAATAAATATTTAAACAAAATGTATTTGACAAAATCCGCTAATGATATGTTGCAGTTCTTCAATTTTACCATTTCTTCTAAAAATATCATTTCTATATTTTTTCATTTAGGTTAGGTAATATGAACTCAAATTATTTACACCCCAATGGAACCCAATTTACCGTTCTGAGAAATATCAACAAGCCATCGCGGAATCGAATTAACTTACATCCTTACAGGAATTGCGTTGTATTGGAAAACAGTTTGGTTGGAAAAATGTTCAAACATTATAAGCATAGGTGGCCATGCGGAATAAAGTATCAGACTAATAAAACCGGATTTCTGGCGACAATGAAGTCGCGGCCCAATGAAGAATGTTTGTCCCCACACAATTTATTATTGCTGTTTGTCCCTTCCCTAGACAGGTTAATGAAGGTTCACTCCCTTTAAACTAACCATTCCCAACCCTTAGATTATGCAGTTGACAGTGTGTTAAGACATACTAATAAAAAATTATTATTATTAGCACCGCGTCTAAGGGCCAGTTTCATATTCAGATTTAGCACGCCTAAAGTGCGAGTCGATACTAAATACAGGACGACACCTACCTAGACCAGAATGGAATGGGCCAGTTTCATATGCGAAACTGACCCATTCCATTCTGGTCTAGGTAGGTGACGTCCTGTATTTAGTATCGACTCGCACTTTAGGCGTACTAAATTTGACTATGAAGCTGGCCCTTACTACCCGTTCGGGTTGTACGCACTTATACTAATGTGTAATGGTAGGGTAATTGTGAAATGAAATGGAGAACCTACAGTTTAACGTGGAATCCGAACCACGGTGGAGGCCTGGCATTCCTCACATTCACAAGTTGTGATTAATACACGTCTTGTCAGAGGTGAAGGAAGGGTTTGGCAATCAGATAAATCTGTGCCGGGACTGAGGATTGAGCCCCGGATTTCCAGCACATAAGTCTGACACCTTACCCCCAGACCACCAGGTCACCTACTATATAATAAAAAATTATGCTTAAAAGTTAGCGGTCAGCGCATTAGAATGAAAAACGTTTCTCACTTTATCATATGGAAAGGCTGTAGCACCCTACATGGCACCAGCGTGTGACGGGTTGCCTAGCCTTGGCACAGGTTACACACACAAAACATGACATTCAAGCAGAGTTTCCTGCAAATGACATTTTGATCAAACCGGCTGTGAATTATTAATACAGCACGTGCAGGGGGGTAGCGCATACAACATGCTCATCTACATGAGGAAGAAAGGTGGTGATGGGGTGATGGGGCGCGTGGGCTTGGGCCCTACCTACTTTAGTTTGGGGAACAATGCCTTTTCAAGCTAACTTTTATAAAACCAATATTGCAAACAGTAATGATAAATGCAATTAAGACTAAAAATAACTTTGTACAACTTGTTTCAAATCAAAACCTTTGCAATATTCGTAAGACAGCCCAGAAACGAAAAACTCCAGGGCGTGAGCCTACAAGTTAACTATACCGACTGGAAGGCAGCCGCCGATAGAAATGTTAGTGCTAACATTTGTAGAAAGAGGGTGTCATGTGGTTAGCCCAACAAACCCTCAGTGATTAACCTCAGTTTTCTAGACCGGATATGCTACCTATTCATTCAAGTAGATCCTCATTTATCCTCACCAGGGTGAGTTTGACCCCGTTCCAGACTCATTGCTTCAGAGAAAATATTCTAGAAGCACCGGGGATCTAACCCAGGACCTCTGGATCTGTAGCCAGGAACTCTGACCACTAAACCAAAGAGGTTGTTGGTCCAAAAAGGAATCTGACTAGAATGTATACAATGAAATCAATTAGCACCAACTCTTATTTTATCTACCGTTGAAAAGTGTGAAGCTCAGATATGAAGAATTAAGGCTGATATTTGCAACTATATTTGAACACTGTTTAGACCTCAAATAATACTGATATTATTTTATAATCATAATGTATATTTATTGAGTGTCCCGTCTGGTGTACTGAGGAAAGTGTTTTTTTAAATGGTTTACTGCTCTCCCTACATGCAAATGCAGATACACTCCCTCTAAATAAACCTTCACCCCTAACACATCGATGTAGTTGGTATCGGTATATATGCATTTAGCCCAAGCGGGTAGTGAACCGCAATTATAAAAAAAAAAAATTCTGTAGAAACAAAATATGTTTGCTACAAAAATTATTTAATGTTGCTTAACATTTCCTCCCATCAGCCCCCTTTGATAGATAGTGAAGTCCCCCTTTGATAGATAGTGAAAACAACCTTTTAGACTTTTAGAAATACTCCAACCCCAACTCCCCTCCTCCGAAAAAACCCAATATTCAGTCAACTCTGGTTAAAATTAACCTCTAAGGGCTCAGATATTTTGTTCACTATGTCGAAATTCACTAAATCAGATTTTTTTTTTCAATCTGAAAGTAGTGGGTTAGTGACACATAAAATACGAGTTCAAATAGAATCGCTCTTTATTGAAATCTATTAACAATTAATCTTACAAAAACTCGGTTATATGCTGCTGTTTATTGTATAATGTTTTAATTTTAAAAAAAATTCCAGATCCTTCTCTAGAATTTGTGCTTTTCCATACTTGGTTCCATAATCTATGCATTCAAAAAAACTAAACTGAGTATAAAAGTCCAATTTTTTGAGTTTCATACACCCTCACAAAGAAAAGGATTAGTGAAAACAATTACTAAATGGCCACAGACTGTCATTCACTGTCCTGTAGTATTAATACAACTCAGAAGAATGTTTTCCTTTACTTGCAGCAGACAAAGGTATTAAAACTTAAGCTAGGTCAATGAGTGCAGTGACTGTTTAAGCTCCCCCCCTCTCTCTCTCTCTCTCTCTCTCTCCACATTCCTACTTGCAGTCAAGCTTTGTGCTACCTAAACAAGAACTCAGAGAACCGGTGTCTTCAAGTTTAAAGCTCCGGCTACATGGAGCCGCACCGCACCGTATTTTTCCGGTGGAGTGCTAACCATGTTTTTAAATATAAATGGCTACACGGAGCCGCGCCGCACCGCATTTTTCCGGTGGAATTCTATCCATGTCTTTAAACGCAAGTGGCTACACGAGTCCGCAGAGCACCGCACCGCATCAGCGCGGACGAATCGTTGGAAGAGCATTGCTCCGCACTTCCGCGGTGCGGTGCGGACCGTGTAGCCACCTACCACCGGAAATAAATGTTCGGGAGCTTCCGAACTTAGTTTTCATGGTAAAACTAGGCATTTCTTTCACAGCCATTGCATGCGTGACGCTGTAGTCATTGTTTCCAACACAACTTATTGAACAACAAACATTCTTCTTCTTAATTATTACCCGACTTAAAACTTTATTCTTCATAATTAATAGCTAGCTTAATTTTATGAAAATAGGTGGAAACCTTTGCAAGTAAAAATAAAAATACAAACTTATTTTGTAATGAAACTCAGTCTATAAAGAATATAAAATTGGTTAGAAAATGTGGTGCGGCTTCATGTAGCCGGTCCTTATTTGTTTTCCCAAGTTGGTCGGTTGGTTGGTACAAACCACCCGATCACAAACTTCCCCATCCCATCACCCGAGAAGTTATGTCTGTAGTGTTGATGGACCAACCAACCAGGCGTTGGCGCTAGTCAGTCACCAATTTACAAGCATTTAGGTGGGTAGTCACAGTGCGTTCTTTTGTTCTATTTAAAATGATGTCATTATACTGAGTAATTCAGAGAAACATTCATAATTCATTCTTAAAAAATTAAGAAAATCATTTGAGTACAACTCTTTTAATAAAATTGCATAGGTGATTTTTTTTCTTTCTAACAACCAATTTATTGCCCGAATTTTTCTTGCAATATTTTTATGAATTTATAATGATATTAATGCGAATCCAGTTTTTTGGTATGTGGTTAGAAATGAAGGCTGTGCGTTCGTTCTGAGACCATGATAGCTACTGACAAATTGGACCGCTAGTTGGGCAGTGTGGAGGCTTGCTTCCAATTTGTTATCCCGACGGTCGGGCTGACAAGTTGGTGTGTGTGTAGGGCCCTTTAACAACCAAAAAGTTATGTTTTTAAAGAAATATGATGTTATAGTGATAGTGACATTTCTTATTGAAAGTTTCAATTTTTCTGTTCGCTAAAACCGAAGTTGAGGATTCATTATAAACGAATTTTTTAACACACCTTGATATGTATGTGGGTTTGGACCAATGAATTGGGTTCACTGTAGCCGAGTGTTCACCACAACTGAGTTCACTAAAACCAGAGTTGACTATAGTAGTAGTAGTAGTAGTAGTAGTAGTAGTAATAATAATAATGATGATTTTTCTTTAACCTAGCAGTACAAGGTTTTGATTCCCATAAGAAATATTCATCCTTTTTATAAATGTGAATGAAAAATCATTTTATACAGGGGTCTTTATAGGTTATGAATTTAACTATTTACAACCTGCTTCAGTGACCAAATGGTCCAAGGCGTCACTCTCGCAAAAGACTATACTGCCAATTACAGATACCAGGGTTTGAATCCCAGTCAGGTGCATTGAGGGTGTTTTTTTCCTAAATAGTTTTCCACTCTCCCTCCAAACAAATGTGGGTGTACTTACTCTAAATTCAACCTTCCTCACTAGCGCAATTAGTACATATCCATATAACCTGAATGGGTACTAAGATACAGTGCAAAAAAATAGTCCTATATTATATTTATGGTCAGTTGTATCACATGATTTTGTATAGAAAAAAATCAAAGAATAAAGACAAATTTAAAAAAGTACAAATGACTAGGTGAATGTTTCACTTCAATGTCTGCACCCCCTCCAATGATATAACTAGGTGCTCCAAATAAATTCGCTATCATTATTATTACTCAGCTTACTACCTGTTCGGGTTATACGCCTAAGCACTAATTACACCAATGAATTAGGAATTGGGAAGGATGAATTTAGAGGTGAACCCGCATTTGCGTGGAGGGAGAGTGAAAAGCCATAGGGAAAACCACCCCTAGTTCTCCCGCCCGAGATTCAAACCTCGATCTTTCTTCCCTCGGCAGTCAGACTTAACATGAAATTAGCGTGTTAGCCAACTATGCCACCATCGCAGGTAATTTGTTATCTTTGGTAAACGTCACTACCGGTAACACTTGTTTAAGCTGAGCACTAGAATAGTATACCAAGTTAAGATTAAAAATGATATTCTTATACATGCCTAGGTGTGTTCCAGAATGTGATACAAGATCTATCAAATATTGCAAAATTATAAAGCACATTATATACAGCTGAAACAATATTTTGTTTTAGATTAAAAACTGCAATGCAAAAAAAAAAATTACACAAAATAAAGCAAATATGCACATGCAATTATGGTCAGTAAGTTAGCAATTATTTTTATATTCCTTTAAAAAAAAATTATATAAAAAGTTGAACTTTCCTCAACTTCTGTGTATAGTACATGGATGATACTGATTGGTCTCAAATGAAAGTATTGATTTAACTTGGTTGTTGAAATATTATTTAGTTTAAAAGTTCAAAGAAAAGAGCAGACAGGGAGATTATGGTTAACTAGCTGTATGCATCTTTTCTAAGAAACCAAGAATTTGTTCTCAGCATCACACCCACAATATAACAGCAGAGAGGGTGGACACATAATTGATTGTAATATTCATCAAACTGACAGATAAACCTGTTTGTATGCACACGTTTTAAAAGCACACCCACACAGTGTCTAGGCCACTATGACATCATCAATCAAGATTCCTTCCTGAGCAACAAAACCTGTTGATCAGAGCTGACACAAATGCAGGCGGAGAAGAGTGGGTGCATCCTACCAGCCCCCACAGCTCAACATATAAAGTGCAAATGGTATAGGTCATGTAATTTTCTCCTCTGACGTGTGATCTGCCCAAAATTGGATAAGGCAGACTGGTTACGGTCTACTAGGAGACATAAATTGGCGCAGGGCAATTATCTTGCCCAGCAACAAGTCTCATTTTAACTTTTATTTTTATATAAAACTACTAAATAATCATAGCCAAGTTGTGTTACAAACTAACAGCTTATAACAAAACAATATATTTTTGTTTACAAAATATCAATATCTTATAATATTTTAACCATTTAAATATTTAGTAAGATTCTAATAATTGTAACATAATTTTACTCAAATGTAATTGATTAAAGCTTTTATAAATTGGTTTCAGAAATTTTTTTGTGGTTTTTAGATGTAAATTGAAATGATCTATTCCTAATTTTAATTCACTACTTTTGAAATAATCGTAATTTAATTTTACTTAAATTTAATTGAGTTGCTTGGGTTTTAGATATTTTAAGATATAAGATAAATTTAACAAGCATCCTGTGAGGCTACAAAGACCTGTAACAGTGTGTCTGGTTAGGCATGAGCTCTACAAGTTTAGGGTACAAAAGGGTTCCATCCAAGGAAGTTAGCTAAACAAAGTATTTGTTTTAAACCAAATACAGTGAAATCTCTCTTAAAGGATACCTTTGAATAAAGGATTTTTCTTTATAAGGGACAGTTTAAATTCCCCTGTCAAGATAAAGTTGGCTATTTGTTGAAACAAATTTCTAATCACAGACTTTCTCAATAATGGATGCGAACACTGCTAAATTATCATATTTATGCATACAAATATTTGAACAGTGAACAAAAATTTAAAGCAACAGTCCATATACAGTATTTTACTGTATGAATATCAGGAATGCCACAGTCTCACTCGATGTGCGAGTAGTCTTGCTTTCCCACTCTAGGGAACATTTCTAAAATAACCTCGGGCCTACATAGTAATGATTAAGGTATGCCTACTTTAAGGTCGTTCTCTGTTTAAGCACTATGAAAGTTTTAAATATATATTTTAATTATTTTTCCAAGTGACATCCTTTTGATTTTGGAATATGTCCACTATTAAGAGATGCACTGTATTGAAATTTGTTACATTTGGTATGAAGTATCAAGTGAAAAAATGAGCTATTCAAATGTATTATGACGTCTTGTGTACTTTATGAGACTGGGCATAGTGAAAAAGGGCTCTAGATTTAGCCTTCCTCTAACTCTAACACACACAATAATTTTTCAATAGGCTCACAACAGCAAAGTTAAAGATATTTGAGAACTAGCACTCTTTAACTTGAGTTAAGAGGTTTAATAGTCTCCCCCGTTCCCCCCTCCAATGACATGACAGAGGGCAGTTAGGGGTGAAGGCTGAAAGGAGTATAAGCTTAGACAAAATATAAAATTAGTTCCAGAAAACTGCAAACTGCACAGACCATTGTGTTTTAAGGCTTGGTCTGACAGCAATTATTGATACTTTCTCAATGACCGAGGTGGTCACCTTTATAGCCACTATGTGTGTGTGTGTTTAGGTCAACAAGACATAATTTTTATAAAATTTACATAAGACCACATCTCTGTAAAGACAAAGAAAATGGTTTGAAGAAATTTGAAGTAAATTTGTTAATACAGAAAGAAAATGTTACATCCTTTAATCTAAATTGTACTTTCTAGCAACACCACTAATTTTTTGTTGGTAATAATTAGGAACGTATTTACATTAAGATGCAGATGCTAACAGTGACTTCCCCATTGATAGTGTGATTGTACCTTCAAGTCTTACAAATTTATTCTAGAATGCTATCTAAAAATAAAACCTGTAAAAAGTGCTCAAGAGGTCATTTACAGTTTGATTTAGATTGCAAGGAACTTTTTACAGTTATAAAACTTACTAATACAATCTTCATATATTTATAGGTAAAGAAATGATGATCTGTGAATGTCACTTATGATAGATAGTATCAATACACATAGAATAACAACAATTCCAAGTTCAATTCCTGTGTGCAGGTGTTGGTTTCCAATTAAAAATAATAATAATAATAATAATAATTTTTTATAAAATTTACATAAGACCACATCTCTGTAAAGACAAAGAAAATGGTTTGAAGAAATTTGAAGTAAATTTGTTAATACAGAAAGAAAATGTTACATCCTTTAATCTAAATTGTACTTTCTAGCAACACCACTAATTTTTTGTTGGTAATAATTAGGAACGTATTTACATTAAGATGCAGATGCTAACAGTGACTTCCCCATTGATAGTGTGATTGTACCTTCAAGTCTTACAAATTTATTCTAGAATGCTATCTAAAAATAAAACCTGTAAAAAGTGCTCAAGAGGTCATTTACAGTTTGATTTAGATTGCAAGGAACTTTTTACAGTTATAAAACTTACTAATACAATCTTCATATATTTATAGGTAAAGAAATGATGATCTGTGAATGTCACTTATGATAGATAGTATCAATACACATAGAATAACAACAATTCCAAGTTCAATTCCTGTGTGCAGGTGTTGGTTTCCAATTAAAAATAATAATAATAATAATAATAATAATAATAATAATAAAGTAAAATATTAACAATGTAGGTGGTCGAATAATATGGAAAGAAGGGGATGAACTGAAACGAAAACAATCTAAATTAAATGGAAGTGCAAAAGAGATATAAAATAAAAATTAATAATTACTTTAAAATGTAAATTATGCAATAAATAACAAAACAATTATTTTATTCATGTAAACAAAACAGTGATTTAAATCAACTAAATCCAACTTTTAATATACAGTGCAGTTTGCAAAAAGCAAGTCACTGTTTAAAATATTGGTGATTGAAGTTTGTTTCCCAGCTTTGCGTCTCTTCCTTGTGGGGAGTTCACTACTGTAATCATTTTATTCAAAGCTTTTTCCCTTTGAATATAATTATAATAAATTAACTTTATATTTTCATGTTTTTTCACTACAACTAGGCTAGTAGCCTAATAATTTTGAGAATACATATATTAATTCTATCTATGGTCAGATTCATAGTAGTTAGATGAATTAATATGTTGCAGTTTATACATACTGTAGTTAAAATTTATTTTTTTCCAAAATTAACATCTTATTCGTGTCATGTATATTTTTTAATCTAAAACTCTACCAGGAAAACAGTGCCGAGCTTTGTGTACGAAGCACTCATGTTTACATTCAATTCGAATGAAGTACATCTTTGATTAGTTACTGAATAGCTGTACTCACTTTCATCAGTCTGAGGAGCTGAAAGGATGGAGCTATGTTTTTTCTTGACTTCTTCCACATTCGCCTGTATCTTGTCTATCATCTCCCGAATTTCCTCCACCTGGAATGAATTACAACCACCTCAATAACTTTGAAGTCAAATTACATGAAAATTAACAGGAAAAATACAGTCAAAGTGCCACACGCATAATTTTGAACCTGGATGAACTTTAATTTTAGCCCCCACTCCTTTATAACATATTATGACCTTGAAAGGAAGTAACTACAAGATGAATGAATTATGAATGTGTGTGTCAAATTGTTTTTCTTGATTACTGCCGATTGAATTTTAATGCAAGTCATATTAAATTATTCTTTATACTCTGCTGTGGCCCTAATTAACATTGAAAAGATATGTGAGTTTATGTAAAAATTCGATAAAAAAAAAAGTTGTATCCTTTACTTATAGCATTTACATTTTTTAAATAAATTTATTCCCTAGCCATTTTGAGAAAAGAAAAACAAGTTTATATGATTCAAGTCTAATAATATTATCAAGATTTGCAAATTATTTGTTCTACCCACTGTTTTATATGAGTTACTGTTGTGTAGGTCTCACATTTTCTTGTATTTCAACTTTTCACACGCCAACATCTGACAATAATGTTGAGGCAAAAAATGTTCTAACAGTGTAAGTTTAAAACATTGTATGTATTATTATTATTCTAAAAGGATTCTAAAATATTTGATAGCTCAATGGCTAATAATCGTAGTGTGAATATACGAGTAAATACGTATATTTTGTTTAGTTCTTGTGATATATAATTATTGATTTGGAGATTGAAGCAAATCTGAGGGGAGAAGTTGGAAGTTCGCTACCTGAGAATACTGTTGTGTCAAGAGATGAAATCTGAACAAGAGGCCCAAGAATGAAAAACGTCATTCAAGGCATGGTCGCACCACGAGGCAGGTGCTACATAGTATCAAAGTATAGCAACATCATCATAGGGTAAGATATAACAGTGGTGAAGAGGCTATATCAATTTTTATAATGCAAAACACTGGGAATAGTGTGTGTTTATTGATTTTAAAGGTTTTAAGAATTAATTTTTATACTTTACATATTCGACCTCATAGTATGAACTTTTTATATTGTGTTTTTTTGGTTGGTTGGATTTTTGCAGGGAAAGAAAACCAAAGCATGTGTGTTGCAATAATCCCACACATTTCACTCCCAGTCTACCTTTTTTTTTTTAAATCACTTGTGGTAAAATGGGCATATTTCTAATCCAAGACATGTAGCTCAAGGGGGAAAGAGAAAAGTTCTAACCACAAAGAAGGTAAATTATCTTAATTTGTGTCCCATAGAGAATATGAGAGAGTGATGCCGTGAAAATAGATGGGAAGGCAAGACAAATGTTGGAAAACACAGGTAGACCTAATACACTTACTCTTGCCAGAAACTATCTATAATAACCACTTTAGAATGAAACTTTTGAAACATCAGAGGGCAAGCTATTTTACTATCCAAAATGGTGTTGCCTATTGTGGTGGTGGTGGTGGTGGTGGCATCGGATTGGAAGGGAGCTCATTCTTTGTTAGGGAGAAATTGGCTTCATTTGTTGAATTTGGACTGGCCCAAATAAATCCATTATTTGATGAGCAAGATGCAACAAAGCAGCACAAACTTAGTCGAGTCCCTCGTGGATGAGTAAGCAAATGTATTTGATGCTCCTTTTGGGGCGATAAAAGGTGTCATTGTAGATTAAGTGTTGATAGAAGAAGCTACGCCAATATTTTGTTTGACTAGGACAGTGCCGTAGGCTTTACAGAAGGGGTCTCTAAACTTTTGAGTCGAGGGCCACATTAGATTTTTGGCAAGGTGTCGGGGGTCAAAGCATGCAATATACTGTTTCAGTTTATTGTTTACACTAAGATAAAACTAGTTTAGGACAGAAAATAATTGTAACTGTTAGTAGAAATAATTAGAAAAAAGAATCCTTATTTTTATAACATTAGTTAATAGTAGACATGAATATACAAATGGAGTTAAACATAACACAAAAAAAGAAATGGATAGTTTTATAATTTTAGTGAGATTTAAAGTATTCTTTATTTTCGGACATAATGAGCCCTATTTGTGGTTCAAATAGTGAGTTCCAAATCATCAATATTTACTTTAAATGTTCATTGGACAACTCTAATCAGTAATTAGATTTCAAATCTTTCCTTTTTGAAAATATCTTTTCACACACACAAAAGTTATGCCAGATATTGAAATAAAGCTGCAGGCAAAGTTCTTTAAATTGCCATAATTGTCATAAGGAAAGTTCTGGTAAAAATCTACCAAGCTCCCATATTTATATTTGTCCTTCAGTACGTTGCTCGACCACATGTCCATCATTTGCAGTTTAAGTTCAGGTGGGAGACCTACAATGCTGGAACCCAGGGGAGTTTCAAAGAGTCTTATGCATGATGCATGCACGTCTAGATCTGAAAACTAGCTTTAATCTGTGCATTCGAGTCAGCTATGGCTTTAGCAGCAAATTTGCAGGAAGCGATATCTCCGTTTCATTATTCAATTTTTCACAATTCTTAAAGTGGATAAATCATCTCTTGGTCACTAGTGATTGAAATAGAAGCAGTTTTTGTCTGAATGCCTTTATGTGGATGTACAAGTCAGATATGAGCCCATTTTAACCTTGTAGCTTGAGATTTAAATAATTAGATGTTGTCTACTCAACTTGACTAATGACATTCTCGACTTTTCCCCCTGATTTCCCCTGGTAATTTTCTAAAATTTTCGACTCAAAAGTATGTCACACCCTCCTTTCCCCCACATTTTGTTTATGAAATGTTGATAGTTTTATAATTTTAGTGAGATTTAAAGTATTCTTTATTTTCGGACATAATGAGCCCTATTTGTGGTTCAAATAGTGAGTTCCAAATCATCAATATTTACTTTAAATGTTCATTGGACAACTCTAATCAGTAATTAGATTTCAAATCTTTCCTTTTTGAAAATATCTTTTCACACACACAAAAGTTATGCCAGATATTGAAATAAAGCTGCAGGCAAAGTTCTTTAAATTGCCATAATTGTCATAAGGAAAGTTCTGGTAAAAATCTACCAAGCTCCCATATTTATATTTGTCCTTCAGTACGTTGCTCGACCACATGTCCATCATTTGCAGTTTAAGTTCAGGTGGGAGACCTACAATGCTGGAACCCAGGGGAGTTTCAAAGAGTCTTATGCATGATGCATGCACGTCTAGATCTGAAAACTAGCTTTAATCTGTGCATTCGAGTCAGCTATGGCTTTAGCAGCAAATTTGCAGGAAGCGATATCTCCGTTTCATTATTCAATTTTTCACAATTCTTAAAGTGGATAAATCATCTCTTGGTCACTAGTGATTGAAATAGAAGCAGTTTTTGTCTGAATGCCTTTATGTGGATGTACAAGTCAGATATGAGCCCATTTTAACCTTGTAGCTTGAGATTTAAATAATTAGATGTTGTCTACTCAACTTGACTAATGACATTCTCGACTTTTCCCCCTGATTTCCCCTGGTAATTTTCTAAAATTTTCGACTCAAAAGTATGTCACACCCTCCTTTCCCCCACATTTTGTTTATGAAATGTCTTATGAATAATAACAAGTTAAAAATTTAAACACTAAACATGTTTTTTATTTGGATTAACATAGTCCACTAGAAATCAGAAAATTAGAAAACATAACACACATATAGAAAAAAAAAGTTTTAATCACATTGTAATTTACTGCTTTATTGATTATTATATTTCATATTTTGAGTGAAATAACATTTTCCTTTTTTTTTAATTTACCAAATTTCCAACTTATTCCCGTCTTTTCCCCCGACCACTTCAAATTCTCGTCTAATTCCAGTTTTCGCGGATGACAGACACCCTGTAATTAATGTGTGTTATCAAATCTGTGAGAAGAGCTAACTTCCAAAGCCACTCACTGTCAATCTTCTCATTCAGGAACATGTTGATTTCACTTCGAAGAATTGTGCTAAAATTGTTACATGGGAAAGCCATCATATTGGTGTAGTGTAAGTTAATCATGACTAGGTGCCTCTATTTCCTCCAGAAATGTACTAAAATTGGCGATGGTTAAGTCCATGCGAGTGAATGAAATTCATGTCGATGATACAGGTCCCAACAATAATAATGAACGTAAATCTGGCACCATATTGAAAATACAACTGCTCACTATTGGGTCAAGGACATGACTGATACGACTTACATAACTAACATGACCACTCCAAGCACCTTCAGACAGAAAGTGCAACAGGTCCAATTCAACATGTTACTCCTATCTATAAGCCTACACCTAAGAATAAACTTTCTCATGCTTAGTGTGTTCATCGCTAGTTGGAGATGTCTAGAAAGAAGGCTCAATTACTTTCTCTAAAAACTGGTGATGGGCCGAATCAAGCGTTGTTGCGGACTGTACTTATTTTTGAGAAGTTGGCAGGTGGGAAGGTATTTAGTAAAGTTGATTTATCAAAGAGTTATTTCCAGTTCAAGTCAGTGAAGCCTCTAAGGCACTTCTAACTGCTAACACGCGGGTGGGTTTATTCAGATTTCGTAGGTAGAGTTCTAGAATCAAAAGCGTGTCTTCTCTATTTCTATCAGCTATGGAGAGCCTCTTACGAGGTTTTGAGAAAACCTTTTGTTATATTTATGACATTTTCATTGGAGAGTTCAGTAGAAGCCTTAGAACAAATTCATAAAGTATTACAGAGGTTAAGTGATTATGGTGAGAGGATAAATAAAGAAAAATCTGTTTTCTTGGCTAATAATATTGTGTATTTGGGGCAAGAAATGATGTAGAGAGCATACAACTGACTAAGGAAATGGTGCAGGACATTTAGAACTATTATTTCAATTATCTTCTCAATGGTACTCTTGATGTCACATTATGGAAACTCCAGTGACTTATAAAAGGGTACGTTCTCCCTTTCTCTTTCTCGTAATGGTAGACACCATGTTCTACAGGTAGCTACTCGATTGTCCTATCTATATTTTATTCAAAAATTGATTTAATGAGGGGAAAAATCTGCTATGAAAAGTTTCTCTTCAAGAATAAAGAGGAAACCAATGACTAAAATTGACATAACTTTGAATTACACTTAGCTATCATTGGATTGAATCACTTCACATTATTAGAGTGGTATACAATGTTTATTAGGGAGAAAAGCAAATAACTATTGAAGATAAGGTTTGATAAAGTAGAGTGTATACTCAAGATAATGTGATTAGAGGGCCTATTCTTGTAAGAAAGTAAGGAAGAAGGAATAGTTTGTGGTATTTCTTACACTCAAATATGATTTTCAGGTTTGTATTTTCTCAATGATTTGAGTTCAAAATTGTTTATTAGATACAAAAATTTAAAAATTTAAATCCAATTACAATGTGTTTTTTTACATCATGTATTATTACCCGTTAGGGCGATCCACATATTTATAGACTACCCCTAAATCAGAGATAAGACAGATAAAAGTACTAGACTAAGCATGGTGGTGAGACCTAAATCCATATCCATGTATAAGTGTATAATTGGATGTGATAGAGGGAAGTGAAGCAGACCAAAGAAGCAAAGACATATTTGTCTTGCCATGCATGCATTTGTCTGCCTTGACAGTGTAAACAATTTTCGTGAAGCAAAATAAGAAGAATTAGAGCTGCTTTAATTAAGCTAAATAGGTAATGTTTCTGAGGCTAGGTAGGCCTACCTACTGTTTTAGAAGTTAAAAATACACCTGAATATGGCACTAAACTTAATGATTTTCCAAAATAAGACAATGTAGCATGTAAGTAAACATACCTTAAGAAGATATTAGCTAGGCTAAGTTTGAAATTTTTTTCAACTAGGCCTAGGTGATATTTAGGTGAATAAGGTTATGATATAGTTGATCTATCCGATTAACCAATATTCACATTACAAAGGATTTTTTAAGAACAACTTAAGTTTGTAAACTGAGGGATGGATATAATTTTAGGTTCTTAGATCTTATTAAAATCACACACACACAATCAATTTTGATAAACACTGTTTTGTTGAAAAGTATTTTAAAATCAAAGGGGAAAACAATATAAAATACTTTTGCTTTACACTATTTTTGAATATTTAACTTAAGAAACCTACCTTGGTGGTGTAGTTAGCTAATGCGCTAGTTTCGTGTTGAGCTAGACTGCCAAAGATGGGGAGATTGAGGTTCGAATCTCACTGGGGTGAACTGGAGGTAGTTTTTCCTATATGGTTTTCTACTCTCCCTCCGCGAGAATGCGGGTTCACTTTCTCTGTACTCAACTATCGCAATTCCTGACCCACTAGCGTAATTAGTACTTTAAGTGTACAACCCAAACAGGTAGTAAGACGCGGTGCTAAATATTATTAACTTAAGTATGAATGTTCTATAATATGAATGAGTTAATATATTAAATATTATTACTTGTGAAGTGACTTGCACTGCATTACATTATATTGCACACAATATTAACCTACCATAGCCTAACATAAAATTATTTCAAAATGGTAAAATATACGGATTCAATTAAATATGTATTGTATTAATTCACTTAAAAACACATTTTCACCAATTAAGGCTGCTTTAAATATGAAATAGGCTTGTAAGTTTTGAATATATATGGTAAACATAAAATTGGATGCAATTAAAACAATTCTTTAATTCAAATGTGTAAAATTTATAATGAAGGTTTTTGAAAAAATATTGTTTATTCTGCAATTTCCGGCTCCAAATTATATTTCTTTTTTTAACTATTTAATAATATTGTTGATTTAAACCATTAATTATATGGGATTTACAAAAAAATTATTTACTCTAACTAAAGTCTGTTCACCGTAGGAATTGTTTTCTGAAAGGCCGTTTTCCCTACCATAAAGCTATTATATAGTAGGATATTGGTAGGAAAAAAGACCTTTCAGAGAGTAATTCCTACCGTGAATGGAGTATAGGTGGATTTTTAATGTTAAATATATAGGAAATGTTGAAAAAGAAACATAGTAGGTATTGTCTCTATTATAATTTTATTTGAAAGGATCTTATCTTATTTGTATTTAGATTACTTTCAAATGGCTGGTGGGTTGAACTTTTGTTACTTTTCAAATCATATTTACAGTAGAGGAATTTTGATTAGCAGTAGAAATTGTTGTATATTTAAATGACAATTTTTTTTATAAGTAAATGAAGGTTTTTATAATCTTCTATGTTCTATATTAATAAAATGAAGAGTTTGTGTCTATGTCATGAGCGTTGCGAGATATTTATCACATGCAGAGGTCTGAAATTTTAAAATTAGAAACTGGGTCTGAAGAAATAAAATGAAGAGGTTTTTTTTCTGTCTGAATGAAGCACAAGAGAAAAAAAAGCATTGTTAGGGGTAAACACGCAATCCATTGCCATTCCAGAGAACACCGGGTACTTCTGCAAGTACTAAAATAATTGTAAGGGTAAATTGTGTGTTACAACAACTTTGTGTAAGCCTACTGCAAACCACTTGGAGAAAGCAACAAGTTGCCTTAACCACAGAATTAATTAGCGGTATACTTACATTTTATATTTAGAGCCTATATTATACATATATATTTCTATTTAAAGTTAAATTAGATTAACAAAGAAAAATATTTTCTATGAACAAAAATCATTTAATAAAACAGTAACCCACTTCAGTCACCACATAGTCTAACGATCTACTCTTTCAGTAGATTAGACTGCCAATGAGGAAATCAAGGTTTGAAAATTGGTCAGGTGTAGACCTACTGAGGGTCATTTTTCCCAAATTATTTTTCACTCTCCCTCCATACAAATGTGGGTAAACTTCCTTTAAGTGTAATCTTCCTAATCCCTAAGATCATTAGCTTATAAACTCCAACAGGTAGTCCAAGATATTGTGCTAAAAGAAATAAATAAATAAAGTAAAACTAACCAATGTCTTGTAGGTTTGAAATTGTAGTGTAGTGATAATTAAAAATAGTTTCAACCAAATGATGCTAACCAACTAGGTTATGGGTGTTTTTTTGGCACCACATCCTACTAATTGTTCAGGTACCTATATGCCTATGTACTAATTACACTAATTGGTTTGGGATTAGTAAGGCTTAATTTAGAGGAAATGCACCCACATTTGTGTGGAGAGAGAGAGAGAGAGAGAGGAAAACCATTAAGGAAAAACCACCCTCAGTGCACCCGATCAAGATCAAACCCCTATCTCCCCGCCTTCGGCAGTCTAGTCCCACACGAGATTAGCATTTTAGATCACATGGCCATCAAAGCGGGTGGGTGTTGAAATTAAGGCAATTGTTAAAGCAATCCATTTGTGTCCTCTGCTTACCCTGAAAAGTAGCTTGCTTACTTTGCCTGTTTTCAAGATAGTAAAATTTATATGAGAGGACCATGTGGTAGAGATGAAAATTTCCAGGAAATGTTGAATATGAAAATTTTCTGAAGTGGCGGCTTGGGGTAGAGGGGTTAAATTGCAGAGGTGGCACCTATAGCCTATTAGACTCCAAAATATAGTGTGTTAAGAGACGATAGAGTTATAAAAAGGGGCACGAGAATGAAGGAGGGTTAGTTAGGAAGCATGGAGGATAGAGTGAGGTGGGGTGGGATGTCGAGCCAACCTTAGAATTATTTTAATTAACTTATTGATTGTAAAAAATTGAGGTATGAATTATGAACATAACGGGTATACAATGGCTTGCATTCATTTATTTCTGTACCACTTTTTTTTAGCACCGCATCTTACTACTAATTCGGGTTATATGCCTATGTACTAATTACGCTAATGTGTTTGGGACGAGGAAGGTTGAACTTAGAGGAATAGCACCCGTGAGAATGGAAAACCATTTATAAAAAACCGCCCTAAGTACACCCGACCAGGATCGAAAACACCGATCTCCCTGTCATCGGCAGTCTAGTCTTTTGCGAGTATCGAGTTAGACCGTGCGGCCACCGAAGCTTGTTTGATGATGTTTCTGGAGTTAACACCCTTTGGAGAAATTAATTTTAAGTATACAAGTTTACATTTGGGATATCTATATCTCTATTACATCAGTTCCATTTAATCAGTTGAGATTATTTTACAGGAATAATAATTGAAAATTTTCAGTTTTGGAAAATTTTCCTTCTCACATCCTCTACTTGGTGGAGTCCATAAAGAAAAAACTTTTTCAAGCTTTCATCATAAACAGAGTGTACATAATGAAAAATAGGCCTAGTGTAGGGTCATCATAATAGGAAATGCCTTATTTGACAACTATAAAAGCTAACTACTAAAATATAGCTTCAAATATCTCCAAGTCAGATCACGTGCTCTGCAGTTTTCCTTTTAGATAGTAGTTACACCTATAAATAAAAATTAATGATGCTGTATAGTTTTTAGTGTAAAGTTACCTACACAAGTTTTAATGTTGTTTGTATATTCTAAAAGGTGCTTCCGATGAAAATTGGACTGACATAGAGGAAAATAATAAGGAAGTGAAAGAGTGTGTGGAATTAAATTTAGCAGTGTGAAGGGATGGTAATGACAAGGAAGCGGTTAAGGCCTAATAAAGCCATAGAGTTGGATGGAGTAGAGGTGAGAAAAGTACAGAATGTAAAATATCTTTGAAGTGTGATTGAGGCGAAAGGTGGAAGTAGAGAAGATCTAATAAGAAGAGGGCAGCAGGGGTAGTTCTATAGGTGTGTAAAAGACCTGCTATAGAGAATAGAAGTGCCCTTTAAGTGTAAGGAAGTGTAGTATAGGGTGTAATGTATAACATTATTCACATATGCATCAGAAACATGGACAGTGAATGTAATAGAGACTAGGAAAGAGGAGGCCATGGAAATGAAGTTTGTGAAAAGCAAGTTAGCTGTCATGAGGTGAAACAGGATAACAAATAAAGTTATCCGAGAAAGAATGGAAATACAGGGAGTACATGAGATAGTAGAGAAAGAAGCAAGACAGACGGTATGGGCATGGCAGAGGAGAGGATGCCAAAGAGAATGAGGGAGATGGAGTATGGAGGAAAAAGACCACTTGGAAAAACCAAGAAAAAGATGGGAGGAGCAGGTAACAGAAAGTGTGCAAGTGAGAGGAGGAGAATGGAACCAATTAGAGGAGGAAGAATGATGGAAGGATAGAGGAAGATGGAAGCATTTTACTAAACTAACCTACACCAAGGCTGGAAATAGTTTTTGATGATAGGTATAGTGCACAAAGCATAAAGATTTAACCTTAACTTTTTATGCATTATGCATGGACTTGAGAAAAGATGGCCCTTGTATCAACCAATGATGAGAGGTGGTGCTCCAACCAACTAAACGCACAGTAAATAAAAATTAACTTAGCCCTGTGTTCATGTTTGAAATTCCCAGTCCATAATTGTTTGTGTAAACATTTTTATTTTAGAATCAATGAATATTATTGTAGGCCTATACATGATTTAAAACAAGGGTGAAATATTATATTTTTGATTCTGTTATTGAGAAATAGGTCTAGAACCTAATGACAACATTTATAAAATCAGAACTGAATAAAAAATCAAATTTGACCTGATAGTACAGACAAAACTTAAAATAGGTTAACTTGTGTAAAGTGGTCAGGGTTTTAGATCATTAGCCCTCGACCATTTCATTTACATACTTGGTTCCCATGGTTTATTCTGTTAATTTAATAATATTCTTCAAACACATAAATTCATTATTGATGTAAAAGACTTGCAAGTAAGTGCCCAATAGTTATAATATTCAAAGACTTTTATAAAAATTTATATGATTTTACAAACTCCCCCCCACCCCCTTGTTTATTTGAAATTATGTTAAAATTAACAAGATAGTACTGAGAATACCCTACTTATGGTATATTATTATCATTATCTAATCAGTTAGCCTAGACCACAGACAAGAAAGAAACAGACTCTCAACCTTACGTGGGTTTTGCTGTGCTCCTTTTGCCAGCTTGAGTCCTTTTAAACTGGGCTTCGCTAGTGTCACTACTGGATGATAATAGGACTAACAGCAGCGACCCTAGTGATTAAGGACTCAAGCTGCCAAAAGGAGTGCAACCATTTTAACCTGAGGGTTAAGTGTCTGGGTATATTATTTGTCTGTGGCCTAGGCCCAATATAATGTGTATTTAATATCACTAAATGGGTCAGTTAAAATGTTTAGTTACAAGAAACTGTGGGGTTTCGTGTTAATTATATGTGGCCCAAACCATGACCAAGTTTGTAAGCAACAAATATTCTAAATTTTAACTCATTAATTTCAATTTTAGGTCTTTAACTTTTAAATCTATTACTTTTCATCCTTATAAAGTCATTGGTTGGATTTTAGCGTCATCTAAGTTTATTACTTTTACTTTTTACTATTAACTTTCAAGCATCGTGTTGCTTTATTTTATTTGTACCCGGATGCTGTGAGATGCACGTGTGGCTTTTCAGATGAAAGAGGAAAGTTGGTGCGAACAACTAGCCAACCAGGGTGTAGCTTTGAGCGTTTGTAGTTTCATATATGGGTAAAAGAAAGCGTTGATTGAACACACTTCTCAATTAGCACACAAAGTAGGATGTGCTACTCTGAGTTAGATACACTATTTGAAATCATGAAGATATCATATTCTGAAGTTATCTAAAGTTATTCTGGAGTTATCCTCAATAAAAAGCATAAATAATAGCTTTGGATATTTGATTCTTATCATGAAGATAGGTGGGAGGAAAGGGGGGGTCCTCCATGGGGCAGTAAATCTAATCCAAAATAATGTGATATCTAAAGTCTAGCATAATTATTTTTTTGTGTTAAATTGTAAAGTGCACCATCAACTCTGTAAAGTTAATATCTCTAAAATATAGGCCTAGCTTCCCACTAAACCTCATACAAGTTCAATCTTGTTATTCACTTAAGTTACACCACCCGTTTAACAACCCCGACGAGTTCTACGATGTTCTACCAAACCCCCGACTGCCGTGGGCTACACCCAAAAAGGTCGGAGAAGAAGATGGAGTAAGCAATTGGGTACACTTAAAGTTTCAAAAACTAAAATTTAACGATCATGGTTTTTTGTGTGAAAGTAGTTATAGTTGATCTTATCTAGTAGTGCAAAGTGATTAGGCCCTTTTCTATTAATAAACGACAGTCAATTTAAGTAAGACTTTACACTACGCTTAACTATAGCCCATTGTGGGTATTTTGTGTTATGAAATGTGCACTGTACACTATGCAGGCCTACTATTTACTATTAGTTATGTGTTTCACATGAATATAAAGCCAGCTTTATGCAACCCAATATTTCAGGAAAAAAATAAGGGGGTGGGGGAATGTGTTCAAATCAGCATACTACTTTGTTCTTCAGTGCCCATTTTCTTCTTTGTAAATATAATATATTTATTATTTTTTAACACCGCGTCTTACTACCCATTCGGTTTATACGCACTTACGCTAATGTGTAATGATAGGGTGATTGTGAAATGAAATGGAGGACCTACAGTTTAAGGTGGAATCCAAACCACGATGGAGGCCTGGCATTCCTCACATTCACAAGTTGTGATTAATACACGTGTTGTGAGAGGTGAAGGAAGGGTTTGGCAATCAGATAAATCTGTGCCGGGACCGAGTATTGAGCCCCGAACGCCCAGCACATAAGTCTGACACCTTAACCCTAGACCACCAGGTGACCCAATATATTTATTCTACAGTTATTCTATAGTATTATAGTTGTATATTATAATATAAATACTATTCATAAATAATATGAAAATGTGCAGAGTGAAGGCCCCTAATAAAAAAAAATCTACAAAACCAAAACAATTACTCGTCAGTGAAAAGGATGATGGTAGCCAACTTATTATACTGTGATGGACCACACTATGGTCCAGCTTAAAATACAGGGCCATATTGTAATTGGTCAAGATAAGACTTACCTTTCAAGGTGGATACTTAAGGCCTAAATACAGTTTACAATCAATGACAATGCAATGCAAAATAAATACACTAAAACCTAGATTAATTATTAAATAAATAGGTTATCAGTGATGATTCACCTCCGCAAAGAACTCGTCCATAAATCCATCTCTGCCTTCCACTGTAACAGCGACATCATCTGGGCCAACATCATCATCATCACTCTGTGCCTGAAAACAATAAAAAAAAGGAGAAATATTCATTTCATTGTTGAAAAGTATAATCTGCTTGCTGTGTTGAGTAAAATAAATTATTTTTGTTTTGTTTTAAATAGTTTACTACCGAGTGTTAAATCTAACAAATAAAAACAAAAAATTAGGTTGAATTAATAAAATTATGAAAAATTAAAGAAGTTTTAAGTCCAATCGTGAATTATGTTAGTTAATGTGTTCAAACCATTCATCTTCGCTTTTATTATAAAATTCCCAAACTTTCCAGGTTTTCCAGACCGTATTAAAAAAATACTAAATCCAAGCCTTTATTATTTGTGTCCCTGCGTAAATTGGTATGAAACAAACCCTGTAGGCTTCAACCATCCCATGTTAAGATTGGCAAAGTATTTTGTTAACCATTAAAAACCAAATTTCTCACTTTAAGTGTTTATGTGCAGAATCGGTCAAGTAAATTATTTAAATTTCCTGACAGTTTTCCTTGACATCTTAAAGGCCCCTACAGATAGCCCGATTTGGTCAGGTGGTCGGGTCAATTTGATCAGATCAGGTGCAATATCAGTTCGTGTGTAGGTGTGTCACCCGACAAATACTTTCCTATTTCATGTCGAGTGGCCAGCGCATCCAACCGCCCGACCAAATCGTGTCATCTGTAGTGTTGTCGGGTGACTCGGGCCCGAGTAGTGTGTATGTAGCAACATCATACGACTGAATTTTTTCCATTCATTTAGTCATTTTTTGGCCTACATTTTTCTTTTTCTGGAATTAATCTCTAACAACGCTGTTAGCGCGATCCCAACTTTTTGGTGTTTGATTAATATAGGAGGCATGATGCATGTGTATCATTAGAGAAAAAACCAACATGAAATCAGGTACAAAATCAGGTCGTTTGCAGGTATCACTTGATTTGGTCGGGCCAACCAAATCGGATCGTCTGTAGGGAATTTAAGATATTCCCAGACTTTTCCAGGTTTTTCACAATGCAAGAGTTAATATGGATAGTCAAATTATATTAAACGTCAGTGTATCATAGCTTAGGGCTATGACATACAAATCACAATCAAATACAGGTGTCTAGTCCTAGTCTATAATTTAATGGGTGGCAACCCAAACTCAAGAATAGCATTTCAGCATAATTTAAAGTTTTCCTGAAAGAAAAAAAAAATATATATTTTCCCGATTATTATAAGGCTTTTCCTCCTGTTGTGAGCCTTTGAATTATTCCAAATGAAAATGTTTTATAAAACACTAGCCAAACTTTATCAAGTAATTAATATTAATACATGTAGGCCTACCGATAACTTATGTCTACTAAATGTTTAGGTTAGTAGACTATTGGAGTCTTATACAATTATAATACAGCCTCAATTATGTTTTTAAAACTTTAAATTAGCCTACTTCAAGATGGGCCTTTGTTAAAAAAAACTTACTATCTTCTGTTTGGGAGACTTCACCATGAGACACCCCAGTTTAAGGACACCTCCCTCCTCAAATAAATTTATTCAGGGTAAAGTCCAGAAATTACTCTACATTCTTATCAGAATATTTTTCATGATTTGGATGAGAAAATCGTTATTCCACATTCCACTTATGATAAGTGCTCACCCACAAGAAGAGAGAAGACAAGTTAAACAGTAGTAAATGTGCTACACCCAGTGGCAGTTTTATTTGTGTATTCAGGGGAGATTGGAAAAAAGTTTTTGTTTGGAAATAAACTGCCCCCCACCCTACCCTGCCCTATAATTTTTAAGAAAGCTGAATGCCTCTAGAAGCCATTATTTTAGTTTTCTCCAGCAGAATTTCTTTTTAACTTTTTTTTATCATGTTTTATTATTCGTTTGGGTTATACACCTATGTAGGCTTAGTATTTACTCTAATATGATAGGGATGAAGAAGGTTGAATTTAGAGGAAGTTTACCCTCATTTGTGTGAAGGGAGAGTGGAAAACCACTTAGGAAAAACCACCCCCAGTACACTCGATTGGAATTAAACCCCAATCTCCCCGTCATCGGAAGACCAATATATCGCGAGGGTGACTGGCTTGGACTGTGTGGCCACTGAAGTGGGTCCTTTTTTAATTAAATGCCTCTAGAAACTATACCAAGTTTGAGGCAAGGCCATCTTTCAGCTTCATAGTTGATAATATCAGAGGGGAGTGAAATAAATCTAGAGGCGGCAAATGTACTTGGGGGGGGTTACACGACCCCTAACTACATTTCACAATGGCAAAACAAAAACTACTACCTGTGTAGAACCTTAGATGTATTTGTACAACACATCTTATATTATACTGCCTAATAAATTACGTGCCTAGTTAATAACCAGGTTTGGTAGGTTATTTTTAATTTTAGAAATATGATAAATGTGACAAAGAACCCAATAATGTCTTACAAAGTTTTTAGTTAATGATCCATAATATACCCTATTATATTAAAATGTTTATTCCATTCTATTTTAAATAAATATCAATTTGCGAAAGGGCTTATTGGAGCAAAAACTTGAAACAAATTATAGTTCTACTCAAGAATATATCTACAGTACAAGAAATAGAACTTAATAATTAAATCAATTATATTGTTATAAAATCACTGAGGATTTGTATGAAGCCTAGTATGAAATTTAAGGTGTTTAGAACCAAGGTGTGAGATATACTCAACAGTTTGTTACTAAAAGTCAAACATTATACAAAGACAAACACCACAAAATTATAAAACTCTTACAATAATAATAACAATTATAATCACTGCACACACATTTAGAGAGGTGTGGTTACATCAGGGTTCTGTGAGTATAGGTTGAATAGTAAATTCAAAATCTTATTTAGGATATTATAAATGACAAAACGGTGCAAAACAAATATGCTTCGTGTAGTTTTAAGCTGGAGGTTCAGATTAATATTATTCCCTCGAAAGACTTTCCCTTCATTACAATTCAGAATCAATTTATCATTTTATACAAAGTTGACATTATCATAGCAGACGAGGTAATATTAGATTTAAAGTTTTACTACAACATCGGAAACTTACCGCTTTGAGCGCTGCAAATCTATCCTTCGTCATCTTCTATCCGTCCAAATCACAAAACGAAGATTCGTCTTGATTTATATAAACATCCCATTCACTAATTTTCCACGAAACGACACTAAACTAACGAAACAGACACTACGATCACCAAAATCGATACGCTTATAATTTCACTCCTTCTGCAGTGCCGACTCATAATCTACGCATGCGCCTCTGACGTCATATGTGTGCTACTAAATAATGTAGAGTTAAAATATTTTGAATCATATAAATTACTATATTATGAATTAACTAATTAATTCGAATTTAATCATTGCCTAAATATCTATTTCCTTTAATAATATTAATAAGTTCTTGTAAAGGATAATAATGTAGAATTGTCTAAAAAAACTTTCTAAGCATACTTCAAAGCACTTTTACGCTATTGGTTGAAAAGGGAAGCAAACTTCAAAAGTACGCAATATCACAAAACGTTGAAAATGACTGCTGTATAATTTAAGACGACTGCTATCGTCCCTTCCGCTGAACGCCATTGTAACCCATAACGACTTTGGATTTAGGTAATATTTATCGTTTCATTTCGTGTGCATCGGTGAATGGACTCTGTTTTAACTTGAGAAATAAATTCTTTGATTTATGACTAATTTATTTGCATGCTTATTTTCATATGTCTAGTAATAGCTTAGCTTAATTATGTTATCAAAGTCGGTACAGCAATATCATTTTCCTGTGAGTCAATGAAAAGGCGCCATATTCACTATATTTGATATTGAATAGTAAATATTCACAAAATAGTTTGTTATAGTATGGTTACAGTATGTGTTTTTTGAACATTTATATCTGTGCTTGTTTAAAATAATATATTTATTATAAATAAGTGTTAATTGGACGTATTATTGAAGGGATCTTTTGTGGCCAGTTGACCCGTCCATGGCAAAATTTTGGATAGTTAAAACTAAATAATTTTAAATGTTTCAGGCTATTTAACAAAAAAAACCTATCATCATGACTCAAGAACCAGATATGCCCACATTCAAATGTGTCCTAGTCGGAGATGGAGGTACTGGCAAAACAACTTTCGTTAAACGTCATTTAACTGGTGAATTTGAAAAGAAATATGTTGCAACTCTTGGGGTGGAAGTTCATCCTTTGGTATTTCACACTAATAGAGGCGCAATAAGATTCAATGTCTGGGACACAGCTGGCCAGGAGAAATTTGGTGGTCTAAGAGATGGTTATTACATTCAAGTAAGTTTAAACCAATGATTTACTCCAAAGGCCCTGACACAGACACTTTACCCGTAGTCCATGGTCCGTAAGAAGTCTATGGCACAGTCCTTGTCCGTAAGTCATTGCTCTGTAGAAGTTGATCAACTTGATCTTTCTAAGGACTAGTTTATATAGACTATCAATCACAGCTGAGTAAATATGTGCATGCGCATTGGGATCCATCTTAAACACAAACATAAATTGTTTATAATTAGATGTGATTGGTTATATATAAATAAAGGAAGCACAAAAATAATATTTAACGTGCTTGCTTTGTTTGCATTCAAAATACTAGGACCTACATTTTTGTATTTTCATGTTAATTTATTTTAAGTTTGATAGTTAAAATCGTGTTATAAAATATGTACTTAAATTGTGATTGTACTAAATTTCAAGTAGCCCTATATCCTGGAAGCTTTTTCAACAAAATGGTTTTTATAGTTCCTTTTATTGATCAGCTGACTGATTGGCGCTCACCCCTTACTGTAGACGATTTTCTTTTGAAGTTTTCGATTGGACGAAGGGTCTGACCATATCATTGGTTGGAACAGTCACGTGATTACGGTTATGGACTGTGTACTCGCAAATAGAACTTCTTAAGGACCAGGACTACTGATACGGAGTCTTTGTTGGGGCCTTAACACCAGTAAATCCTAACTATACTACACTGGATATCATTTTTGAGGGTCCTGCATGGTTACTGTTTGGAAACAGCATTGTAATTTTCTTGTTTTCAACCTTCCCTTAAATATGACAAGTTTTGTAACACTGGCTCATCACTGTAGCTAGTAGCTTCTTAGCCCAGCACACCACCTTCTGACATAACTAAAAGTGAGTAGATATGGCAACACTTAACCGGGAAAGAGTAAAGAGAAAGATTTTTTCAATAAGACTTTGTCAGTCCCCTCAGCGGTAATATTGGATATAGCCTCTTCCGATTTGGCCCATAAATTCTGAAGCTCTCCATTTTTAGTATCCTTATTAGGGATGTACGGTACACAAAGATTGTCCAATTGTTAGCTTTTTTCCTTTGTCGTTTTAGGCTAGTAATAATTAGGCTACCTATACTTATTTTTTTATTAATAATGCCCACAAGAATACTTTCCATTGATAAAATAGTTTAAACAAAATTATATAGGCCTAATTTTTTAATCAAAACTAAACTCGTCCAAATCACAGAATAACATAATTAGGCTAGGCCTATGTAAATAAATGAATCTGTCATAACATGTCACCAAAGTATTTTAATAGGCCTATGTCATGCATAAATTGTATTATTAGAATCTTCCTACTTTCTCTGAAATATTAGGATCCCTAAATATATTTCACTAAAATACTGGATTTCCAAACATGCCATTTTGATCGGTGGTCCTAGCCGGTTATCAAAACATCGACCCCAATGTTGGTGGACATTTCTAACTAGTCGCTTTTCCTTCTCCCCATCTTCTTTTGGTCCCTGTCCACAGCAGTCTGTGAGTTCAGTAGAGCTTCTCGGGGCTAATTAATAATGACTGGGGTGGAGGACTTAGTCGAATAAAGCGATTGAATTTGATGAGGCTGATTCAGAAATTTTATTTTGAAGAAACATTAAGACATTCTATTACATTTAAAACACTAGTTACATATGAAAAAAAAAGTTAATACTTGAAGACAGACATATTGTTAAAGTTGTGATAATTTAGCCACATGGTGATCTCTCTTTTCTTCCACCCATCTCTAAAAACCTTAAGGTGCGGCCGAAGGGAGCACAAGTAATTTTACAGTTTTCATACCATAACATATTTTTGGAAAATATAAATCAAATATTTCTCCAGT
This sequence comes from Timema bartmani, assembly GCA_902151455.1. Taxonomy (NCBI): domain Eukaryota; kingdom Metazoa; phylum Arthropoda; class Insecta; order Phasmatodea; family Timematidae; genus Timema; species Timema bartmani. The sequence continues at coordinate 45,042 of CABFWB010000654.1, read as the reverse complement.
AACAACATAGTCTAGTTTTCTACACATGCTAATATCAACAGATCTTGAATATCTGTCAAGAGCGTCCTGGAATTTTGTCAAAACTTGTTCTCTTTATTTAAAAAGTGTTGACAAAATTCCAGGACACCCTTGACAGATATTCAAGATCTGTTGATATTAGCATGTATAGAAAACTAAACTCTATGTTGCTACTGGAGAAATATTTGATTTATTTTGGTCAAAAAATTGTGATTCTATAAAAACTGTAAAAACACTTTCGCTCCCTTCGGCCGCACCTTAAAGCCAACACGAAAAGAACGACTATTCGTTAAGTACTTAGTACGTCTTCCTAGCTCATGAGCTAACTGGTAAGTTTCCCTCTGCTAACGCTTCCCTTCTCAGTATTATCAAAAAAGACGCTACAATCTGATGTGCTGATTGGCTAGCTGTTTGCGTCAAACCTCCCCTTTCCACTGTGAAGCCACATGTTTATCTCGCAGCTTCCGGGTACAAATAAAATAAAACTGCATGATGCTTAGAAGTAATAAATTTAGATGACTCTATAATTTCAACAAAGACTTTACAGAATGAAAACTACTAGATTTAAAAGTTAAAGGCATAAAAATGAAGTTGTTGAATTGAAATTTAAAACATATATTGCTTACAACTTTGATTACAATTTGAACAACTTATAATTAACATTAAACCCCACACTTTCTTATAAATAAATATTTGAGCTGACTACTTTAGTATAATAGAGATTAAATTAGGCCTAGAAAAGAATATTACAATGAAGATGCTGAAGGCTATTTATTAAAATAGGCCTAACTGACTNTTCTGAGATCGGATATATCCGATTAACGCAGCAAAAGGGTTAAGGGGAGGGGAATTTTGTAAAATGATACATAAAATGTTATTAAATGTCTTTGAATATTATAAATACTGGGCACTTGCAAGCCTATTACAACCATAGTGAATCTAGGTGTTTTAAGAATGGTATTGAATTAACAATATAAACAATGCCAAACTAATTAATAAATGAAATGGTCGAGAGCCAAGGGACTAAAACCCCGACCACTTTACACGTTTCCAAACATGCCATTTTGATCAGATACTTTTAGATTCCTACTCTATAATGTTGATCCTTTTTCACTCCTTCTAAAAAGTATATTTAAAAAACTTGATTAGGCCTATTGTAGTTAGATTATTTTAACATTACTAAAGCTCGGCCGATCAACCCTTTTGCCGATCATTTGGCTTATTTCCTTATACAGTAGGCCTATTAAAAAGCTAGTATACAATAAACGTACATTTTTTAATATATCAACACAATTTTTTGTTCATTAAGAACCATCCTAGCGAGCAACAGTGCAATTGGATGTCCAAAATAACATACAAGGGGGCAGAAATAGGCAACAAGAATGAGCGGCTGGAGTTCTTGCTTAGAACGCCTGAGAATCGACATAAGAAACTCAGAACACGCAACTCGCACTAGTTGCGGGAAAGGTTACCTGACGGTCGTCCTAAAAAAAAAAAAGTTTAGTGTAATACCTAAGGGTACGATAACATTAAGGAAACTTGAACTCATTTGTTGGTATTTATTGCAAACTATCATAATTAAACAAATAAGTAATGATAAAAAGATATTTTAAAGGTAAATAACAATATATTGAAATATTAAACATATATAAAGATAGCCGAGAAGGCTGATGAAAAATTTTTACATGATATAAGATCATAGAACCACAACAATAATTAAAGTAGAATGTAAAAAAATTGTAATTAATACGATAGAAAAGAACAATAATACCTAACTATCTCCATTACACATGGAACTGACTACTAGAATATTGCGACTCTCGCCAAACAAAAATATTGTCCAGCATAAATCTCTCTTCATAACTTGTAACCAGATATCTAACTTTCCTCAACATTTCTAACCTTATAATATATATTCCCACATACATCAAAAACATTTAATAAATTTTGTAACCAAGTTCAGAAACCATTACTATATATTTTGAATTTAAGTAAATTCGTTTCAACATATTTGTAAGAGTCAAAATTAACGTGTGTTAAAGAAAATAAATCATTAACATTAGTCCTCATATTACAATTTGTCCGTTTCAATAAATACCACAAGTTATCTTTACGATTAGTTGATGCCCAATGAAAACATAATGCAATTAATCGCTATCCAATGAAAACATTTAAGACCATATCGATATATACCAGATTAATCGACGGAGAACCGCCGGCACTATATATGCAAAAACCCAGAGAACATTGGAGAATAGGAAAAAGGGTGGGGGGAAACATATGGGTAACACAAGGGAGGGGACGCACGCGGCAACAATAACGTGAAGAACACACTCCAAACAACTGGACTCTTCGAGAACACTTTCTTTACTGTCTTAAGATCTTTGGACTGTAGTGTAATGTCGCGGTTTGAACCTTGCCGGCAGCGGTCAGTCTATAACGTGCTGTTACTAAGTTCACTCGTGTTGATGTGTTCCTCTGTGGCTCGTAGTCCAAGGCGCGTGGACGGTGAAATAGAGTAAGTTGTATTTACTTCTTCAACTTGACTATCTACTTGTAGCCAAATACTACAATTAAATTCTTAGCAAAATATTAATAAACATAAATAGTTTAGTAAAAAACTTAGATAAGTTGTAGCAACTTACAAAGGGGGAAGGGGCAAGTAGGCCTACAGAGTAGGTAAGTCTTTAGGACATGAGGCAGTGGACCTACAATTATAAGACCTAAAGTCACAACTCCTAAACTAAATTTCTTAACTTCAACCTACAGCCAGACCCTATAACAATGAATTCCCCCTGCGCTCACATCCTCCCACCCCTTCCCTCTTCGCTATCATTCTCCCACCCCTTTCCCCTTCGCTATCATCCTCCCACCCCTTTCCCCTTCACTATCATCCTCCCACCCCTTTCCCCTTCGCTATCATCCTCCCACCCCTTTCCCCTTCGCTATCATCCTCCCACCCCTTTCCCCTTCGCTATCATCCTCCCACCCCTTTCCCCTTCGCTATCATCCTCCCACCCCTTTCCCCTTCGCTATCATCCTCCCACCCCTTTCCCCTTCGCTATCATCCTCCCACCCCTTTCCCCTTCGCTATCATCCTCCCACCCCTTTCCCCTTCGCTATCATCCTCCCACCCCTTTCCCCTTCGCTATCATCCTCCCACCCCTTTCCCCTTCGCTATCATCCTCCCACCCCTTTCCCCTTCGCTATCATCCTCCCACCCCTTTCCCCTTCGCTATCATCCTCCCACCCCTTTCCCCTTCGCTATCATCCTCCCACCCCTTTCCCCTTCGCTATCATCCTCCCACCCCTTTCCCCTTCGCTATCATCCTCCCACCCCTTTCCCCTTCGCTATCATCCTCCCACCCCTTTCCCCTTCGCTNCCTTTCCCCTTCGCTTACATCCTCCCACCCCTTTCCCCTTCACTTACATCCTCCCACCCCTTCACCCTTCGCTTACATCCTCCCACCCCTTCCCCCTATTCCTTCAACTCCCACCCTTTCTCCCCTTTCCCACACCCAACTTCTTAAACACCCCTTTACCCTCCCACCCACCGTAGCTAACACTTTAAAGGTGTATCAATAGAAGTATCTCCATTCTCTCTCCAGGTGAATGCTGATGCACCTATCCTGATAACATCCTTCACACCAACCTCTCCATCTTACACCCAACTACTTGAACCCATCACCCCCTTCCCTGGAACCCTAGCTCTGTCTATAACAGTGAATTACCCTTACCTGCTGCTGACCTCCCCCCTCTCCACCAACTTGTGCAGATCTAAACAGGCCTTACCCTCAAACCCCTGGCTTATTACCCTCCATCCTCTAAGCCTCACTGCAATTATTAGAGATGGTGGCATGGAATTAAAATAGAATTAAAGTTATATTTAACCTTATAGTGGGATGTGGAAAATCAAAATGGTTCCCTACCTACCTTGTATGCAACCACTGCAGGTCCTATAGCCAGGTGATGAATTATTTTAATTTTTATTTGATTGTCATGTTGGGACCGAATATTTATAATTAGATGTAAGTTATTATTTATTACACATAGCCTTATAAGACCTAACGGCACAAGACCTAAAGGTTATAACAACTTAATCCCTTAAGACCTAACTTCACTACACCTAATTTCACTAGACCTAAAATTAATTTTTCATAGATTACTTAAAATATCCTTAACTGTTCAAACAGGCAGTGGATCTAAAGGCACTAGACCTAAACTATAAGACCCAAAGTCATAGCTCCTTAACTTATGGTCTTATGAAATTAGGTCCACTGTATGTCATCCAGTCTTATACCACTTTGATATAATTATAAATTTAAAATGCTCAACTGAGCAAAATAATTTGTAATAAATAAAATGATCTAGAATAGTAGGAAAATAACATTGAGTACAAATAAAATTAAAAATCCATATTTACACACACGTCAATATTTCGACTTTAGTCTTACTACTACTACTACTTTATTGGGAAGATGCTATAATAGCATCGAAATATTGAAGTGTTTGTAATATGTGCTAGTATTTTTACTTTTATTTGTGCTCTTTCCTAGCAAACATTATTATTTATATTTTAAACAATATACTAACACAGTGGTCCCCAACCGGTGGTCCGCGAGTCAAAGTGCCCACCCAAAAACAAGCAAAATTTGAGATACAACTGGCTTATCTTGTGGATTTTTTCTCCCATTTTAATCACCTAAATTGGCAGCTACAGGGTTCTGGAAATGAAAAATTGGAAGGTGTCGCCAACATTTTTGTGTTTGAAGACAAACTTCATGCATTTCTGTGCAAAATTGATCTGTGGATTGACATAGTTCAAGAGAAAAACTATTCATCATTTCCGACGCTGAGAGCCCTTGCTCACGATAAGAATTAGGCTATTGTCACAGATCAGGTCCAATATAACATATTGTCACTTACAAATACTCAAGGACGAATTCACGCGTAATTTTCCAGAATACGGCAAAAATGAAAGTGAATTCACTAAGAAACTAATTTGAAATCCTTTCCGTGTCAAGCCCAAGGACCGTCCTGATGTAAACTTAAGAGGTGATCAAACTTCAAAACAATAGTAACTTCAGGGGCTCATTTAAATCTGGTGTAAACATAGAAGAGTTGTGGTATAGGAAGGCGATATCTTACCCAAATATTCGGCGAGCCGTCTTACAGTAGGCCTATCTGATGGTGTTTTCGACAACCTTTTTGTGTGAACAGGGATTCTCTACTTTACTCTTAATCAAAAACAAGCAAAGAAATCTGCTGGACGCAAGCAATGACAAGAGATTAGCTTTGGTCAAGAGTATAACCCCAAGAATTTCTCAATTGGTGAAACAAATTCAAGCTCAAAAATCGCACCTAAAATCTTAAGAAATACAGTGAGTTAATTTTACTTTTTATTTTATCTAGCATTCTAACTTGTTTTTCAAATATATTTTCTTATGAAAAAAGTATTTTAAAAACTTGTGATGTTTAGTAATAAAAATAATAATAACAATAAATATTTTAACTTAGCTCTTGAAGTTCCTAGGCTAGAGGAAGGATGTAGACCGGGGTTAGGGGTAGGGGAGGAGAGTGGGCCGCGGCCACCTTGAGGTTTGGAACCACTGCTCTAACCAAACCATAGTGATAATGACAAAGAACTATCTGAGCAGTCCAGTAGTCACTCATGAACAGGTGTTGGTTTTTTTTAACCATCTTCCCTTAAATTTATCCTCATTCTTTCTATAGTAATGCAACGTGCTTTCAAAAGGCATTACAAATTTGGGACCACGTTAAATTTCACAAAGAAGAAAAGCTTCCTAAAACAAAACCTGTAGGGATACTGAAAAGAGCAGCCTATGATCCATTCCTGAAGTGTAAACTAGCTTTCTGAAAAACAATTGCAGATGGATTTCAGCTTTTCCTTTTTGATTGGGTTTGATATATTTTGTTATTTTTCCATCATTTTCCCTGAACTGATTGGTAAGATGTCTGCTTTCTTATTCTTTCATGAGAGGTGAGTCAAGGTCGGCTGTAGGGGAGGAGGAGGAGGCCGAAATAAATGTAATTAAATTAATATTTCCACATAAATAGTACCATAAAATTATAGTGGAAATTTGGTGAGAAGTTGGTCAGGGAACTTGGGAAAATAGTCAGGGAAAAGTCAGGGAGAATTTTTTTTAGAAATACTGTAGGAACCCTGTAATCTCTCTTGCACTCTGTCTCACTCGCAAGCCGCCACAGACTGTCATTTTCAAATATGGCCAGTAAACAATCCCCACTACCCCCATTCACCTTTCATCCCGACAAGACAACCGCTTCCCTGTCAGTGACTATACTCAATTTCTAGTCTACACAGCTAAAAAGATCAGCATAGATAATTGGGTTCAAGATACATATCAAAAAGATGAGACATTTTACCAAACTGACCTGGCCACAGGCTGGAAACAGTTGATTATGATTATGCATATCATCGATTATTGGCTTAACTGATTATGGGATTGATAATCACCCAATAATAGCATTAATAGTCTGTATTTGCCCAGCCCCAATTATTACCCATTCTAGCAATCTTTTTCACAAATGAAAGTTAGGGATAGTTTTTATTATAAAATTAGGCCTATTATTGTCCATCAAAATATATTAGCTGTGTTCAAGGAAACAGTAGGCCCACCCACACCAATTCTGACAATGTTTTCACTTGTTTTGGTTGAGTATTGTTTTTAATAAGAAATATTTGACAACACTTGTATGGTAAGTTTATTATTGGAAAGTGGGATTCTTGTTCTGTGTATTAATGATAAGAATATAAGTTGATTCTATAATGACATAACTAAAAAATTGCTTGTTGTAACTTCCAAAAGTAGTATTAACTTAACATGTAGTCTTGAAGATCATGTGGCATGACAAATGAATAGGCAGGCCTAGGCCTACATGACAGCATATCTGGTATATTTTGCTAGCTGTCACCACCACTCCAGTCACAAATCGATTTCACCTCTTTACTTGCATACTTTGTCCAGGAAACTCTCCCCCACCCCCCATCTCTTTAAAATATTTCAAACACAAAGTATGTTTGCATAGTTTCTCAATTTTGAACATTTGTTGATGATAAATGGAACATTTGATATCAAAATTTCACCTTAGGAAAAAAAAAAGTTTTTTTAAAATTTAATAAATCACAGTTTTAAAAAGTAATGTGTCCCAATGGGCTGTGGACAGCTGGTCTATGACCCACACTCGATAAACTTTTTAATTCTTTTAGCTATTTTTTCCATTGAATGTGGGCCTTTAGTTTAGGGCCAAAAATCAAATATGGTCAAAGCAAATTTGATTCTTCCAGCTAGGGCTCAATGTGTTGAACTATTCTCATATAGGCTTAGGCAAAGTTACCTAAAGTGAAAATGTTTTGAAAAATATTACAAAGTTTCTTCACTATAAATATTTACAGCTTAAAATTCATTTATGATTAGTTATCAGATAACTGATATTAATATTTAAAAAAATCTGAAGTACCTACATAGTTGAATTACATGTTGTGATATAACTGAAAAATTTATTGGCTTAGAACAAATTATTATAAACAAATAATAGAGCTTATTGAACTATGATTCAGCATCGAGAATATCTAGTATATTCAATTCTGGTTCACTTCAAATTGAATACATAGACTCTGCATACCCCTAGTTTAAGATGACTAAACCTACTAAAACGTAGCTAATAATATTCATACATCAAGTCATATCATTTGCATTTGTCACTTTTGATAACACCTATAAAATAACACAATACATATTGTAAAGTGTATCAATTTAGGTCACAGAGAAATATATTTTGAATTTTCTAAACTGTTCTTCCAAAACAAAATCAGACTTTAGATCACAGCTTAATAACTTATGTGGCAGCTTGTTTTTGTGACTATTCTTATTGCATTGTTATTTATTTCAGGGCCAATGTGCAATCATCATGTTTGATGTTACATCACGTGTGACCTACAAAAATGTTCCAAATTGGCACAGAGATTTAGTAAGGGTATGTGAGAACATTCCAATTGTCCTCTGTGGAAACAAAGTAGATATCAAGGACAGGAAAGTAAAAGCAAAAAGCATAGTGTTCCACCGGAAGAAGAATCTTCAGGTTAGTTCAATATTATTTAATATCATGCTCCTTATATTAGGTAATTTATATAGTCTTGTTTATTTTACTGTCTACACATACACAATATAAAACACTTTTGTCTATAAAAAAAGAAAACTTTAAAGTATTGACATCATTGTATACTTTTCGGTACATGTAAACATCAAATAGGTGGCATGGAAGAGAACCAGAAAACAAATTTTGCATTATTTTTTTTAGTTTATATGACAAATATATATATATATATATATTTGTTTAAATAAATATATTCAGTAACTTAGTCTATAGATGTGGATTATTTTTCTTCACAGTAATTTCAACTGTTTTTGAATGTCTGCCATGAGCATTATGTAATTGACCAGAATTTTTCTCTTCATTTAAGATTTTGGTCAAATGCAGCGATGCCCATAACAGATATTCAAAAGTTGTTGAGATTACTCCATGTAGAAAATTAAACCAAATGTACCTATCTACTGAAGCGACAATTTACTTATTTTGGCCCGAAAAAAAATTGTGATAAAAACTGCAAAAATACAAACTTTTATTTGTTTCCTAACATCCCACCATAAGCAAGGTTGTTACTTAGTTTTCCAATGATGTATCAGAATGTCAGATAAATTAATGAAGACCAATATCTGTCCCTCTAATCTGAGAACACTAGCCACCTGAATTGCTACCTCTGAACATGTATAAATATTCAACTCATGTTTGTGTAATGTTATTTCAGTACTATGACATCAGTGCTAAGAGCAACTACAATTTTGAGAAACCATTCTTATGGCTAGCTAGGAAACTCATTGGAGACCCTAACTTAGAGTTTGTGGCGATGCCTGCTCTTGTACCACCAGAAGTAACAATGGACCCCAACTGGCAACAACAAATCGAGAAAGATCTACAGGTAATTTATTAAACTGAACCTACCGGTAAATAGTTTTTTCAATATGATCAAGTATTTATGTCTGGTTAATAAATACCATACTAAGTGGTGCCACACATGTAGAAACTGAATTTTGTCATAAAAACTAATAAAAAGAAATTGGTGAATTTGAGCTACATTTAGCTGCAAGCTTTAAATAGTAGGCCCTTACATAGAAGAAAAAAGCTCAAAGAACTAATCACTCTTGATCCAAAAAAAACTCCCTACCTGAAACATTGGGTATTGTGAAGCCTCTTATACAGACTCCGTATCCGTTGGTCTTTAGTCCGCTGTCCCTAGAAATTCTTTTTGTGTCCACACCATCAGTATCCTTAGTAACATGACCATGCCAACCGGGATGGTCAGAGACTTCTTTATATAAAACTCTTCGAAAGTATATTGTCTAGAATAAGGAGCAACTGCCGAGCAGTCAGCTGATCAATAAAAGAATCTAATAAAACTTTTTGAGAAAACTTCCAGGAGGTACTTGAAATGTAGGTTAAATACAATCACAAAACATATGGGCCTATTTATACTATAAAACTTATGATTAGGGATGGTCCAATATTGAATCTAACTATAATTGCCACACAATGAACCCAAATATCATTTTTAAAAAAACTCCATTGCCGACTCACAAGTCACAACACAACCTACTTATTAGCTTTCATGATGAGACGTGATAGCACGTGCTAATGTTCCTCATGCTCTTGAAGAGTGTTTCAGCACGTCCTAGAAAAAAACTCTTTAAAAGCTTAGGCCAAATACGCTATATGAACACTCTAACTTATCTATCTTACAGACCAAAACTCCTTAAAGTCTTAAGGCCAAATTTGCCATATGACTACTCCAACAAGATGCCTCAACACACTCTTAAAATCCCCATGGCCAAACTCACTATGTGAGCCAATCACATCCTACTTTATGAACCTAACAGTCAACTAAACGTTGCTATGTGACCACTACCTACACATCAGGTGTCCTAACTTAAAAAACAAATTTACTGAAAATAGATAAACTTTAAAAAAAACATATCTAACCAGCTGAAAAAATATTTATACATGTACACTGTTTCAAACAGATAAAGGGTAATATCATTCACATACCCTTTTTAACAGAGAAAAAGTAATAACTAGGGGCCTGAAATCACCTAACCGTAGATTTTTTGGAGGGACGCATAACCCCAAATAAAACAAAAGTAAAAAGCTCAAGACTGAACATCTCCACAGCACACACTCCAAATTTCCTCCACACAGAACCATTTTGTACACTACCTCAAACATGACATACTTAATGCAAACTCACCTTTTGAAATATTTATTATTATTATTATTATTATTATCATCATCATCACTCCAACAAAATTAATTCAGAAAGTCATTTTAAACTTGTAGCATAATATGGACTTTTATTTATAAACTCCCAGAGAGCATAAAAACAAACTCGATGAGGGCTAGCGCCCAAAAACTGGAACATATCCTCAAAATACTCTTTCATAGAGGAACAGACAATCCCTTTGCTCAAGCCTTCAAAACACACAAGGGGTGACTTTCTTAACAGTCCAAATCTTGTTCATATATCTGGGAACCACGGGTGGTCCAGGTCCAGAAACACTCCCAAAACTCGGGTGGCCTAGGTCTCAATGCCTGCCCCCTAAAACTCACAAGGTAGTCAGACCCCTGCGACAAAACCACTCTTGTCAAATGTCGAAGGCTTCAAGTCCTGACATTAAAACACAACACTTTAAGTACTTATAATTACAGTTTTGCACTAAAATGCCCACTGATAGTTATTAGTTCATCTCCCAACCACCTTAGCGCTTAAATGCCTGTTCTAGCCATACTACAATACATACTGAATCTAGAATGACTGCACTAACCAAAACGAAGGATAGTGAAGTATGTGACAATAAAGTTAGATTACTATTTCTAGAGTCCTAAAAGTTCATTAAATTTAGTGAAAAGTTATTGTTTTCCATCTATTGAAAATTTTATACTGTTTATAATATTTTTTTATTGATGTGTTTACCTTTAGCCATTACGAGAAATAACAGTTTTAGTTCTTGAAAAGTCCTTAAATTTATGTTTCATATGTTTGTAAGAACCCTGCTAAATACAATTCCTTGTTTAGTAGTAATAAATTGATATTATTTTTATGCCTTATATCAGGTATGCATGATACATTTAAATTGTATATTAGTAATATAGTAATATATATTTGGAAGAAGCTACAGTAAAGGTAGATGGAAAACATAAAAGGGAACAAACACAATATGGCTTTTACAATGAAAAGGAGAACACAGTCTCACTTTACATTGCTGCCACTGGACAAAAAGGTAGGCTGCCTCCTGAAATTTATTGTTACCGTCCATTCCCCCAACCTAGGTTTCATTCCATTAGAGGGAGGAGTGTGGAACACGCAACACAACTTCCTAAGAGAGGAAACTTATCCACCTTTACTATACTATCTTCCATATATGTATTACAAATTACCTCAAAAAAGCAAAAAGAGGTTTTCCCTAGAAAGATAAATGGTTGATTAGATAAGTTTTGAGTTAAATATCAAACTTTATTTGACTTTTCTTAACAAAGTTCATTTTACTTTTATTGGACTTAAAAATATTTTAGGTACCCAAATAGATCTTTACCCTTAAGATAAATACATATTGCCGATCTGCTCGTGTAAAAACTACTCATTCCATTTTGAATGCCTTGCAGATATAGAAAAGCTATTAAAACCTTAATATTATTTTTTTATACATTTCACTGTCATATTTTGAAGTAGGAATACTTATTTTATTAGATGTTCTGTCTTACGACAGGTCCATTCCTTTTGTTATTGAAGCCTATACCTCCAATGTGTCCAGTCCTCTGCCTCTTGCTTCAGCTCCCAGAATTTTCTTCCATCCTTCAAGTCATCTAGTATTTGAATCCTCCTTCTTTCTAAGCTCTATCATACTAAACTTGAACATTTCTACTGTATAATACTAAATTGAGTGTTCAAAAATATAATCGAGCATATTGTGTATGATGTCAAATTGTAAGCCTCTTTGATTCTGTCTTGTTACCTCTAATTAGTTTTTAATTACTATTTATTTTTCTTTGTAGGAAGCCCAGCAAACTGCTTTACCGGAGGATGATGAAGACTTATAAATAAATATCTGTGCAGTGTGTGTCTGGAATGTTAATTAAAATTGAAATGGACAAGAAACACCTTTGATAACCTAAACTAAATGCCTTTAAAAAATTCAATAACATTCGTTAATGTGAAAGGGCCTATGTAAAATATTTCAGTCACTATTGTACAATTTGAATATGCTCCTACAATATAATCACCCTAGTTGATTTTATGTTAAAAAAAAGTCTTATAGTATGACTTGCACGGTTTATTTTATGCTCATTGTATTAACTGCTTCTACCTTTCACATTGTAATAGTATATTACAATAAAATTTTAAGAATTTTGTTCCTATTTTGTATGCAGAGAAAATTTTCTAGCGCTCTCATTGGCATGTTATCTCAAGATTGAATGTTTTTGAAATTCATGGTGAATTTTTTTGGCTGCTTGTTGGCTCTATTGGTGAAACATTTTACAGTTGAAAATGTTTTGATGTATTAGGAGGTTGTGTAAATGAACTGTTTACTATTTTTATAGGAAAGAATGTTAGCCATATTTTTATTTTACTTTAAGCCAATAAAATATTTTGTGTGTAATCTTAATAGTGGCAGAGATTAAATTGTCCTGGTTGTTTTTTAGGTATAGTTTTTTCTTTGATTAATTTATTGAATTTCTTGTACTGTTATATTGTAAGAAGATAACCCAACCCTTAAATAAAGTGTATTTTGCTAACTTTGATTAGGATAGGTTCTTTTTCACAAATACTTGTCCGTTATATATTATAGTTCTGAAATGGTAGTAATATTAGGAATGTAAAGTTTGTGTATGGCACAGGCCTATCTTGTTAGTTATTTGATTTACACAAAATTATTTCTAAATCAAAGTTAGTATGATGTATGAAATAAAGTACCATAAGCATGTTTTTTAAGAAATATAATTTTAAAAAAATAACTCAATTTAATATTTTGAAGCCAAAATATTGGTGTTTCTAATAGAGTATTTTTAATAAACTGATTAAAATATTAAGCGTAAGACTTTACTAAATGGTTTCAGCCAGGAATGGATCCAGGATTTTTGTCAAGGGCTGGAAGGTTCCCCCTCAGGAAATTCAGACCAAAAAATCCTTTAAATATGAGAATAATTTAAAAAATTAATGAGAAAAGGTAAACTCATAAAATATTTGTTAAATTATGTGTTCAAAGTGTAAATCAATTATTGACAGTAAAACTAGTAGTGACTATAATATAAAGCTAATTGATTTGTTTTTTAAATTATTATTATTAATACTAATTAAATTTTTTATCCAAGCAGACACCCACCCCATCTGGATCCGTCCCTGGTTTCAGCTTTCAAAACATTTCCAAATTTTTAGTGAGTAGAAATCACTCATTGATTAATCCTAAATCGGCTTCAGGAGAAGTGTCTGACCTCTTGCAAATTAATGGTAAGGCTATATATAATACAAACTATTAAGAAATTCACTCATGTTTGGCATAAGCAATTTAAAAAAAGTCACTATCGTAATCATAACTGAAGGGGTTAAAAACTGGTTCTTTCGATTCTTGATACTAGTGATGGTAGAATTCTGGTATGAAGGCACTTATAAAATGTTTTTTTAAAAAAGTTCTCAAGAGTTATCACAATTTACTTTAGTATGTAATATTTCATAGGTTCTATTAAGAGTGAAATTTATTTGCTTTGACGGCTGCATTGTCTAAGGTGTCATCTAGTAATATTTTGACTACCAATGACATTGAGATTTGAATCAGTTGGGTGTAGTGAGGGCGGTTTTTTCCTAAATGGTTTTACATGTTCCCCCCACATAAATGTGGGTACAGTTCCTCTGAAGTTAACCTTCATCCCTAACTTGTTAGCTTAGTACATATGTGGTTACCCGGACTAGTAGTAGGAGGCAGTGATGTCAAAACAGTTTTTATTTATTTTAAAAAAATTGTAAGTAGTTTTACTAACAATTTACTATCAAAATAATCCTCTTTTCATTTTAAACATTATAGCTTTTACCCACATTATTGTTAAGCCTTTTTTGATCGAGTCTGCTTTGGATTTCCAAGCCAATCTTGTATTAAGAATACTGGTACTCCACTCTCTTTTACTTCCTCTTCCTTATCTCCCCATGCTATCAAGTCATACATCATCACTAACTTTTTTCTTAAGAGTTTTTGTGTCACTTTGTTCATGACCATTTCCATTACCATTACAAATAATGGTGAACGGGCACTTCCTTGCTTGTCCATTTTTTATTTGGAACCACTCCAATTTCCATTACCATTACAAGTAGTAATGGTGAACGGGCACTTCCCTGTTTGTCCATTTTTTATTTGGAACCACTCCGTCTTAACACAACTCCTGTTATCTTCATACATGCTTTTCACTCTCATTACCACTCCTCTTTTCTCTTATCCCTCCATCGCTTTCCAAACTTTATTTCTATCCACACTATGTTATATTCTACTTTCTTGTCTTACTACCTTTCTCCTACATTCCCATTCCTTTGTCTGCCAACAACCTGTGATCACTATCTAAGGACACACTTGGTATTAACTTGATGTTTATTTAAGGTCTGCCTTTTAATTTCTTTATACATGATAAAGTAGTCTTTTACTACCAAACCTTTCTAGTTAGTGTTTTACCGTCGCATCTTGCGACCTGCATTAAAATAAACTGATGAAGATAGATTTTTTTTTAATTAATATATTTGTATTTGTGTGAAGTGTGAGAAAACCTTTATAATAAGTCACCAGAACACCTGGCAAAGATTCAAATCCCGACCTCCCTATTGCTTTAAACCAGACAAGTTTGAAGTTAAGTATGTTCACTAACTAATGTGTATCCTTTATAAGTGAGGCAACACTAATTGTAAAGAATGACTTGTTTCATTAAGCAAGTTGCTACCCATTTTCACACATTCCTGATGAGTTCTGACAATGAAACCTAGGTAGGCGGATCTGTTGGGAGTTGCCAATTTCCCTTAAGATAGTCCAATGGTAGCAGTGTAATGTTTTCCTCTTTATTGTTAAAGTATTAATATATTTGTATTTGTGTGAAGTGTGAGAAAACCTTTATAATAAGTCACCAGAACACCTGGCAAAGATTAAAATCCTGACCTCCCTATTGCTTTAAACCAGACAAGTTTGAAGTTAAGTATGTTCACCAACTAATGTATATCCTTTATAAGTGAGGCAACACTAATTGTAAAGAATGACTTGTTTCATTAAGCAAGTTGCTACGCATTTTCACACATTCCTGATGAGTTCTGACAATGAAACCTAGGTAAGCGGATCTGTTGGGAGTTGCCAATTTCCCTTAAGATAGTCCAATGGTAGCAGTGTAATGTTTTCCTCTTTATTGTTAAAGGCGAAAGGCGGTTTGTGTTTTAATAATTTTAATCATTCTCCTCTAAAGATAGTCTTAAGACATTCATATTCTTTTATGCATTTAGATTTAAAATTTGATATAGTTCCCATTCTTGCTGTTCATGATTCTTTATTCTGTGCAATGTAACATTTTCCTGAAATTGTGTAATATGGCAACAAATGACTTCTGAAGGCACAGTGGTATTGACTTTCAGCGACATTAATTGACTAATTATTGCTGAAGTACTACTTAATTTGTGGCCATTGGTGAATTGGCCACCTCTCCATCTTAAATACAAACATTGAATGGAAACATACATATTGGTTATCAATGTTTTACACGTTTTAAAACTCTGGTAATATGTTGTTAATGTTTCCTGGATAAAATATGAAAGTATTTTCTAAAAGGTGCTTCAAATGTCTACTATTATTATTGTCGTCTTACTACCCATTCGGGTTATACTCTAATGTGTAATGGCAGGGTGATAGTGAGATGAAATGGAGGATCTGCAATTTAACGAGAGATCGGAACCATGGTGAAAGCCTGGCATTCCACACATTCACAAGTTGTGATTAATTGAAAATCAAATTTTGTTGATTTAGAACTTCACGCTGAAGTCAAAGTTATAAAATTTATTTTCAGCTGTCGGAAAATATGTTTTTAAAGTCATCAAAAGTGTAAACTTTGAATGTTTATTAAATATAGCTTCTTGGTACCTTTTGTTAGAATTTTAAGGAAACTCCTTTAGTAAAAAAAAGGTTTATTTGAAACTTCATATATAATCGTGTACATAATTATAGGCTACCTGGTAATGAGCTCTTTTAATGAACCCTTAAACTACAATGAATAACCTATTTGCACACATTTAAAACATTTTTCTAATTAATATTTGTTGCTAAAAAACATTTAAAGCAAGCTGGAAGAATAATGACTTGCACACAAGAATATTAAAGTCTAAACGTTAACATTTAAATGCATCACAATAGTTTAAAACTACCCCAATCTTTATTGTGATTAGATACCTACCTAGGTTAAAAAAAATAATGCTACAATGAAAGCAATTATTATTGACCTGGGTTGAATCAGAATCTTAGAAATCATGAGATGTGGAAAATAAAATCACAATCACAATATGGCTTTTGAAATGAAAAGTTCCAAATTTACATTGATACCACTGGACAAAGAGGTAATGACTGCCTCTTGAAGAAATGTATTGTTAGTGTCCAATCCCTTGACCTAGCTTTCATTTTATTGTAACTCGTTTGTAGAGCGTGTGAAACAATTGGAAGCAATTTATCTCGATCCTTCTCCCATTTCATCAGGTCATTAGCCAAGCACAGTCTCACAATGCCTAAACCATCACCCCACTTCATCGTTAGTGATCATTGCAGCAACAAGGAGAATGGAGTAGTCGTGTGAGTACCCACAATTGGCTAAGATCTGCAGTTTCACATAGCCCTGGCTAGGTCTTGAAATATATCCGTGGATATGGGTGCTCATATTTAGGCCTACTGCCCCTTACCACACAAAATCGCCCAGTTTTAAGGGTCACATTCAAATAACCAAGAAATTAATGTAAATGTATAATTTAACCTTTAATAATAATATTGGTGAATCTTTATGGCTGTCAAAATCAATTTAAGAAAAAAAAGAGATTCGAGGCTGACAAATAGTCGAAGTTTTCAGCACTTCACAAACCCATACAATGCTTTTACCTATTTGATTTGCAATACCTTGTACACCCAATGGGGTTTACAGGTAAGTCAAATTTACTTGCATGTACCAGTTCAAATTGATATCCACTATTTAACAATTAATGATACTTTGTTAAAATATATTTGAAAGAAGATACAGGAAAGGTGTATAGGAACTTATGTTCTTATCCACCTTTCCTGTATCTTTTTCCAAATAATTACCTCATAAAGCGAAAAGCAGTTTTCCTTATAAAGATATATTTTTATTAATTAACTATTTTGAAACCTTTGAAAATACTTAAATTGTTGTATTAGCAAATAGATCAAGATATTAAATATGTGCAAATACAATACTCAATATAATTTTTTTTGGAGGAATTAGGTTACTATGACGTCTATCAGTGTTTCTCAAATTTTTTGAAAACAACCTCTTCTCAGTTTTATTTATTCTCATGAGCTTTAGAATCAAAGGATATTACTGCAAGAATTATACATGTATATAAAAATTGTGTCTTGATCTAACAATTTCTGACTTGAATTGTGACCCCTCAAAAGATTTTTCGAGACTCATTCGAATGCTGTACCAAAAAGTTGGAGAAACGTCATTTTTCAGCTCGGTGTGTTTATCAAAAAAATTAAAATTTTATTCTTGATTGATAACTACTGTCATTTCACTGGACTAGCATTTTTTAATTTACAAAAACAAATCATTACACTTTCATGCTGTATTGTCTGAAAGTTTAACTTTTGCACCAATGCTCCAATGTGAATAGGTTTAATTCAACAATTTTAACACTAAACACTGTGGTTACTGGTAATATTTTACATCCACGGTTAATTTTTCTTTGCTTCGCGTGCCTTCTTTCCTTCTGTAAGCAGCATACGATCTTTTTCGGAAAGAGAAGGCAAAACCTTTGTAACAACGCCTGTGCCAAGAGTCAAAGCACCATCCCGCAGAGTGAATCTTTGGCCTTGTTCGAGTACCATGGGCCGCAGTAATTTCAACACCAACCTAAAAACGAGTAAGAAATAGTTTAAACAAGTATTTTCAGATGATATAGTGTGGTCACATAGATATATAACACCTAAACAGGGATGTGAACCCCAGTCACTAGGCTTTATGCACAAACCACTCTATCAATGAGCTATCAGGGATTTCTTCTGTCGGTGTCATTCAACTAAAAATACCTTAAAGTGTACTTACATAGCTAAATACCAAAAGTTGCTACAAGATTTATATGGCTGAATGAATGACACAATGGTATGGTGGAAATTCCAGATAGCTCAGTCGATAGAACAATTAGCACTTTAACAACCAAAGTTCAAATATCTGGGTGTCATTTATATGTTGCACAATTTATGGATTGAGATTAAAGTAAGAATTATCTTCTAAGCTATAGGCCATTCCACTCTCAAATTGCAGTACAGGCTCTTGGGGACTATTACCATCTCTTTCCAACCCATTGGTTTCTCCGTTAGTGCTATCCTTTTTCTACCAAGCAGAATTGCCATTTTGTATTCTAAATTTGAACATTGTTATTTCTATGAAATAAGCATGGCATATTAAAGAACATTCACTTCTACATCTTGTGAAATCAATTTAAGCCATCATAGATGTTTTTAAATAACTATTTTTTTTAAAATATGAAAATATGAATTGTGTGGAAAAGCCAGTAATTTTATGGTGGCTGTTATAATAGTTATGCAAAGTCTGAAAGGAATATCTTTTACACATGTTAAAAAAGAATTAAAACGTACTATACCTCCTGAAATATTTATAGTAATACATGAAAAAGTTGTCGTGTTAGAAACTTTTTTTCTTTTGATTTTACATAGGTGCATTATGTTTAAGAAATGATTAGAAAAGCTCACATTTATTTTAGAAAAAAAAACAAACTATGGGCCAATAGCGCCCCCATTTATGTGTGGTAGTGTTTTGAAGTTGAAGAGGGTGTAGTTCACTTAACGCTCTGTCTGGTCTTGAATAGCAGAGTAATGTTATACAATTGTAGCGTTGAGAACTGAAGCGTGAGTTCATCCCATCCACATCAAAATTGATAGTATTGGTTTCACAAAATACAAGGTTCAGTCACATACATTCATTACCCACAGAGGTGGGTGGCTGAGCACTCTCAGGTTTTACACTCGCATTTACACTTTGCCACCGTTTGTAATCAGGCCCGAGTTCGAATCCTGGTCGAATTCACTGGCATTAGTTAAACACTTTAGCATAGTCGGTAGCGTGGGAGCCAACTGAGATAGGGGTCTGGGTTACATTCCTGGTATGGTCTGAGATTTATCTTTGGTGAATTGTCGGATTGGATTTTGTGTTTTCTTAGTATTGGGGTAGTTTGTAAGTCGTGTGTTGATAAAATCATCATGTTCGAAAAGTACATATACTTAATATAAAATCATTATCTGAGGTTGATTTTAACAAGTTACTTTTCCATAGTTTCAGGAAAATACTGGTGCACATACTCTTAGCCACTTTACTCTGTTATATTATTGATTTAAATCAGTGTAAGATGCTGAAAGTCAAAAAACAGTCTTCAGGCGTAGCACTCCATGTAAACATAATTATAACCCTGCTGAGCTTCACACCAATGAATCCTACTGATGACAGTCCTCTTGGAAAATCAACGCACAGCTGTCTGAAATTTATCTAAGAAGCCTCTCTCTAGCTGTGAGCCATTATTCTTGTGTTACGGGCTACAGTCATTATTTTGGTGTGGGCCTATAGAGTGCTAAGAGTGTTTGGTGGTTTAGTCATCATTTTTATCAAACGTTTGATCATATTATATTTCTCCTTATATTATAAATTTATATGGGATAACAATTTTATACATGATGTATTATTGATTCATAGTGTTTAGTGTTAGTTTTATAAATAATTTATCATGGAACCGGTAACAAGAAAAATGCATAACATAGGTATACTGGGAAGCAAAGTACGTCAAATAGTAATGAACGTTTTCAATTATTTTACTAAAACAATGAACGTCACCGAAGCAGTTAGGAAAACATGTAAATCCACGAAATGTTCCGAAATAACTATTTACGCATTAAGAGAGGAACAAAAATATCAAAAAGAAAACAAAAGAGAAAAGGGAAACAAAAAAAATTCAAAAACAAACACATACACCAGTATCATCCAAAGTGGTGTTCGTTGTCTTGACAATTACTTGTTGTTCGACAACATGCCCCCTACTTTAAGTATTATTTTAGCGAGGGTCAACGCAGACGACATATTGCCAAATTTCTCACGAACTAACTTATATACAGATTTTTGCATATTAAAAGCGGCATTAATATGATAATAAACAGAATAATACACAATTCTTGACAACCCAAACTTCAAATTGATTGCCATAGCGTGTTTAAAGTTTGTATAATTTGCTAAGTTTGAATGTAAAAGTTGTCCGTTTCGAGCGGGTGAGATCTGGCAACTGCACGCTCCATAAGACCTGTACTGCAAAGTAAGAGTGGAACGGACTATAGCAGATTAAATTATAATATAGGCTACTTAAAAGTCAAATATAGTAATTTTAGGTATATGAAGTTGAGTTAAATGTGTCAACAATTAAACTATACAAGTCAGGGCTTACAAAAATAAAATCAACTTATCACCATTCTAACACGGGTTTGTTTTTATTATTATTAGCACCGCATCTTATTACCTGTTCGGGTTATACACACTTACGCTAATGTGCAATGGTAGGGTGATTGTGAGATTAAATGGAGGACCTACAGTTTAACGTGGAATCCAAACCACGTCCAAACCACGGTGGAGGCCTGGCATTCCTCACATTCACAAGTTGTGATTAATACACATCTTGTAAGAGGTGAAGGAAGGAAGGGTTTGGCAATCAAATAAATCTGTGCCGGGGCCGAGGTTTGAACCCCGGACCCTCAGCACAGAAGTCTGACACCTTACCCCTAAACCACCAGGTTATCATTTTTGATAAATTAAAATCAGCATGTGACAAAATAGTATTAAAAAGTCCTGAAAAAATAGTATATTTCTAATAATATAAAGCAATACAGCATTTGGAATTAAAAAAAACTTCATTAATATTACATCTTTTTGAATGAACATAAAAGTGTTTTCGCGGATGATCTGGTATTGATGTTTACAGATTGCGGCATTGGAATTGTGGTTACTTAAAGAGTGTTTCTGACCGAGATTATACCAAACCTCGGGTTGGTAACGCTTTTCTTTACATAACTAAATAGCATGGTTTCAACTAATGAGCTGAAAACTGTGCTAATTTCAAAACAGCACGTTATATTTAAACGAGTATAACTTTGTAATCAATGGATTTTAACAGTAATATGTTAAAAAAATAAGATTGTCATACTCTAGCATTTAATACTGCTTATACCCCTTGTTCTTCATATTATTTTGTGAATTTTTTTAAAACTAATTTTGCTTATCCATAGTTATTTATTATTAGTTGTGAAAGGTTTTGAAAAAGTTTAGCTATGGATAAAAGAAATAAGTTAGATTTGATCTTGGCATATTTATTCTTACACATTATATAGGCCTATTCGGGACCCCGAACCTCGGGAAATATGATGTTCTCGAAAATCCGGTGGAAAAAAATTACTATTTAAGTTAGGGACTGTCTATCAATGTAATGTTTATATTTGATGCTCACTAACAAGATTATTTATTTATTCAAGTTAAATTAACCTTATCTTCCTTTAATTAGATGGATAGCCAAAATGTCATAGCTTTTATTTAACATATATCGTACTTCCTCAACACAAATTAGCTCGCATTTTGCTATTAAAATTACTTCGACGGTACCCGCTTCGGTGGACAAATGATCTAAGGCATCACTCTAGTGTTAAACTTAACTGTGAATGACAGGAAGTTTGAGGTCCGAATCCTGGTCAAGTGTAATGAAGGTGGTCTTCCAAAATGATTCTCCACTCTCTCTCCACAAAAATGCAGGTACACCTCCTCTAGATTCGGTCTTTCTTATCACTAGCTCGTTAGCATAGTTGTTCATAGGTGTATAACCTATACAGAAGGGGTGTGCAAAGCTTCGAAAAATTCGAAGCCGAATCGAATCTTGGTCTACTTTGTATTCGATTTGAACCTATGTTTGGCTTCAGCAGCTATTCAAAGATTCGTCTGCTATTCAAAGTCTAGTGATTATATTAAACTTATATTTTACATAAAATAAAAGTTAACTGAAATTGCCTCGATAAATAAAATATATTTTTATAGTCTTGAGTTTTAGAACAAGTTTGCTTTATTTTTTTGGTGGAGCTGAGAAAATTTCCTTAACACTTTGAAATTCAAGACGGCCATAACATTAAACCTCTAACTACCTTGATCACAAGCATGGATTAGTACCAATAGAATATTAATTTATTCCTCTTGAAAGTGTAAATCAAAATAAATAATAAAAGTGTTTTTATTCTCTGTGTTTTTAATTAAACTTTTGAAATATTTCTTGAATATTGAAAATATTTTGTTAATATATTAACATTCACACACATAACCATTTCAGTTGTTTACTACATGAATCAGTATGTTCAATTCGAATTCCTGTTAATGCATGGGCTATTGGCACACTTGAAAGATAGTTGAGCGCATGTGCGAGAAACATGACATTCCTTAAATTATTTTTTTAAGAGTGTGCAAATAGTGAGTACTTATAAACGAAAATTGCTGTTAATTTAGATAAAATCTTAGGTATTTTAATAAAATTAAATAAAATCTACAAAAAATTTATTTTATACATATTATATGAATAATTAATTTATGAGTGAAATTATTATCAAGGTCGTATTATTTGCTATAGGCACATACGCTTTCAAAGTCAAAACCATATTTTTTTAAATAATTCACATGGCAAGATTTAAATGGATTTATAAAATCAAAATTATTTTTGTTGATTTGTAAAACAGAAAAACTAAAATTGTGTAACACTGGACTTCTCAAACCTATAAAAGCACCCGCCAAAGTAACTTAAACTCATATTTTTCTAGAACATTGTTCTTGTTCTTGAACATCCCTTAACTCTTGTGTTTTGTTAATTCTATCTTGTGCGTGAAAAGTCACTAGGGATTAGTGTAATATAAGTTTTACCACCAAAGGTCTTTGGTTAGCTCTAATGCAAGCTCACAATAAATACAACACAGCGAGAAGTTTTAACTCTAAAGCAACAAATTATTTACGTTTGCTCGCAACTCACTTTGAATCTTCACCAGGCATGACCATTTCCTTCTCTGGAATAATAACCTGTGTAGCACAGTCCCAGGTCCGAGAGAACATCTGAAGCTGAATGAAAGACATGAAGGGTTTCGTTCTTCCTCCCTCATCTTTGCTAAGGATGTAAACCTGAATAAAAATAACAAAGTAGAGGCAGCTAATGAAAAGTTTACAGTCCTGGTTTTTATGTTATTTACAGTAAAAATTACAGACATGCAGCAGTGGACCTAAAATTATAAGACCTAAAGTCACAACTCCTAAACTAAATTTCTTAACTTCATAACACATAACTTTATAAGACCTAACTTTATAAGACCTAACTTCACAAGACCTAACTTTATAAGACCTAACTTCACAAGACCTAATTTTATAGCTCCTAACTTTACAAGACCTAAAAGCACTGGACCTAAAATTAATTTTTCATAGATTACTTTAAAATATCCTTAACTGTTCAAACAGGAAGTGGACCTAAAGGCACAAGACCTAATTTTATAAGACCTAACTTCACTGGACCTAATTTTATAATCCCACAAGACCTAACCTCACAAGCCAACAAGCACAAGACCTAACGGCACAAGACCTAAATTTGTATGGCATGCCGGCATAAGTCCTAAAACAACATTCTTTTTAACATAATGATAGGAACACAGACTATTGTGTCAGTATTGTCTTGTCTATTGTCTAGTTTTCTGAGAAATTGGAGGTCATAGTTCAAATCCTGCAGTGTGTATCGCTCTCATAATATAAAACATTACCTTTAGAGATAAAGTGGTTTAATAAACATGGCCAAAACGCTTGGAATGTGGAATAATGTCAAGCTCATCTAATCTAGTTTGCCACTGACAAGGATGTTGGGATTAGAATCTCGGCCGAGCGTACCGATATATTTTTCCTAGATGATTCCTCACTCTCTTTTCAAGCAAATTTGAGAACATTTCCCCTAAATTCTTCCTTTCTCGGTCACTAAAATAGTAAAATCAAATGTGGATAGTTCGAACGAGAAGTAAGATGAAATCTCTGACAGGCAGGATTGCCTCAATGTTAATAATCTCGACTGATGTGGACAACTTTTATTTAGGAAGTTAATATTCGTCTATTCTTTTCAGCTACGCTAGGAATGTTTTCCCACTTATTTGTCTACTCATTCTCTCTTTCCGTATTTAAAATTAAAATATATTAAATATGTATTGTAGGGACATAATTATTACTAACTAAAATAAAATTTAACTGTGCAATAATCGTGGCCCAAATTTTTATGTCCCCCATATCACGTATTTACTAGCACGCTTGGGCTATCCACATATTTTCACAATGGTGTAAGAAAGAGTAATATAGAATTTAGAGGATATGTACTTTCATTTGCATGGAGGAAAAATCAGAAACCATTTATTAAAACTCACCCTCAGGCCTCAGTACACTTGACTGGAATTTGAACCCGGTTTCACCATCATCAAAAATTCAGTCTATTCTCTGAATCATTCGATCACCGATGCGGGCTAAAGTGCAGTTATTGAGGGAACAAAGCAAATCTCATTATTGGATGATTGTATTTTACCAGCTTAATCTCATGGCATATGGCATTAGCAAACTTCATTTATTTGTTGAGTTAATTAATGAGTAATTCTTATTAAAATACATATTTTACACTATTATATTTTAACCGTCGAAAGTCTTGAGAGCCGCAACATTCACATAAATAGGTAGCCTATATAAATACTATTTATAAAATGTGAGTGTTTATTTTATTGAAAGCCAAAGTATGTTAACATTAGGGCCTAATATATTAATTAGCCTAATTAATAACTTTGGAAAACTCAAAATAGCCTCCAATATACCTTACAACGTTATGTGGAAATCCAAGATGGTCACCAAAAATCCTTACAACTTTATATGAAAATCCAAATTGATCGCCACGTGATGTGGAAATTCAAAATGGCCACCACCAAAATCAAAGATCGCCACTCCTATAGCTTATAAGCAGAGGTGGAGTCAGAACCCTAAAGCCCATCAATGCGACCTCATGGTGACAAATTCTGTACGCCCAGCAACAAATTTACATTCTTTCACCAGGTGAATGCTGATGCACTTTTATGTATTCTGAATACCTCCTATACACCACATCCTCAACACACTAACCCCATAACGATAAATTACCCATGTTTTCTTGTAAGGTTATGACATTTCTTCCCTTTGACTTACCTTTCTCTCTCTGACACTAATTTTTGCTGCAAAATTCCCTTTTTAATACTATTAACATTATTTTTTACAGGTTTTTCCCCGTGAGCCCTAGAGCCCACAATGGTGAGTTACCTTTAACACTCTGAGACCCCCTCCAACACGATGTCCCAACACCCCTAACACCCGGACCCATAGGTAATTTACCCTCAACATCTGGACACCCCACGAACACGACACCCCGGCACTCCCAACAACTCAACCCCAGGTTCTATAGCCCTCAAGGCAAGATCATTGATTCTAAAATCTAGGAGGTGATGGATTATTTTAATGTTGTTTATTTGATGGTCATGATGGGACTGAATATTTGTAATGATATGGAAGTTATAATTTATTACACCTAGCCTTATAAGAACTAATGACACAAGAGCTAAATGCTATAAGAACTAAACCCCATAAGACCTAACTTCACAGCACCTAATTTTATAGCTCCTAACTTTACAAGACCTAAAAGCACTGGACCTAAAATTAATTTTTCATAGATTAATTTAAAATATCCTTAACTGTTCAAACAGGCAGTGGACCTAAAGGCACAAGACCTAATTTTATAAGACCTAACTTCACAAGACCTAAATTCACTGGACCTAATTTTATAAGACCTAAAGTCATAGCTCCTAAACTTTAGGTCTTGTGAAATTAGGTCCACTGCATGTCATCCAGAATCACACCATCTTACATAATATTATTCTTACTATAAGGTCAGATTGTACACACATGTACTAGTTACATTAGTGAGTTAGTGATAAGGAAGGAGGAATTTAGAGGAAGTGTACCTGCATTTATGTGAAGGTAGAATGGAAAATCATTATGGAAAAATTATCTTCAGTACACCCAACCGGGATTCAAACCTTGATCTCTCTGTCATTAGAAGTCTAGTCTAATATGAGAGTGATACCTTAGCTAATGCTGCCACCGATAGATATGTGAAAAAAGTATCGATATTTTCCTTTTGATACTAGTATTTTTTCCCCGATACTTTTACTGATATTAGTACTCATACTCCAGTATCGAAAGAAACAAGTTTTTTGTTATCTTAACTCAGGGTGGGATTAAATGTTTACTAGGGTGAACTTTGGAGGAAGAACAAATCACACTATTTCTCAATTCCTACTCATTTTCTGCATGACATGCAAGAAGAACTCTAGCTGGTATGGGAAAACCTTTTATAATATTCATCATACAATACTATCTATCATACCTTACAAGTTCCAACTATAGACGTGATTGACATAAGTATACTATAATATGGTTAAATCATTATAATTTTCAGTGTTTAAATACATATGAAAATACAATAAATTATGATGCAAAAGTTGAAATTATTATTACTAGATAAAAAAAATTCCCAGATTAAAATTTTGATACCGATACTTACTGTTATACCTTTCTTTCAATACTAGTATGGTATCAATATTTTTCTTCCGATACTTTTAATGAGTAAAGTATCAATACTTTTCTTTGCACATCCCTAGCCACTGAATCAGGTATTATTCATTAAACTTATGAATTAAGTAAATATAGTATTTTAAAACTTGGCTATGTCAAATACTAGATTTATATAAAAACAATGAGACTTGCTAAACATCATCTTCATCTGTTTCTAACTTGTGGCGTATCAGTATTTTTTTCTTTAAGTTCAGTAAATGTAAAAAAGTCTATCTCATTCACTGGCTTTATATTAACATGACAAATCGAGCTGCTTATAAATGGACAATGTACAGGAAAGAGGTAGAGGAACAGATACAATATGGCTTTCACAATGAAAAGAGGAAAACAATTCACACTTTCAATTGCTATCACTGGACGAAGAGGTAATGATTTCCTTTTGAAGTAAATTGATTTTTATTGCTCAATACTTTGACCTAAGTTTCATCATATCAGAATTAATCAGGAAGGAGTATGAAGCAGCCTTATTTGCAATCTTGAAGGGTTAGGGGTGCAAGTGCCCTTATTGCTTGTGAAATATAAGCCCTAGTCTCCTAGACAAAACAAGGCTAGGCCTGTCATAGTTCCTTGCCTGTTGAACATAAACTATTACAAAGAAGTTAGTTGTTCTATACCTGTGCCTCTACATTGTCATGAGCCTTACAACTGCCTGGCTTGCACATGATCATTCCCCGCCTGATGTCATCCCTCTTGACACCTCTGACCAGAGCTCCCAGCTGATCACCTGCCTGGGCCTCCTCCAGAATCTGATGAAACATCTCTACCCCTGTCACGGTACTCTTCAACACTTTATTATAGCCGATAAATTCACAATCGTTGCCCTTCTTCAGAACTCCTCGCTCCATTCGGCCGGTCACTACTGTACCTCGACCTGTTACCAAACAATACATTTAGGGATGGACAACTTTGAATCATCACCTGAAATCCTTAAGGAAATTCAAATATTTTTTAAAAAATATTCAAATTAGAGATTAAAAATAGGACTAAATATATATCTTCAAATATTGAATTAGAATTTTTTTAAGGCCATTTTGATGTTTAATATTGGCTTGACACATCATCATTATAGAATAAAGTTAACAAGACCCTAGACCAACAATTTACCACTTAATGTAAACAAAAAGAAATAATACAAATGTGGAAGAGTTAACCTATTACCAAGGATTTGCATGTTTGCCAAAAAACAAGAGCAGGACATAAACATAATCATTTGACAAGCTCTATATCAAAACCAAGAGACTCAAATCGGTGTGCATAAGCCTAAACCAAAAATCTCAATAAGCGTCAACAATGAGAGGTGCAAGCAGACAGCTGAGTCTAACTTTATGAAATTATTTGAAATAATTAGTTAAATGTAAAGTGTATGTGTTTATGGTCTGGTTTGTTTTTATTTGTTTCGCAACAAAACAAGACAATATGAAAACATCCATTGAGATATTATTCTTAATACTGTCTATCCACTAGAAAATTCAGTATATCAGAAATAAGCTGTTACTAGTTTGTGTTGCAAAGTATCAAGGGTCGACTTATGTTTCTGCTTGCATGTGAATTGCTGTGTCACTTGGCAATCATGTTATTTTAATCTTTTCTAAGATTCGGATTCAGAGGTAAAATGAAGATTTTCTTTAGAAAATGTGGCCTGATCAATCTCCAATCATGTTGTTAAATTAATGAAAGATCAGTGAGATTTACTTTGTTTTTAACCTGTATCTTCATTTTAACTAAAAATCCAAATTTGAATCTTAGTAAACAGGAAGACTAAGAGGTTGATAGCTTTACCTCATTAATATGTAATTCCACCACTAGACCCCATTTATGATTCGGTTCATATATAATTCCTAAGCTGATAAATTAAACTATAATATGTAATCAATTTCTTTTTCTAAATATTTTTCACTTCTGAACATTAGACTAGTTGTAATGTGATTAAAAGCACAAGCTGGAAACAGTTGATGATGAGGATGATGATTATCAGAAAAGTGCATCAGTATACCTATGATTTAAAGCAATTTCCTCACCTGGAATGGAGTAGACATTTTCAACAGGCAGAAGGAATGGTTTGTCCAACTCTCTGACAGGCGTGGGAATATATTTGTCTACTTCAGCTAGAAGTTTCAAAACGGCCTCAGCACCTGTTGGAACAGTCCCACTTCATATAATGGCATTTAAACTCAATGTACAGTCCAATTTTAATAGGAAGGGCCTTAACTGACAGCTTGAAAAGCTACTAGATTTACTTTCATGTATTCATATGTCAGGTAATGTTAATCTGTAGCTATCACAGGTTGAAGATATTATATTTGGAAGAAGATACAGGAAAGGTGGATGGAAAACATATAAAAGGAAACGAACACAATATGGCTTGTGCAATGAAAAGAATAACACAGTTCACACTTTACATTGCTGCCACTGGATTAAGAGGTAGTGGCTGCCTCTTGAATAAAATTGATTGTCACCAACCACCCAAACCCCAAACCTAAACCCTATGCATGACTTCNAAACGTTACCAGACCAAATTATTAATCCCTACGTTGAACCATATGATCTACAAAAAACATGTGTTTAACAGCTGTAACTTCTGACAGTCAAAATTTAGGTATATACCTAAATGTTGAGTGTCAGAAGTCAGCTGTGAGCTGTCAGTCAGCACCAAATAAGTCGTGGAGCTACTGTAGGTTGCATTCTATCAGAACTCATCAGGAGGGAGTGTGAAAAGCACAACGCAACTTCCTAAAAGAGAAAAATAAACAAAAGGGAAAAAAGGAAACTTTGAAAAACTGATATAACACTCAGATAGGATGGAAGATATTACCATCAATACCTGTAAAATAAAACTAAAGTTTTAGCTCTTACATTAGTTTAAAAATCAATATATTTTTAATCTAAAATTATCCAAAAGTATAATTTTTATTATTTCCTGTCTCTATCCCAGTATTTTGACTCATTCTCCATCCAGCAGTAAAAATGTCATTCCCATCCATATCTAGTAAAAATTTATCAAGAATTTTATTACCAATTACCAAGAATTTTATTTTCTATAAGGTTATGAAAATTGAGTTGTAGATTTTATGGTTGAAAGTTATTTTAAATGTTTAGACACATGTGCCTAGGATGTTATAGTGAAATTATTATGTTTTGAGACACTTAAAGAATTGCTAAAGAAACCTCAGCTTGAAGTCTCAGCAAAAGTTTGAACAAAAATGCTCTCAAAGTCCTTACAAATACTAAGGCTAGTGCTTTGTAACATATTAGTTATATAACTCTCAATCATGACATAATCAAACATTGAAAAGAGGATAGAAGGGCAAGGCCTACACACTTTCCAGAAAAATGTATACCTCAAAGTTCACAATTAAAAACACAATAAAATATATAATTATTAAATTTTCAGGGTACACCAATTGGACTATGGCAGCATGGCTAGAGGTAGTCACTTAGATACTGAAGTTGCCTGTTTCTTGATTATTTTTTTGTGCTTGTATTCTGTAGTTGCCTGTTCAAACTTGTGTCTTGACTCTTGATAGATGAATAGAATTTAATATTTATATTATTAATAGTGTTTATACTTTATATAGAAATGTTTGACTGGTGTGAGTAGGCCTGCTTGGAAGAAAAGGAAGGATATTTATCAAAGGTTGACATGGGGGTGCGGAGACTGGATTTGGTTATATATTGGTGAACAAGTTTCCACCTATGAAGCTGGGAAGAATTGCAACTATTGAGGAGGACTTATATAATTCTAGTACTATAGCATGACTCAAAATATGCATTATATGTTTGGGGATGAGGTACTACTGGTTTGTCTTCAGGGTGGTTGTGGTTGGTATCAAAATGGTGACCATTCATTCGTTGTCCGAGTGTTCCTTTGATGAGGTCAATATATTCAGCATTGAAGTAGTTTCATTGTAACTGGTATATAAGATTTTCTGTGGAGGAGTCAAAGTGGTCTTTCATGTGGTATTCTATATGTGTGAGTCTGCTGTTGAATGAGGTGGAGGATTGGTGAATTATGCAGGTACTGCATCTCAGTTTGTTGCATGAGTAGGAATCTTGGGCCTGATGTTTGTTATTGTTTGTGGCTGGGTCAGGCAGGAAAATAAATAAATATCATGTTGAGTGTTCCAGCAATCACAAGTAAATTTTCTTGTTCAAACTTAAAATGTACCTATTTCAGGCTTCTTCCCTTCCAAGGCACAGAGAGCAGAGCCCGAAACTACTGGAATATTATCTCCATCGTATCCCATCTCACCCATTAGCTCTCGTATCTCCATTTCGACCAGCTCCACCATTTCCTGGTCTGCAGCATCGACCTACACACAAATACATCCGTTCATCCACTGAAAAACTAGAGTTAAACATGGAAAACATTTTTAAAATGAGCCATATGAAATATAACAACCTCACTGTAAGTATTTTACTTATTCTCGGCCTAATCTGGTATTTCTTTAAAATGGCCCCTTTTTCTAATCTTTACCTTAAAGTTTCACTCAATTGTGGCTATTGGAAACTCGTTTATCTTTAAAAGTAGCAGACTTACATTGACAGATTAAACTATGACCCTATCTCGAATCGTGTATTTTTCGAATCTGAATATTAAATTTTCTTTCAAATATCAAATTCAAGTTTGAACCCTCTAATCTTTAAAAATGTACAATTTAAGTTAAAGTGAAAGGATTTAAAAGTTGTTTGGTGTCACTGGCATGTGTATTACATCATAAAGAAATAAGAGATCACTTTTATAGTAAATTAATTACAGTATAATGAAACAATTTTGTCCTTATGTCATTCCCACTCCCCCCTTCTTTTCTTCTACTCCAGGCACTACGCCTTTCAACTGTGTGCCAAATGAGTTAATGACACCGGCAGAGTGATAAGAGTGATCGATGACGGTTGCTACGCCTCTCAACTGTGTGCCAACTGAACTTCTGAGACTGGAAGAGTGTTTGACAGTCCTGACATCCACTTTAGATAGCATTGGCAAGAGTTGACGCAAAGAGAAAAGGAGCAATGTTTATATGCTAATATCCTCAGAGGGGCTGATAAAAAAAAAAGTGAAAGCCTCATAAAGTGATAACTTCTTTATTCTTTGATGAATTGTATCTGTTTCGTATCTATGTTCTAAAAGTATCATAGTCTTTTCCTTGTATTTATTTTAGTACCTAATGATAGTGTGATCTTGTATTTTGTTTGGGCAAATGAAATAAAGTAAGTAAAATTAGAGGAGAGAGAAGTGACTAATAACTAGATTTTTTTTTTCAAAAGAGCACAACATTTTCTCTGTTCCAATATCAGGGTTGCACCATTCTTGACCGCATCCTTGGAAACACAAATCCTTCACCTTGGGTTTGTGCCATTCCTGTCCATTACCTTGACAACATGGATCTTTCCCCTTAGGTTTGCACCAATCCTCGCCGCATCTCTGATAAAGTACATCCTTCCAACTATTGCCGCGTCCTTGGCAAACCTTTACAAACCCCTTTGCAAGGTTGGGACAGACTTATAGGGATACAGTTAAAAATCTTAGGAAGCTGCAGGGTGGGACAGAATTTTAAGGATCCATTTCAATATTTGAAGACAGATCAGAGTAACACAAGCAGCATCACACCTCAACACACCCAGCTCCAAAAAAGGGAGAACCCGGATAGGGAAACTTGCCAAACAAGCCTAATCCGTCAACATGATGCCCTCCTATATTTCTGCCGAGAACTACCGCTTACACCCCACCCTTATTAATTAACTCCTATTGTGCCCAGCATGACCACTCTAGACAGCCTCAAACATCCTCCCGTACCCCCTTCCAAGGAACCTCATACTTCCTACGTTATACCTTCTGATCTCCAGAGATATCTTCAATCCTCTGACTTTTTAACAGCTAGATCTCCCTTGGAATTAGAAGGGTGTCATTTTTCCGAGACCTCCCCCATCAACAGGGAACATTTCAGTGGGACTTTGTGTCAATCCTGAGACAAGACGAATCCTAGCCAAATTGAAGATATAAGACTTTATTGTGATTTTGTTACATTTCCAAAAGTCTAATTCCTTTTAAAAGTACTTAATATTGTTAATCAAGTCAAGATAATTGTATTAGAGATACTTTTGTGAGATTTTTACAGATTTCAAATCTTTGGAATACCATAGGATTTGAGGGATTTAAAGATTTGAGTGTCCCCTCTCTACGTAAGCTATATACAATAGTGGAATGATTCAAGGTAATCAATCTTGCTACCTTGCAAAGTAAACGGAGAATACATCACACTAACTATGGCAAAGATTTGTATAAAAGCGTAGAAACATTGTAAAATAATTCCACTAGGAAGAATAGTTGGGCTGGACCTTGATAGAAACAAACTTTTATTGGTTTCCATCAGAGTACAACCAAGGTTGGCATCTTTCCATGTCACTTACATTAGTAGTGGTGTGCAGTGTTCACTTTTGCAATTCAAAGTGAAGCTGAATCAAACATATGAAATAATCCCCGAGGTTGAGTCGTAGTTTGGATATTTTTTTAATTTAGCTTAGTGTTGCAAAAATAAATATGGTAAGTAGAGGTGTGTGAAGCTTCAAAACTTCAAATTGGTTCAGGAAAAAATATTAGCTTCAACTTTGTTTCAAAAATAAATCTGGCTTTGGCAATTACGAAGCTTTGCCAGTAAAAATATTGACATTTTACAGCTTAAATATACAATTTATGTTAAATTAGTATTGCTCTTTTTAGGTGTTATATTATATATAGATTACAAATTAATGTTCATTTGAAATAATCTGAAGTAATATAGTTGCATGTTGTGATAGTAAATTGATTTATCAAATTACAATTTTTTAATATTACAAAAAATCGTGTATGAAAGAATTCTAAGAAATTTAAGTTCATAAAGTTATATAAATAAACGAAATTAATATTTTTTCAAAGCATAAACCAAAAAACTAAAAATTTTCAAACTATGATTTGGTTTCGAGAAAATTTCCTATATTTGATTCGAGTTTGTTTCGAATTGAAAAAGTGGACACACCCTTATTATTATCATAACTTAAAATTCAATTACTTCATATACCTCTATAAGAAAAACCTCTTTTCACTTTATTAGGTAATTATATTTTTAAGAGGGTACAAGAAAGGTGGATACAAATATATAAAAAGGACAAATACAATATGGCTTTTACAATGAAAAGAAGAACACATTTCACAATTTACATTGCAGCCATTGGACAAAGAGAGAATGTTTGCCTCTTGAAGAAAATCAATTGTCACCACCCAATCCCCTGACCTAGGTTTTATTCTATCAGAGCTCATCAAGGAGGCGTGTGAAACGCAATCTTTCCTAAAAGAGGAAACCAAAAAATACAAAATGGAGAAAGAGGAGATTCATAAATAACTTTCTCCCTTTTGTATATTTTTGGTTTCCTCTGGGTGGTAGCAATCAATTTTCTTCAAGAGGCAACCATTACCTCTTTGTTCAATGGCAGCAATGTTAAGTGTGAACTGTGTTCTTTTCATTGTAAAAGCCATATTGTATTCATCCCTTTTATATGTTTCGATCCACCTTTCCTGTACTTTCTTCCAAATATAATTCAATTACTTCAGATTTTTTCCATATGAATAATTATTTGTAATGTATATATAAGCTAGAGGTTCAGATTGGGAATAATTGACCATAAATTGATTATTTTAGCTGTCAGTTGGCCAAGCTTTGTAATTGTCAAAGCTAAGTTAAAGATGATCTTTGTTTTGAAGCTAAATCAAAGTTTAAAAACTTCGCCTACTTATTCCTGGAGGTGTTGCAATACTAGTTTTTGGTTAATATTTTTAAATTTTAATTTAGATAGGGGCCTATCTCAATTATTGACCCGAATTTCTTACATAATCTTTAGATGTGCCATTTAAAAAAAAAATCTTTTTGACCCGAATTTCTTACATAATCTTTAGATGTGCCATTTAAAAAAAAAAATCTTTAAGCATTTTGTTCCTACAAAAATAAAATATTTTCTGTTTACTAAAAAACTCATCAAAAACATTGACGTCACTTATGTAGTTAAATTGCAAAAGTATATTTCCTTCTTAAATAAAATAAATGCTTCACAGTAAAAAAAAAAGCAAATAAAATGAAAACTCAATAAACTTTCAACATTTATACATAAATAATGATATAAGCAATAGTTATTAAGGCTGTGCGGGATCATAAACTTCGGGAAAAAAATTTGGGAAACTGGTTGTTCCCAAAATTCGGGGAGGAAAACATGTTTCCCGGGATTTTTCGGGGAAACAATATTAAAAAAATTACATATAAGGACCGCCCATTAAAGTAATGTTTGTATTTAATTTTCATTAAAAATATTATTAGTTTACTAAATTTTAATCAACCCTGTCTTCTGTTAAGTAGATGGACACTCAAAACTTCAGTTACTTATTTTGTAACTCCTTACAAAATTACTGAGCGCCATTAAATAGCATAACCACACTAGATATAATTGAAGGAAATTTCTATCTCTGAATAGATTTAAGCCAGGAAAACTTATTTTTAGTGCAAAATAATTAAAGCAGCTTTTAAATATCAAAATATACACGAAATACACCTTCAACGCACTTATTTGCATAAAGACACATATATTTCGTGGATATTATCGTTTGTAATGGCATCCATTTGCTGTTATACCATAGATAATAAGTGTTGGATAAGCTAATATTTTTGGAGTGCAACAGCACTTTCTGTGAGAGATTTAGTAACTAAAATATAAGAGGTAACTGGTCACACTGGCAAGGTCGAGAATGTTTTTTTTATGGACAAGAATGTGGCTCACTAGTATTTATTCATGCTATGAGTTTTTATTTAAAAAACATTTTAGTAAATATTAAAATTTATTTTTAGAATCTATCTATTTATATTCAATTCTGAAAATTGAAAAATAACACCTGGACATGGGAATTGAATCCGGGAGCTTTGGCTTAGTACGCCAATGCTCTAACCACTGAACTATGCAGGAATCATCCCGTGCCCAGGGTCATTCTTCACTCATATTTTAAGGCAGAGTCTATGATAGACGTGCTTCGGCTATTTGATTCTTATTTATATTCAAACCAAAAATATTTGATTAAAAATATACTATTATTATAGTTGTAATAGGCCTAGTTATTAAATTTACACTATATGAAAAATCATACTCAACACTAGTTGGACAAAATTCTAATTTTAATTTTAATGATAGTAAAATTTTAATTGAAATGAATGGGAAAGCTAAGTTTAGACTAAAATTATAAATCTGAAAAATATATATAATCCTAAAGTGGAAAATTATTTATAAAGTTTTTTCCTGTTTCCCGCCTTGTTCCCACAGGAAATCGTTATTTCCTGCCCAAAAATTTCCCGAAGTCAAAATTTCATCCCCGCACAGCACTAATTCCAATTTTTCAAAATGAAAATTATTTCGTCTTTCTAGGGTCTTGAAACACTGAAACTATTATGAGATTAAAATTGCTCAGAGCTTCCTTGATTTCCATACTCATCATCCTCAGCTTTTTCCAACCTGTGGCTGGGTCTCTTTAGTAAAATGCCTCCATCTTCCATTATCTTTTACCATTCTTCCTTCTTTAATTGCTTCCATTTGTAGCTCATAATGTTAAATCTTTCCCAAGTCAATTTTTGAACCAATCATTCTCAGCCATGACCAAGACCTAATTATTCCCAAAGTTAAAAGCCACATTTGCATAAACTAATTAATAGCCTTCCAAACTTGAGTAGGTAAAAAATATTATTGAAAGTAGTTTTTCAACCAAAATAATTATTGTGTGATTTGTTCTTTAGGAGACCATCTCATGTCCACTTAACCAGGAAAATATAGAAAGAATTAAGTTTTTTAACACTATGTTGTACTACCCATATGGATTGTATGCTTATATACTAATTACGCTAATGGGTTAGGTATGAAAAAGGTTGAATTTAGAGAAAATGTACCTGCATTTGTGTTCTGAGAATGGGACACCATTTAGGGAAAACTACCCTCAGTACAACCAAGTGTGATTGAACCATTATCTCATGATCTGCAGTCTATTCTATTGCAAAACAGTGCCTTAAACCATGCGGCCACCAAAGCGGGAACATTATTTTTTATTTATTTTTAGCGCCTGTTTGGTTCATACGGTGGTACAAAATTAATTTAAAACCCGAAAACACAAAACATAAACGTGCAGTTGTCTATTTACTTCACTTGAAAATAGTGAAATTAGGTTATTAGTTTTAAGATTATTATTTTTTAGTGGTTTTGATTTTTTTTAAAACATCGGTAAATGATTTCACTGTATTTTTAAGTAAAGTGCAGAAAACCGTACCACAATGCAAAGTCGGATTCAAAATGTATTACCTAGGCCTACCTAAGTTAGGTATTATACATGAGGATTAGTTGAAAATACAATTTTTTATAAAGATATCATTTTTTTCACCTTGTTAATGAATACAACAATGTGATTAACACCAATCTGTTTGGCTAGCAGCAAATGTTCTCTGGTCTGTGGCATGGCCCCATCCGTGGCTGCCACCACAAGAATGGCACCATCCATCTGGGCTGTTCCAGTTATCATGTTCTACAACAAAACAATTTTAAATATTGTTTAAATTCTATGGTGAATATTAATATACTTCTTTTTAGATCTAATTGGTGGGTCTGGAATGGGGTCAACTACGCCTTGTGAGGACATAGAGGAACTACTTGAATGAAAAAGTCAGAGCTATGGTCTAGAAAACTGAGACTAACAGCCAGAAGGTTTGTTATGCTGACCACATGACAACTTCTATACACATAATATAGTGGCACCATTTTTGCCAAAAGATGACGACTGCTCGATCAGGTGACTCAATTGTGGGCAGATACCATGGAGTTTTTTAAAAATCTAATTGGTTGAAATAATAATTATACAAATTAGGAACATTTATTTAGGGATGCTAGTTTATATCCCAAAATGCCTATATAAATTGAGGTACTCTTATAAGTAATTTAATAATTAAAACAATAGTGATTGAAGACACATAAAAAATATTTAAAAGTGTTTAGGATAGGGCCTAATGATTTCAACAATAAGTTTTGCACATAAAGAGAATAGGCCTACTACATATCAAACTATTCTAAAATATATATATTTTAAAAAAAGATAGAATTTGTTCCTCCAATCCATTAATATATTAAATACAAACATCGTTTCTTCCCTTATGGGATTGAGGACAACACTTAGAATACAACCTAAAGTTTATTATTATTATTATTATTATTATTATTATTATTAT
The DNA here is from genome assembly GCA_902151455.1 of Timema bartmani. Classification (NCBI taxonomy): domain Eukaryota; kingdom Metazoa; phylum Arthropoda; class Insecta; order Phasmatodea; family Timematidae; genus Timema; species Timema bartmani. The sequence continues at coordinate 6,625 of CABFWB010000654.1, read as the reverse complement.
TATTATTATTATTATTATTAGCACCGCGTCTTACTACCCGTTCGGGTTATACGCACTTACGCTAATGTGTAATGGTAGGGTGATTGTGAGATGAAATGGAGGACCTACAGTTTAACGTGGAATCCGAACCACGGTGGAGGCCTGGCATTCCTCACATTCACAAGTTGTGATTAATACACATCTTGTCAGAGGTGAAGGAAGGGTTTGGCAATCAGATAAATCTGTGCCGGGACCGAGGATTGAACCCCGGACCCTCAGCACAGAAGTTTGACACCTTACCCCTAGACCACCAGGTCACCCAACCTAAAGTTCATTATAGTTTGGGATCCACTAAGATTTGGGGGCTTGGACACTACTTATAAAGGCATAGTAGTAGGTTCCAACCAATAAAATTGAATTACTGTAACTTTCATATTTTGATTAGATAACGTTCAACTAGATATATATTTTATTTTTAGTTATTTCTTTAACGAAAAAAAAATGTTGCACTAGTCAAACTTTATCTTTACATTTGAATAATTATCTAAGTGTCATAGTTTCCCAACTTTTGTCAGCCACATATTACCTTCAGGACCATATTTTTTTTAAAAAACCCACCTAATACCTAGTTTATTTTTAAAGTATAGGTGGTAACTCTAAATTTTAATAAAACTCTAGTGGAAGGCTAAGCAAAGCTGTGAATAGATTGAAATATGGATTTATTCAAAGCCATGCATGACATCTTGTCAAAAGCTGTGTTAATATATTTTATCAAACTTACTATTATCAACAAAATATTTTATAAATAAATTAAACCAGCATGTCACATACCGCCTATAAATTCTTAAGTACTCCCAGGGGTACACATACAACAGTTTGGGAAACACTGCTCTAGCAGATTAACAATACCTTGATATAGTCAGCATGACCAGGACAATCCGTGTGTCCGTAATGGCGGCTGTCAGTTTGGTATTCAACATGGGCAACATTGATTGTTATACCTCGAGCTTTTTCTTCCGGAGCATTGTCTATTTCATCGTATCCTTTCGCTTGGGCGAGTGCTTTGTCAGACAACACTGAAATAGGAAACAATCTAAACAATGATGATAGCTCTAAATATACTTTACTGTAGGGCCTACACTTGAAATGTGCATACCCAGTTGGTCATGTATTTAGTGGGTCACATGTTATCAGGTAATTTCACTAATTTGGTAGTGTGGGGTGTGTGAAATCCACTTTTTCAAATTGAAGTTAATTTGGATCGAATATATGAAATATTCTCAAAGCCAAAATGAAGTTCAAATATTTTTTTGCCAATTGTTTTATTCTTGGAAAAATTATATATTGTGGTTATTTACATAGCTTTGTACACTAAAATCATCTAGAAAATGTTTTATTTCATAATTATTTATTTGTTTGAAATATTTAACATGAACTTTCTGAACCAAGTGATTATACCAACACACGACTTTTAAACCAACTTAGAGTTAAAATAGACATAAAACCTAGCCCCAAGCTGTTAATTCATATCTGTGAAAAGCAAAACCCACATTTCACCAATGACAATTTTTTCAGCCATGCTGGGAATCAAACCAGTGTCTTAACACAGTAGGCTTATACAGACATGCTACCAGCTTAGCTAAGGTAATGGACTTATTTCACAATTATTGTTAAATAACTTTTCATTATAATAAGATAAAACAAGTTATAAACATAACATAGGCTACAACTCAATTACTTCAGGTTTTTACATATAAATAGAATGCCGATAATTGAACATAAATGAGTAGGCTATTATAGCTGTAAATAATTATATTTACGAAGCTTTGTAGTTGCCAAGCTGAATTTTTTTAGAGTGAAGCCAAAGATGAAATTTGTTTTGAAGCCAAGTCGAAGTTTCAACCCACACACCCATCCCAATAACTAGTTTAAATTTAATACTTTCTAATCATAACTTAAATTACATCAAGTTGTGAGAAAATATACTCACCCTTAGTAATAGCAGCCGTGAGAGTAGTTTTGCCATGATCGACGTGTCCAATAGTACCAACATTGCAATGTGGCTTGTTGCGGTTAAAAATTTTCTTTTCAGTGGCATAAAACCTTCGACATCCAGTAGATGGGACAAACAGTTGGGTCACTTTTACATTAAATTGCTGAAAAAGAAAAGTAATACTAAGAAATATGATCTAAAAAAACGCTAGTAAAGACACAACATTAAGCCAAGTAAGTATATTTAAAAATATATATATTTTCTTGGTATTTAAAAAAATTTTTTTAATGAAATGATAGTTTTTGGCTTTATATTTGAAAATATCATAGGCCTATGAGAGTGACAGCAAATTCTATATTAGGGGTCGGAATTCCACTGCTCTGCTGCCACTGGGTAATCTAATCCACACCATGACCGAAGTATAAAGATGACATCCTGCTTCCATAACTCTGAGCTAAACCACTATAATGGTTGAACATGGCAACAACCCTAAAATAAAGTCTCTTGGGTTTTTTTTTACATAAATTGTAATGTAATGCATACTTACATAATTATGGACTTCTCTTGCAAACAATATTTTCTTGAGTGTCTGTTGAACAACTAAAACACAAAAATTTACCATAACCATATTAATTTTTAATAAAATCTATTATTAATATTCTACCGGTACAATGAATTAAATAAAAATATTTAAATCCTACAATTTATACAATTTGAAAATGTGAATAGTTTATCAGACCAACTTAATTTGTTTGAATTTCCAAATGTAGTCGCCTTGTACTAAAGACCTATGCATAAAATAGAAAACTTACTTTAATAATATGAAGAAATACTAAAAGATTGTTTCTTAATTTTGGAAATTAGTCCACTCATCCCCACCCTCCTTCCCTGAAAATAAAACTTTTTAATGTTTTTTTATTATTATCTTTGTGGGTAAGTTAATGTAAGCCGACTCATTTATTTACTGTAAGAGACTTTTTTAAGGAGTAACAACAATAGTTGAATTTTTTAATGTCCCGATTTCATACAGAATTACCCTTAAATTCTGGGATTTTTAAATATGTCACACTATGTTCCCAAACACTCTCACAAATCACATTCACGCTATTTTTATGCATAGGCCTATGGATTCCTTATCTTTTGGGCTGTCTTGATACTTCAAGTCCTTCTTATAAGATATTTTAAACACAATATTTCATCAAAACTTTTACTTATATAACATACGGAAGGCTAGGTTAAGCTTGGTTAGGATAGTTTTAGCTAAACATAAATATTGTGCGCCAAAATATCTTCTATGAAATTTTATTGAGATAGCTTTCCTCGTTTTGATCGAAATGAATGAAAGTCTACTTCAACCTTGTTTCATTAGAAGATGTAGCCATACAAAGTATTTTAAGTCAAAAATAATAAACAATAATTATTCTCTTACAAGAACTAAGCTTGTTACCTTAAAAAAAAGGAAATAGCTTACCTTGTAAATGATTAAAGCATATTAATAAATAGGTATGTTACATCACCACCGAGTGGGTTTTAGCCTATAATTTTGAAGACTCAAATTAGGTGAGTTTTCTTTATTTTTTTTAATTGATTCAGAATGATTTTACAATATTAATTTTGCTACCATTCAAAATTTGATTTTGTTGCTATACGTACTATAGATTCTAAAAAATTATAATTTATCATTATATGGCAAAGAAAAATATTAAGTAATCTCACACTCTGCATGTACCATTCTTGTTTTAGTTATAAACATTATAAATATTGTGCACCAAAGTAGGTCTACATATAATCACATACCTAAATATCTACAATACATTGATATTGCTTCCAGTTTTATTTAAATGTGTGGTAAACTAGGTTTCAGGTAGTTTCATTATAAAATGTGGATGTACATAAAAATGAGGCGATCAGCGAAATGTTACCCTATAAGGCCAAATGTTTTCAAATGACTTAGGTGAATTTTAAATTTTTTTTTAAAACTAGACTATAAAATATAGAATTATCTTACAAAAAATTAATTTTGTTATCATGTGAGTAGGGCTCGGTGGTCTTGGGGTAAAGTGCTCGCCTAAGGACCTGGTATTCATGGGTTCAAACCCAACCAGGGTCAACAGCTTAACTTTGAGCGATAAAAATCCATAATATAGTTTCCTTTGAAGGGGAAGTAAGATGTCGGTTCCGTGTCAATTGTGGCATGTAAGAGAACCCTGGAAGGTACATGTGAAAATACCTTTTCCAGCCAAATTGTTAGGTACTTTTGCTCTAATTTATAGAAAACTCTCGTGTGCTAATATAATTAGTTAGTTCGAAAAGTACTTCAAATAAATTAATAAAATAGGCCTAGTTTTCGTTGTAAATCTGATTTTGTGTAGATAGGCCTAAATGATCAATTATGTTAAATTTCTCATAATATGAAAGAGAAAAAAAATTAAAGAATCCCAACCCCGATGTTTACTATTCGGATTGAAAATATCTTGATCTGACGACCAACATTCCATGCAAATTTTTAAGATGTGTCCAGCGGGTTATTACATAACCTTAAAAGTTAAAATTGTAAATACGTGTGTCCAAATATCCAGCTGTGTGTTTTTTATAATAAAAAAATATGAAATGCAATTTTCAAAGCTATGTAAATGTTAAAATTTTAAAAACCTTGGGGGAGTAAGGAAAAGAAGACCACCGGTGAATTATAATGCTAGCTTTGCAAAAAATGGAGGTAATATAATCTATTATTAAATATTACATAACGTTTAAATTTCTTTATTTTAATACACTAATGATAGTGAGTTTATAAGTATAAAAAATTACCAGGGCCGAAAATAACTCTCGATGAGATCCATGACGCCATTTTTCATAAATTTCTTAAATCTTTGTATGACAGTTTAAACAACACAACTGAGTTAACATCTTTTGTATGTGTCGAGAAAATAAATATAAAACAACATTTAAACGCTACTATATGAGAAAGATAGAAAGCACATTACTTTTGTTCAATTTTTTTTTATTAAATGACTTACTAAAAAGGGCCATGTTACAGTTATGAAAAGCATAATAATTTAGCTACGTTATCTTTGTGATTAACTCACTTGTTTAATTGGGTAATCTGACATCCCTATCAGTAATATACCTATAGTCCAGGAAATATATAGTTTGGGGTCGAAAAAACTGCAATAGAAATGAATTTTTCACCATCGTGTTCAAAAAAATGTGCGTAGTAACATATCCAAAGTTCACAACAATTAGTCCTTAGTAAATGTTTGCATGTATGTGAATCTTTCATAAGAATAAAATGAGAGATAGTACAATTTTACCTCAATTTAATTCCTAAAGTGTTTTTTTTAAAGGAAATCGTTACAAAAATATCACCGATTATATTGACAACACGTAACTTATTGACGTAGATATTTTCCATATAGTCCAGGGGGGTGAAGAAATATAGCCTAACCTCCCGCTCCCCCAAAAACTGGAATAGAAATAAATTTGTAGGTTAAGAGACCCAAAGTTTACACCAATTAGTGATAGGGAAATTGCCGCCATCTTGAAAAAATTGTGATTAAAATTAGTTTTCTAGATTTATCTTGTAATTATATTGGGAATGAAATGTTCACTGTTTATGACAAATTTAAAAAAATCTTTTAAGCCTATTCTAATTGGAAACGAAATTAAAATTGTTTTTAAAACATTTTAGGATTGGAACAGCAACATTAAATTACAAAAAGTTGATATTTTAAGGAAAAGTATAAATTAAACAAAAATACAATAAGCATTGATTACAATAATTTTCTGACCTTTTGTCCTGTTTATTTTATGGCAGTTCTAGTTAATCACAATCTTCGTCATCAATGTTTATTTTATTTTGACAATAAACAGTGACCACAAACAATAATAATTGTACTCTACACTCTAAACTATTCTTCCTGCAGCTGCGACACGTAGTAGCACACTATTTCACACAACTGAAGTGGGTTACAGAAGGCAATGATGGTGGGGCAGGAGGTAGATCAGTTGTAACTGTATAATACTAATTTTTTCTCAATTCCCATCCCCAACCACATGGTTAGAAACCTCTTATTCCATCTTCCATGTACATATCTGATAATAGACATGCAAAGCGTGGTACTTGGTGGCAGATGATGTGAGAAGTAGCCTTTCAGATGTAACAAAGTATTTGACTGTAATAACTTTTGCTTTTAGTATTATCTGGTTCAGATGGACCAGCGTCTCATGCTGTTTACCACCGAATAGCGTGACCATGGCATTTTCTCCTGCCAAAGCTATGTCTGCAGGAGTTTGGTTTAGAAAAGAGAAATGATCTGTGAAAGTGGCCATATTTTTGTCATTTATTATTTTGTTTAGTGCCTTTTGCTTTCCTATTTCAAAAATTCTTGATGTGCTACCACAGCCAGTAAAGGCATGAATAAAAATCAGTCTTCTATAAACATCAAATCCGAGTCTTTGTTTTAGATCATATATATCAAATGTTGATATTTTAGTTTTCAAACGCTCAATATCAGTGCAGTAGTACAAACAGAACTTGTTGGGCTTACAGTGGAACAATAGGATTTTTTTTTTCCATTAATCCTTACATTCTGCCCCAGTGCCTATTCTATATACTGAGGCGCTATTCCTACATTAAACTGTTGTTCCCATTTT
>CABFWB010000653.1:198289-231202 GCA_902151455.1 Timema bartmani | reverse complement strand
GTCAGTGTCGAGTGCCTACTACAGGAAGAGATTATGGACTTGTTATTAGTATCGAATTCCATTGCAAGAACTCCGAGTAATATTGTCCAACCGATTGCCACGGGACGATTCGAGTAGATGATTTGCTAAAAATTACTCGAGTAATTTTACTCGATTACTCGATTCTTTTTAAAGAGAATCGAGTAATTACTCGATTCTTAAAATTACTCGATTGTGCCCATCACTAATAACAGATCAACTTCCTTATGAATATACAAATCATAGAAATCATAGGTATAGAAACGCAACTCTAATGTTGGCAAGTAGAACCACATCGCTAGCGCTAGCGACGTTAGTGCCGCGAACTAAAAGTTTCGAAGCGTGACGTTACACTTGGAACACAACGCATTTTCTATTGCGGAATATTAATGAATCAATTCTTTTATATCAAATTCAATCAAATGTAAATAAATCCGTTATTTTATAAATAAACCACGTTTTAAAATGTAAAATCTAGAACCTCTATCTAAATTCCTTTAAAATAAACGACAAATTGTTAACAAAACAGTCATGGCGAATTTTACATAAGACTTCGCGTCCACGCATGCATGTCTCTGTGACGTCATTGCAAGCTGCTCCTAGCGATAGTGCCCCAAACTAGTTTGCGGAATCAGCTAGTCCTATAAGAGTGCTCACTCCATGATCCAAATTGTTTGATAATTTCATGAAGCATATGGGGAAGTTCATGCGTCTGTCTAATAAATAGCAGCTTTAGACTTCTCCACGTCAACTAATTCTATTGCGCATGCGCCAGTCTCCAGTCTAACTTGTTTTCCTGCAGGCTCTTATCAGTGTCTATAGCTGCAGCCATTGTTTTCTTCTTGCTAACTGGCTATTTGTACGTTTAGGACGGTTAGTTTTTCTGAAACATGACTGATTTTCGTTGCTACACTAAGGAGTCTTTTTACTGAAGTAAGTGACCTTTATAGAACTATGCCGTGTTTTCTTCAGTTTACTACCGGACATCTTGTCGCTGACTAACCAGGCAGTAAGACTCCACCCACCAATAGACCGACCCACTTTTGGAGAAAATGATAGTGAAGTTGCTGCGTGTAAAGTAGGGTCCACAATTGTAACAGTATCGTATTCCCGTCGCGAACATTGTAGCTTTCCATATTTTCCATAATCAAGCCGCGAAAGTGTTCGGTTCGTAGTACGTCCAGACATGCCGTGACCTCCCACCGTATCTTTCTGCGACGGTGAAATACCAACTAGAAGCGGGTTGCAGCGGACTGATACGAGTAGCACTCTCACGCTCGCGTCGAGGTTACAGGGTCTCGTCCAAATTACCGGGTTCATGATACATGTCGAGGATAAGTACTGTTATAAGTGTGAACCCTGCTTAATACTCGTACATATACCGACTTCCAGCAACTTCCCCAAGAGGATAGGTACTGTTATAAGTGTGAACCCTGCTTAATACTCGTATATATACCGACCTCCAGCAACTTCCTCGAGAGGATAAGTACTGTTATAAGTGTGAACCCTGCTTAATACTCGTATATATACCGACCTTCTGCAACTTCCTCGAGAGGATAAGTACTGTTATAAGTGTGAACCCTGCTTAATACTCGTATATATACCAACCTCCTGCAACTTCCCCGCGAGGATAAGTACTGTTATAAGTGTGAACCCTGCTTAATACTCGTATATATACCGACCTCCAGCAACTTCCTCGAGAGGATAAGTACTGTTATAAGTGTGAACCCTGCTTAATACTCGTATATATACCGACCTCCTGCAACTTCCCCGCGAGGATAAGTACTGTTATAAGTGTGAACCCTGCTTAATACTCGTATATATACCGACCTTCTGCAATTTCCTCGCGAGGATAAGTACTGTTATAAGTGTGAACCCTGCTTAATACTCGTATATATACCGACCTCTAGCAACTTCCTCGCGAGGAAATACGTCTCAAGAAACACATGGGGTAATCGGTGCGTGTAATACGATCTTATGCACACAAACACATTTATATTCTGACTGTACTTTATGGTTGTCCAAATAGACAGTCATCTTTATTTGCGTCAGTCCACACCAGTGGCGTAGCTATGATCCTCTGAAAATGGGGGAGGGGGGTCTCTCATTGTCAGCAGCAGAAAGGGGTTTGGGGGGTAAAATAATAGGTCTTGAAAGGCTTAAATGTAATTGTTCTAAACCCTTGTAAAGTCTATATTTTTTTTAGTACGTTTAACCAAAAAAATTGTATGATACTGCTTATGTTACTATGTTGAGCCAGCCAATGGACAGCCAGAATAATTAGTTAACGGGGATTTCATTTTTATAAAAGTGAATTGGATTCAAAGTGAACAATAGAAAATCGCACAACTGCACTGACGAATGATTTATTCCTATTAAATTTGAACACAATGGAATTGCCGTATAGACGAACATGAACACACAAGTCACAATTATAATATATTTAACTAACTCTTAACATGTAATTATTTTGCTTAAATTATTATGTTAATGATAAATTATATTATTATTACTATATGTGTTGGAATACATTTTTAAATGGTTTGATTTTTTTGCTTAAAAAAACCAGAGAAAACTTTAAAAGATTAACTATGCCCCACTTACGTAGCACTGGGTTTCCTTTGAGGTAAATCATCACACAGTCACAAAGGGCAGTCAGTTTTTAAACATTTAACATAACCAAAAATTTAATCGGCGTGGTTTCTTGCTGAACTCATCTAACACATCATTTGGCCTTATTTAAATATCAAGGCGAATGTTCAAAAGTGCCAGACCATTTAAACGACTCGCTTCCAACGAATTACGCAAGTATGTTTTCAAGCGCTTAAGAGTGGAGAAAGAACGCTCATTGGTTGCTGTTGTTACTGGCAACGTAGTTAGTATACGTAGGAGTGCCTTTACTGCAGGGAACTGAATTTCACTGCACATGAAATATGTGTCCAAAACATTGTTAGGTCTTTTGGGCTGTGAGGCAAGCAATCGATACCACTCACACATGTAGCTCACCAATGGCTGCTTGCTCACTGCAAGATATATCTGTGGCATATGTATTAACCAGCTGCTCAAATGAATCTTCATCAGCAACAGATGGCTTTGTGGCACGTTTTGGAAGCAAACACATGAAACTATGTAATAGTGTCTTGTGATCAAGTAGGCGTTCACTGAGCTGCATTATGAAGTTGTCCAAGAAAGGGATGCATATATTGCTGCTCGGAAGTAATCTTCAACACTTTCTGCGGAAAGGTTGCATCTATGTGTTTGTCTTCATGTCCGTCTAGGTGCAACAATGTCAATGTCATTATCTTTGGCCTTTTTCTCTACTTCCACAAATATTTTCCTTAAGTCAGTCCCCGCGTTCTCTGGCAAGTCATTCATGGCTTCCTCGACCAAAACAGCAGATTCCATTGCTACTAACAAATCAATGTTTTCGTTTTGAAGGGCTCGACTTAGAGGCATGCTTATACTAACGAGCCTATCGATGACACGTAGAGCCACAAGGAATTCCGACTGTCTTACAGACGACAGTAACTGGAATGCATTTGAAGCATTATCTCGCTCTGCCCATACATAAATAATGTTGAGTCCCTCAATAACAGCATCAAAGCGTTCTAAGAAGATAAGAATTGCATCATGCCGCTCTAACCAACGAGTTGGGCACAGTGCCTTCAGACGAGTTGAATTGGTTTGAACTATCCTTTAAATTGATTCTTTGAATACATTTAGTCGTTTCGGATATTTAAAAAATACACAAATGTTGCCTACAACACCCATACAGTTCCTGATCGCTTGAATAGAACAGGCATTTGTTACAGCCAGATTGAGGCAATTTGAGCTGCAATGCAAATGATTCTAGGAAAAAAGAGCAAGTGAAAGAAGTGCACACGAAAACTCCGCACAGAAAAAACCCCACAACCATAAATGCTCACAGGAAAAAAGCCCACACGGAAAAAAGCCCACAAGGAAAAATAATCAAGCGAAAAATGCTGACACGAAAATTGCTCGCGTGAAAAATGCCCACGGAAAAAAGCTCACACTAAAAGTGCACACACGGAAAAATGTCCATAGAGACAAATTCCCCCATTAATTTTTACTTTCTCATCAAAAGAGAAAGTATTGTAAATGTGATAAAAATCGAAATCGAGATTAAAAAAGAAAAAACTAAACAAGAAAAAAAACCCTGCATTTTACAATTCTGTCAGTCCCCTTGTATGTCTATGTATGTACTCAAATTTGATATTTAATTTTTAGAGGTTTATACCTTCAGATTTTTTTTTCTTTCATTTTGACCCTAGCCCTCAAATTAGGGGTGATGAGTGCTTTTTTTGAACTCAAATTATTTCGAAAATGGCTTTAACGATTTTGATTGAAAGTGATGTATAGACTATGTTTGACCTCCAAAATAAGTGAAATAACACCTTATATTTGGTTTCTGGGTAAAAATTAGTTGAAGGGCAATATACTGATGAGTAGTTTTATGAACGGCTTTGGAAAATATTATAATTAATAATAACATGAACGTGAGCGATGACTCGAGAGGTTATAATGAGTTTCGAATCCCGACCGGGTCCACCTTGAGTAAACCACGTACCACGAAAACAAAACAAAAACAACACCAACTGGAAAATCGGTAAATGTTCACCAACAATAATATTTTTAATTTATAATTAACAGACACATTTGTATTCGTTAAACGAAAAAAGCTATAACTTAATTTTCTAACGAATACAGGCTTAAATTTAAAACACCTTTTATAAAATACCAACATATTATATTTTACTACATTATTTTATGTCATTTTAAAGGTATTGATAAAATATATAAACAAATGTTACGACACAATAATTGCACTAAGTTCCTCATAGCTTCCAAGAAAATGTTCAAATATAGGTTTTCATCCTTAAGTAAGTTTAACTCATAAAAAACAAATATATCACATCAAACAAGACATTAAAAACTCTTGATTTATAAACGTTAAACCAAATTGTTCAAATATTTTTTACAAATTTTAAAAACTAAGTTTTTTATAAACTACCATAAAATTGTTTGTAATTTGTAAAAGTAAAAACGTATTCTTATTTATCATGAAAAAATATTCCAAGATTCCATTTCGAGGATAATCTTAGAGGTTAATTTTGCAGAATTTCATATTTTCTATATATTCAAATTTAAAAAAGTCATCAGTAAACTACCCTTAAGCCAATTTAACCCCAATGAACAAGCATACAGTTTTATCTGTCACGTCAAAACTCCCCAATTATTTAGTTCATACGAACTTGTTAGAGACATTTTAAACATATTTCTTATTTTTGAAAATCATTCCTCTCTAAACTACCTTTGACGGGGTTTTACCTAGAAAACAAGTATACAGTGTTATTTGGGAGGTCAACCACTCCCCAGATAAAATAAATAATCAGTAAGCCCCTCTTAACAATTGCTTACCCCAAAAACCAGCATTTAGTGTTATCTTGTCATGTCAAACAATCCCAATATAAGTTACCCATTTGTATGGAATTAAATCAGATACCCATTTGGACCCAAATCATTAGGGAAATGTTAAAAATGTGTCAAGTTTTTGAAAAAAGAAATCATCTGTAAGCCACCCATAAATGAGTTTTTACTCCAAAAACAAATATAAGGTGTTATTTGTCATGTCAAACACCCCCAAGATACCCATTTAGAGCCAAATCGATAGAGTCATTTTTCTAAAAAAATATTTAAAGTTTTTGAAAAATCAGTCACCAGATAACCACCCATAGTTGAGTTTGTTCCCAAAATCAAGCTTACAGTGCTATTTGTCATACTACACAATCCCCAGATATACGTTTTAAACAAAATCGTTAGAGATATTTTATAAATATTTTTGAGTTTTCAAAAATGCCCCATCAGTAAACTAGCTACCCTTCAACAAATTAGGATTCAATGCTAATTATTATGTCAAACAAATCCTCAATATTTATTTAAAATAAAACCGTTAAAGCCATTTTAGAAAATTTTGGATTTCAATAAAATCACTCATCAGTAAACTACTACGCTTATTTTGAGGGCTAAGGTCAAAATAAAAAATATATTTTGAGTTATAGCTTTATAAAGTCTAAATATATAGTTTTAACAAAATCCATCAAATCGTTTTGGATCCAAGGCCAGGAGCAGACAGACAGACAGACAGACAGACAGACAGACATGGAGTGAAGACAGAGAATGGTAAAATTAACTTTTTTGGATTCGGGTTCAAATAAAACATAAATATTAATCATAATCTCGAGATGGATTTTTTCACGATTACAATACTCTCTCTTGATATGAGACAGTAAAAATGACAGCTATAGAAAACATTACTTGACGTATTCATACATGAAAATAAATTTAATCATTTTTTTTCCTAGCTGTCAGATTTTAATTTGTAGTAAAATTGGAATATTGGCCTACATATTACTCTAACGAGCAAACTGTGTTCAGACCACAAGTTTGATGAACTTCAGAATGTAACAATGTAAGGCGGGGTGAACTATTAGTGAAATACTCTTAAAATACAGACATGTTTGATCACGGGACTGTGCAAAGCTAGGTGAGGTAACGGGAAAAACCTGTACATAGGCACGTGGGCAGATAGGCACCAGTGCCGGCTCTGGTCAGGTCAAGATAGCTACGAGGGTTATAATATGTTATACGAGGGAGATTGAGGGTTAATACCGGAGGTAGGGGTAGATAGGCCCCAGGACAAGATAGCTACGAGGATTATAAGATTTTACCTGAGGGAGATTGAGGGTTAATACCGGATGTAAGGTTAGATAGGAACAAGGACAAGATAGCTAGGAGGGCTATATGATGTTACATGAGGAAGATTGAGGGTTAATACCGGAAGTAGGAGTAGATAGGCACCAGGACAAGATAGCTACGAGGGTTATATGATGTTACACGATGGAAGATTGAGGGTTAATACCGGATGTAAGGTTAGATAGGCACCAGGACAAGATAGCTACGAGGGTTATATGATGTTACATGAGGGAGATTGAGGGTTAATTCCTAAGGTAGGGGTGTATAGGCATCAGGACAGGATGAATGATTATAATTACGGACATGAGCCGTATCTCAATCATAATCGAATACATTGAAATATGACACCTAAACACGGAAATCAAACCCGGAACACTTGGCTTTACACGCTCATGTTCTACCACTGAGCTATCCAGGATTCGTCCCGTGCTGCGGGTCATTCTTCACTCTTATTTTAAGGCAGAGTCTGTGATGGACGTGTGAATATCACCGGCTACTAAGAGCTATCACTAATATCACATCCACCGGTGTCTCGGTTGTGGTGTTCCGTTATTATAATCATTCATCCCCCAAGATTCGCTTTTCATTGTTTTCTTCCATCTTGATTCGCTTGGAATGTGGAATGTATTTGTACTATTGGCAGCGTAAAGCCACAACCGAGTCACCGGTGGCTGTGACACACTAACAAACCGAACGTTGAACACCAGCCGACGACGCGTAACATGTCCGCCTGTGTGGATGAGACCGCGAACGCAATTTTGTTCGATGCTCGCTACGCTCTCCGATCCACAAAAGAGTCGGTTTTGAGCCTGCGCATCAAAGGAATGCTCGGGAGCGCTGTTTAGTAAAGCGTGGACGGTTGCCGAACCTGCTTTCTGGTGAAACTGTGATCCGGCACCTTAGCTCAGTTGGTAGCGTGTCTGTCTACCGAGTTAAGATCCCCGGGTTCGATTCTAGGCATGGCCGAAAAAATTATCATTGGCGGAATGTGGGTTTAACCTTTCACAGTGATGAATTACGGTTGGGGACTGGATGTTGTGCCTGCCCTAAGATCAAGTTAGATTATAAAGCATATGAAGCCGGTAGTGTAAAATATATGACTTGAATAAAAAAGTGACTCATGCTGGAAACATTTATGGATGTATAGTAAAAACATAGTTACTGTCATAGTGATCAACATGACCGATTGGGATAGTGAAGATGATGTCCTGCATTGTATCAAGAAGAATTATCATAAAAAGCTCCTTCTTTGGGATCAAAAACACAACAGCAGAAGCTTGCAAGTCCATCGTCGCACACTTGTTCTTCACTGCAGCCAATGCTACAATTTCACATGGAGGAAGCAAGCGGTAGGGGCAGGATCGAACAGTGTGGAACGGTCTAGAGCAAACATTTTGTTGAACCGCGCCGCGAACACGAGACCGAGTTCACGACGGTGTTCGGTTCCCTAGTGTGTACTTAGCTTAAGGTCCCGGGCTCGATTCCCGTGCCTAGGTGACATTTTTCAATTTATTCGGTCAATTGTTTCGGCCATTGTGGGAATCGAACCCGGGACCTTTATTTATGTGTACAGATGCACCACCAACCGATAAAATTGTAGAAGAGGGGTTTAATGCAACCTTAAACGTCCCTACGTAGCCCTACTATAACGAAACATAATCCAAACAAGTATGGGTAGTATCAGAAACGGCTTTAAGGCATACACATTCATACGAAGGTTAATTTAATTGACATGTTTTCTCTCCGAGCACAGTAGAGTCCGCTAACCTTCTGAGGCACTTCAAGGTCAAGGACCACAAGAGCGACTTGGCTGTCAGTCAGACAGTGGAGTATTGAACAACCTAACTCATCTCAAATTTTGTTTGATGGGTAAATAATGTCAGCCAACGTCTCAGATAAGATCACTCCCAAAATGTTGAATAAGTATTTTACATAAACCCGTATCGGTGGTCTTATGGTCTAAGGTGCCCCTCTCGTGCTAGAGCGGAGTGCCGCTGTCGGGAAAATACAGGACGACACCTACCTAGACCAAAATGGAATGGGCCAGTTTCGCATATGAAACTGGCCCATTCCATTCAATTTCAGGTAGGTAACGTCTTGTATTTAGTATAGCGCCGCACTTGAGGCTCACTAAGTCTGACTATGAAACTGGCCCATTCTATTCAATTTCAGGTAGGTGACGTATTGTATTTAGTTTAGCGCCGCACTTGAGGCTCACTAAGTCTGACTATGAAACTGACCCATTCCATTCAATTTCAGGTAGGTGACGTATTGTATTTAGTATAACGCCGCACTTGAGGCGTACTAAATCTATGAAACTGGCCCTTAGTTCATCGCTCTTGCAAGTGGTGGGAGAGACTGACAGTAAGACTGACCGTGAGTGCGCGCTCGTCAGTATTTCCTTCAGTCTCAGTAGCAAACATAAACTGCCCACACCTTTTTCTTATCATCCATGTTGTTGCATGGTGCATGCAGGAGCTGAGACTGATAAAAATAATGATACCTGTACGGTCTCGTAAATACTGATGCATGCTGACAGTCAGACTGTCCGTCTTAGGACTGATCATGTAGGCGGCCCTAGAGAATGAGCACCATCAAAACGATATTATCTACAAGTAGCAATCGGCCTTTCATTACAAACACCGTAAGCAGACATGATATCAGCATATTCATCATGTGTAAAGCTATGCGGCATCCTACAACATGACGACTCAAGGCTTGCATTCAATGACTCGCATATCATGTAACACTGTTAAGTCTTCTTTTTTTATTAATCATCAAAATTAAGTTTATTGTGCTCAAGACCCTCTAACTGTATTCGCATTCCATGTGACTGTTTCTGACTGTCCGGTATTCCCACATAAAGTGGAATATCACGAGACGGGAATATGTGAGTCACGCCTTCTTCCAGATGACGTCATCGCGGCAGGCTCGTCAGTGGCCGGGATCGATAAGACATGACTGTCTCGTTCACCCTGCAGTAGAGTGTCTGAGAAGAACTCTCCCCACTTCCACAAGCAACAAGTCCCTTGGAACCCCACCTCCCACACCCTTTTCAATGACTCTTTCAGAAGTACAAAGGGATACCATCCTCCAAACCCACGACATTGTTCCTAAAACCGATGAAAACAAATGCGATAGAATTAATTCTGCTTTCAAAGTTTCAAAACTATGCTATGATAACGGGAGTGGGTCTGGTCTGGTTGAGTTTTGAAGCTCACCCTAATACTTAATTTATTTTGTCTCTTCGAAAATAGTATTTGTCAAATTAAGATAACCTCGTTCATAGTGATGACTTAAATAATACTTAGCAGCGCGTCTTACTAACCGTTCGGGTTATGCGCTTATGTATTTAGTACGATAATGCTTTTAGGGATGAGGAACGTTATATTTAGAGGAAGTGTACCCTCATTTGAGTGAAGGGAGTGGGAAACAATTTTGGAAAAACCACCCTCAGTACACCCGACCGAGATTCGAACCTCGATCTCACCATTATCGGTATTCTACTGCGAGAGTAGCGCCTTAGACCATGTGGCCACTGAAGTGGGTAACTATACAAATGGATTATGGATAATAAGTGAATAATTTATAATAAATTTACTCGCCTTTGCGTAGAAGAAGAGTGGGATTTTTTTTTTTTTTTTAATCCTTAGTACGCTCAGAAGAGATTCGAACCCCAACCTCCGCGTCACCGGTAAAACAGACTAAACAAGGCTTGCCGTTTAGCCCGCGTGACCACCAATGCAAGCCCGCTGCTAGTATTTCTACCAGGCCACATGCGGCTAGTCACTAATGGCTCGCTAAGTCGTCGAATCACTTTGATAATTAATTATTAAAATATTCCAAAGATATTAAAAGAAGAGGAAGGGATGACGGGATAATATTTTTGCAAACATTAGGGGATGGGCTGTGTAGCCCCTTATTTTAAATTTATTTACCTCTCTCTCATTTTTTTTGTCTGGTATTTTGATACTCTTTTAATATTACTATATTTTGCTTAAAGCAGAGGCAAAGGGTGCAGTTTGCAAAATTCATTAGCAAATTTTATTCATGTTCAACTTGAATGTTATTTTCTATTCGTGAAAGCTAGTCTATGATCTATTCTTAGTAAATTAATTACTTAGAGTATTTTCACTGATAATATCTATCGCAAATCTTATTATTTCCTACTATAATATGATTATTTTTAAAAGCCTTAGTTTTTATCCTATGATCCATTTTACTTTTGTAACTATAATTATTATTTTACTTTCTAGAATTAAAGACCGTTAAATCATCAATTATATTTAAACGATCCCGCAGTGATTTAGTATAAAAAAAAGCGTAGAACTACTAGTTTAATTCTAATCTATGATTTCATTCAAGTGTTACTTATAGAAATAATTACTATCGAGATTGTGTCTTTTGGAGAAGTAAATAAATGGCAAATATTGATTAAATTAAAATACACGTTTGAAGCAATGCCTAACTGTTTTAGGTAGATTACTTAAATTACTTTTATAATTATTAATCTGATTATCATAGCATCCGTGTTGCTCAGTTGGTACAGCATTATTTTCATTTTCTAAATCAAAGTGAAAGTTGGTTCGTTCAGTCCCCACTAATAGCTAAGAGCTAGCAACTACTAAGTTTGTCTCAAAAAGTATCTTCATTGCTTCAAAGTGACCGTATAAAGACAAGGATAGTTTTTGGAAATTAAAGATTAGCTGTTTATGTTTAAAAATTGCGTGGTTTACTGTTTCCTCTACCGGACTGCATTGGGGTATCCCAATAGCTAGACGTGTGGAGGGGAACGGACTATGGCCGTTATTTTGAGCAACGGCCAAATGGCTGAAGACTGACTCAGGATTTATAACTTTCAAACTACGTACTTTTCTTTCTATGTTTTATTCATTTATTTCTGACCAACCATATATAGCCCACTTCGATGGCCGACTTCTCTAAGCAGGAATCGGCAAACTTTTTTTTATATCACGGGCCATATGAGTTTAAAAAACTGTAGGCGGTCTATTTAACATAATTATTGCCCGTTTGCCAAATCTCTTGCGGGCGACTTGAAGTTAGTCGGCGGGCCGGATCCGGTCACTGAGCTGAAGGTTGCCGACCGTTGCAAGACGTGACTCTAGCAATAGACTAAACTTTCTATGACGGGAAGATCAGGGTTTGAATCCCGGTAAGGTGTAGGCCTCCTACTGAAGGTCCCCCCCCCAAATGGTTTTACACTCTCACTCACCGCAAATGCAGGTACACTTGCTATAAATTCAACCTTTCTAATCCGTAAACACATTAGTGTAATCAGTACTTGCGCATGACAGATAACAAGATGCGAGGCTAAAAAACAAACATTGCTACATATTGTTCAAAATGTCTGTCTCTAGGGTGTTTTGCAGAAAGACGCAAATGTAAGAAATAATTATTTGGCTGTGTATGGAAGAATGACGCAATAAACTCTAATTAAGATTATAAATAAATTCCTCAAAGTTTCTATACGTAGGCCTATCTAGCAGTCAAACATTTTCAAGTAGACCACTCCAAATAGCTTATAAAGACATCCAAATTAAAACTAAATTACAGAGGAGAAACCCCTTCCCACAAGCTTCCTTTTATTTTCAATTTTTTTTATAACTGCGCCACTCCCTCCGCCTCACCCCGTTATTTAAAAAAATCCGCCATGAGTTATCAGGTTCAACTTGGGTGAAATTTGTTATTGTTTTAACATATACCATTAAAAGGGATTGATTCCACGATGCTATCCAAAAACTGTTATATTGCAAGCAAGATCAATCGGCCGACCCTGAACGTAAATAGATTTCTGAAATAAACTCTTATATTCCAACACGTGTAGCGGGCCTGTATAATCTTCACTTATTGAAACCAGAGGGTAATTTTCTTATAGTTTCTTCACACATTGAGGTTTTATTAAATAAATACACATAGTTGTAGTCATGTTACATAGTAGCTGTAATTTAATAGATAATGGTAATTAAATTTCCAAGTGTGTCACCTGGTTAACTCTCTCCTGACGTTTATCAAAATTTGATTCAAACTAATATTTCATTATTAATTTTCCTTTTTTTTTTATAAAGTAGCAAGTAACAAATCTATGACATTCATAATTTATGACTAATGGGATAATATGGTTATTAGTCATCTGTATGCAGAAATGGTCCGATCAATATGCAACGTTCTGTTTGCCTGCGAGGAGAATATGCCACGCCTTTCTGGGAAGTCGATTTCTTCGGAGTCTCGTCGCGTCTATTCTAGATGGCATGACCCGTCAAACCTGCTCCGCGTGGTCTCTGAATCATACTTGGCATAACGTTCGGCATGCCAGCGCTACATGGCGGCTGAACCAACAACTATCAACCAAACTAGTTGTTTATTCTGCCACCAGACCTCGCATGTCAACACGATTTAATTAAAATAGAATTGAAATTTATTTTATTTCCAGCGGAATATTACTTGTGTAATTGTTGATATTATATTTGCCCAAGTTAATAAGTGGTTAAAAACCATATGCTATTATTGTTAAATATTAATTATTATACACTATCCCAACCAGTGACAGCCCATCAAACTAGCGTGTCTGAGGCCTGAGACTCTGAGGAAAGTTAAAATTTAAGTAACTGATTACTGAATGATCAACGGCAATGATCTTGGTAAATCTTCTAAGTGTAAGCAGGAATTTTATTTTAAATTTAAACTGCACACCTATCTTATTTCATACAGGAAGAACATTATTGTGGGCACAAAATGTACAGTAGTAAATTAAAGTTATCTTTCTGGTGAGGATTTGTGGAGACCCGGGGTGATCCCCCTCCCCTTTAAATTCGGCGATGATCACACCCTAACAAAGCCTGACTTTCCATGCAGCAACAAAATATTTTTCTTATTAAAACTTTTTCTTATTAAAACTGTCCGCCCTAAAATACCACATTGACACACACACAATTCATATTTAAAAACAATATATTAAATAGTTTATTTTAACACTATTTCCATTTCTAACTTAATAATTAAAAAAAAGTCTGACATCTTGGCTTAGTCAGTAGTGTGTTTGTCTATTGAGTTAAAGAGTCCCAGATTCGATTCATGAAAAAAATATAAATGGCGAAATGTGGGTTTACCCTTTCATAGAGATGAATTAACGGCCGAGGCTGGATGTTGTGTCTGTTCTAGATTTAAGTTAATTTATAAGTTGTGTACTGATTTAATCAATCGGTTCATAAAGTGCAAGTTAAACACCTCAAATAAAAAATTGACACATGAAAGGTTAGGTCGGGATAGCTTATATTAGTAAACATATTAATTAATGCCAATGAAATAGCTACTATTTCATTCCAAAATAACTACATCATTTATCTTGTACCATAATACTATGAGGTTTCCAGTTGTGATCTATAAGTGCGATAGTTTATTTTATGAAATTTAATTTGTGGACAGGGATAAATTGAAATATTTTTATATAAGACTGGGAGTTTTATGATCTAAATTAGTTTTTAAATATCTAGATAGGTTTATATGGATGGACCTTTACACGAGTTCTCAAATTAACTCTTTTCAGTTTTTGTTACATAACATGGCTGAGCAAAATTCTCTGACTTAGGCGAGTATGTTTTTAATTTTACCATACAAAAATTGTACAAACTATATTAATATTGTTATGAATTGATTCATAGCTATTCTTGCTGTGTGTAGAAGGCCTATATTTAAAAATATTTTTTTTATGTTATGCAATAAAGAAAATAATATTTAAAGACTTGTAAATTGCATACCATCCCTGAAAATAAAGGAAATATCACTCTCAGTATATCTGGCCAAGATTCAAACTCTTAATTTGCAACTGCAGGTAAAAATAAGTTAAAAAGTTTATGAGCAAAGCTATCAAACAGCGTTAACTCTGATTACAGAAGCTCATATGGGTGTAGTTTAAAATAATGCAGTTAAGTAACAAGAGAATGGATTAAGATGAAACTCCTGGCAAGATCAGAAAGAAACAACCGACACCTGAAGTATCTGTAGAACCTCTAGATGATTTTACAAAAGATTCTGTTTGTCAGGTCATCTACAGAATGTATCACGAAGGTCAATGCAAATGTTCTGGTGAATTTGTTTAGTATTTTTCCCTGTTGGTTCTTGAAAGGTTAGGTATTATTTAAGAGTTTGCGATAGTTTATATTAAAAAAGGATAACTGCTTTATAACCTACATATAAATAAAGCTGATGTTTCATGCATGAATAAATTAACCAAACAAACAATATGATGGAGCAAATGTAAAAACACATGTTCGTCAATATTTTCCCCTCTTTTTCTTTATTGTGTAAATAAAAAAAAAAGTTTCTAACAATCATAATTTTGGTAAGATATGATTTTACGAATCCTTGTGAGTAGAATGACAATGTAAAACTATTCATTATTCAAAATTTTATCTAAAAAAATCTCTTATATGTACAAGTTTTGGCACTCCCTCTGCTGTCGTTGGCAGGCTACTTTCTAATCCAATCCTTATTTAAGGGGTAGGCTACAATACATTACTTAACCCTAGCAATTTTAACATAATTTGATGTCAATTTATTTGTGACTGATTAGTATTGATTATTTATTATATGCCTTTTTTTTCAGGTAAACATGTCATTGGACTCTATTTTGTTTGCAACCAGGACCGCAGAAATCGATTTCCATGAAGGTAGATCAACTTTATCAAAACTTTCAAAGTAATGGGCTTCAAGTGGCAGAAGGATTGTGAGAGAAAGGCTTTGATGGAAGAACCAAACATATGTACGAAGAGAATATGTTTTGTTCGAGAATACCGCCAGTATATGTTGGTTTCAATATGTGAATTTTGTTTACCTTGATGAAACCTGGATTTTTTCTAAAGGTTATTTATCATTTCATACACAAAAGTTTGAATCGTTATACGGTATATAATTATACAATAGCATTAAATATAAGTTAGGACTTAGATGTTGTTATTTAAAGAGTCCACTCTTTACTAAAGATTTAAAATTTTAGAATGTTTAATAACATTAAATGTTTATTTATTAGTTGGGTTTTCCAGTTCATAACCTCAAATTAAGGCTGTAGAACATATAAAACATATGTATTAGACAAATTCTCATACTATACACACTCACAATGGTTGGTAAATTTATTTACTCATGTTGATATAAATACATCCATTTTTTACAGGAACCGTTTATAACATTTGGTGGAACAGTACAAAATTTACTTGTAAGAAGCGGTCGACGAATGATGGCAAAAGATTTATTGTTTGCATCAAAGAAGACCACGGGGAAATGAACGGTGAAAATTTTGAAACCTGGATGAAAAACCAGCTGTTGGTCAGCCTCGATGAACCTTCTGTTATAGTTCTTGACAATGCTCCATATCATTCTGTACAGGTTAGTGAAAAACTACTAAAAGCTTACACAACACACACATATTCATGCCACTTTCAATCCAAAAAAGGTTTAAACACTTTCAAAACTGTTCTGTCCACATTTTTTAAATTTATTTTATTATTTATACTAATTTGTTACTAATGTTTCATTTGGTGTAAGAATGTTGACCATTGTGAGAAATTGATTAAGGAAGATTGGAACCTGGAGATGAAAATGGATGCAAGTGAGACCCACCCACCCATCATCATTAACCTGGCTGAAGACGAGGAAGAGGATGACAACGATGATGGATGATGATGTGGAAAAAGTTCTTGCGACCCCATAATTAATAATAATAATAATAATAATAATAATAATAATAATAATAATAATAATAATAATAATAATAATAATAATAATATAAAATCATATGGGATGAAATACTAATTTTTTAAATATTTTAGAAAAAATTAATAATTAAAACTAGGCCTTACAACAACAATAAATAAAAACTAAAAAATAAATAAAACTGTAATATATGTTTCTTGTATAGACCTAAGTTTTGACCTGCATAAGTGACAGCTGATAAACATATGTTTTTGCAAATCACATGGTTTGGCGCCGGATACATAATTTGGTCGGGTAACTTTTTCTAGCTGTCAGGCACCACCATAAAAGCCCTGGATCCACTATATGTGTAGTTTAAAATAATGCAGTTAAGTTTAACTCTCTCTACATGTACTTTTTTTTTTAAACTGACAACAGAAAAAATCATGAATTCAAAATTAAAATCATCACTGTACACTATGATTTGGTTTGAATCTTGGTGGGTTTGAAATGATTTGTATGTGTTGTAATTGATTTTGAATTTAATACAATTGCAGATCTATGCGCTAGTTTGTCACTTGTGTATTGAGCGTCTTTTTGTTTTTTACATAATAATCTAGAAACAAAAGAACATAGTATCCTTCTAGACAAAATAAAATCTATTTCAGGTTTATAGAAAGTTTGTTAAAGGTCTTTTAATAGTAAAATTTAATTTCAAACAATTCGGTTGTTTCTAACTCCATAGCTATTCCATGGAAAATAAAAATGTTTTGGTTAAAATCTTTAACAAGTTAAAATACTATTTTAATTTATTAAGGTTGTTACATATATATATATATATATATATATATATATACACACACACATATATATATACATATATATATGTTAAAATGTAATGTGATAGTTGCACTCACATTAATAAAATTGTGTTTTAAATAAAAAACACAAGAAATTGGTAAACCTCCCCTTCCCCCCACTTGTTTGTCATTTTTAAAATGTATTCCTACATTTCCAGGATCCAGATAATTATGATAATCATATGGCTGCTGTACTGTATTAATGTCGAGAAAGAATGTTGTGTGTGTGCCTGTTACACATACAGTTGGGGAAATTACAAAATCTCAGATGTCTAAAGATCATTGTCTATGATAATGTGGATCTGTATTCAGAAACATAATGTAAGAATAAAAAATGAAGCCAAGATACCCTAAATAGTTTTCTCAGTAGTTTTTTTTAATAAACAATTCATGTAAAATATTTAAAGATTTTATGGAAATTATTAAGAGAATTCTTGTTTGTGAAATGTACTGAATATAAATATTAATGCTGGAATACTGAATAAGACAGTAGGGCTTACACATATTTTTTTTGCAGTCTGCATCAATATTATTTTTGTTAGTTTTATTTTGTAGGTATTGATAGCCAGCCATGTGATAAAGTGTTCAGAGCCCATAGCTGCTGACCTAGAGGTCCCAGGTTCGATTCCTGGTTGCTACCAAAGGATTTTTCTCGAAAGGAGAATAATTCCCATGATCATCTGGGCTTAGTTAATTAGGCTTAAATTATGTTTAAGTGTTTCCACTGGTTACACACCCTCACACTCACTATCACCATCACCACATCTCTTCGGGACATGGAAAGAGCTTCCACGGCAAGGATGTACAATTAGTACCCTGGGCAATGGTACATTAGTACTGGCTGATTTTTCTGCAAATTGAGCTACAAATTGATATAGTCCAAATATACTATTATTATTATTGTTATTAAAGTTATTGAAAATATTTATCAAAAGTGACAACTGCATTTCACATAGTTCTACACATAAATAAATGAACATAGTTCGCTGTCGAGAAGATGTCTTCTCATATAAAGCAGATTGTAGCACACTGTAGCCTTATTAAATTCATAACACATTCAACCCCAATTATGATAAAAAAATACCTTTAAATTGTTTAAAGTAGAATTTTATGTAAAAAAATTATGTTTTCCTATTGGGCAACCGCAGGTAGAAACCCCCACCCATGGCAACAAAAAAATCTGCTTTGGTGGCTGCATAGTCTAATGTGCTATTCTTGCAGTAGATTAGACCGCCGATGACGAGGAAATCGAGGTTCGAATCTTGGTCGTGTGTACTGAGGGTGATTTTCCCCAAAATGGTTTTACACTCTCTTTCCACACAAATGCGGGTACACTTCCTTTAAATATAACCTTCCTAATCCCTAAAACCATTAGTGTAATTGGTAAATAAGCATATAACTCGCACGGGTAGTAAGATGTGGTGCTAAAAAAAAGATAATTAAAGCTTGTACATAGATATCACAAATTCACAAATATTCCAGACATTTATTGTAAGTTTTTTTGGTGAAATTCCCTATGTATTCCCAATTTTCCCGGTGTGTGCCTGGGCCTCACACATGATTTGCTTGGTTTGTGTGTGAAAATGGTCTGACATGTGGTTTTGGTGTAGTGGTGCATGTAAAGTTTACACTTGCAGTCTGTGTGTTTAACCAAGCTGAGTTGATGTATGTGCCGAGCAGTTTGAAACTCAGGAAAGGCACTTACAGTCCAATTTTCATATGAAGATACTTGTAGAAAACACAAACTTTTTTGTGGTTAACATTGATATTCTACTTTATTCCAGAGGCGGATTTACCAGTAGGCTGAGTAGGCTCCAGCCTAGGGTAGAAAGTTTTGGGGGGCAGCAGATTTTGGTGGATTGTAAATGAATGTGCTTCTTTAAAACTACTTATACACTGTCAGAAAAATGGAAATCCAGTTTGAAATTGTTGAAGTAGCTTCTAGAACACAATATACAAACCATGTGTACTAATGTTGATATTGTACTTTGTATGGTTTTTTAGTCCTGTCACAAACTGCTCTGGAGAACACAGTATTTCTTGGTTGCATAGAGTCAAATATTATTTACGACAAAAAATGAATGAGGATAGATTAAACGCTCTTTCTGAATTATGCAATGAGTCGGACTTTTTCAAATATTTAGATCATGATGATCATATTAATATGTTTGCTTGTCAAAAGTCTAGATGATCATTAGCATTATTCTTTGATTAAAACTGTGTGAAATACTGTTAGTAGAGTAAACATATAAAAATATTATTGAATTACACGTTTCAGTAAAAAGAAACCTGTTTCGTTTATTATTAGATTAAGTCGAGACCGGGCGGCAAATTATATGAAGCCTAGGGTCTAGTTTACCTCTGGTACTATTCCATATTTTATTTCATTATGAGAAAATTAAAACTCCACTATTAACATTTCAAATGTTCACCAATCCAATCCAAGCATTTTTAAACACTCGCAGTAGCCAATTATTTTTAATTAGTTTGCAATTAAAAGTGTATAATATAAGACTCACCCTTCCTGATGAGAAGACTTGTGACTCTTCTGAGAGCTTCTCGTGGCGAGCGGTGAAAGAACTTGGGTGAGAGGTTAGGGGGTAGTGTCAGAGGTTTCCTAGCATCCCTTGCCTCCCAGGGGCTGGGATTAGAGTGTCCAGGGCTGTGTCCCACGGTCAACCTGTCCAAGTGCTCGATTGAAGCTGGACGTGGCTGTCTGTGCCGAGGGTACCATCCTCTGCCTGGACCCCCTGCGAGTCTGAGCAGCTCTGCTCCTACAAGAGCTTGACCGAGAGGCCCTGTCCCCACACGACGATACCCTGAGGTGGAGAGTCCACCAGGTCGCGGGGCTGTCCGGGCCATGCTAGGGATATCAGGAGCACGGCGATGTGGTGTGCGGGGGATGTCACAGCCACGAGCAAATATTGGGGTCTCCGGGAGTGAACAAGATGTTTGCAGGGTCTCTGTTTGCGGGGATTGAGCCGTACGCTTTTGAAAAGTTCTACGTCTTAGAGGACCAGGTAGCTCTGAAGGTAAGGTCCTTCGTTCAGAAGGAATCTGAAAACGAGGAAATTATAAATATTAAAGATTTATTTCATAAAACACTTAACACACTTGGATTATTAGTGCTAGGCAGCATGAGCTTAAATTATACATTGTAATTATTATACATGGCATATATGTTAAATAAATTATATACTAATAAAATTATGTTAGTTATCTCATTATTCATAAGTGAGATGACAGTATGAAAATAAAAACTTTTTTAACACATTATTTTATTATTTATGTTTATTTTAAAACTTATTTTGTAAATCTATGTTGGATTACCTATCAAGCGCATCAGTAGTCTAGCAGTATTAAGTATGTATTTCTAGTTTCATACAATATAGAAGAATACACAGGAAAGAAAAAGTGTAAGAAACTAAAAGAACCACAAATATATGACTTACACAGTGAAAATGAAACATTATTAATAATTTGCACTAATGCCACTGGAAAAAGAGCTAATGGCTGCCAATTTGTTATCACACAATCCCTCAAATTAGGATTAATTTAATCAAAGCTCCTCATATGGGATTGTGAAACATGTAAGTCAACTTCCTTAAAGAGGAAGCCTATTAAAACACAAAAAGTGGGAAAAAGAAAGACTTTTAAGACACAAAGAGAGAAAAATATAACATGACAAATATATATATATTCACAGCATTCCAATACCTGATCAAATTGTGTGCATTTATATACTTAATCAATTATATCAATAGTTAAAAATATAATTATGTATTTATTTTAAAATTATATTATTGAAAAATGATTGCGTAAAGTTAAACAAATAAATTCTTGATTTGTCCAAAAATATAATATACTCTCCAAAGAAACTTTCTTTTAACTTTTAAAATGCACAATATTATTGTAATTTTATTATTTGTATAAAAGCTCAAACCTTTTATATATATATATAAGGTTTGAGCTTTTATACAAATAATAAAATTACAATAATATTTGAGGCATATGGGAATGGTGTTATCTCACAGCTAGGACCACTTATAGGGGGGAAGGGGGCATCAGGGGGCCCAGCCTGATTTCTTAGACATGAAAAAAGTATTCTGTTAAATCCCATATTATTGAAATAATAGTTATAAACAGGTTTTAAAGTGTAGGCTACTAATAAAAGGACATTTCCTTATTCATAAGGAAATTATGTTGTGCGTGTGAGATAAATCTTCCACCGGCTACCTGACACGTTGGCAAAACGGTGTTTCTTGTTGTCGTCTACCTCCCGTTCAATTTATGTTGTAACTGTTTACAGTTTTCCAGATTTTTTAGCAGAACTGTTTAGTTTTAGATTATATCATGATTTGGTGTTATATTGTGATGTATGGGAATACCTTTAAATCAAATGAATCATAGTTTAGAGCTTAAACTATCGCTTCAGTGATTTTTTGTGTGTAATTTACCAAGCCATGTCTCATCAAGGGCCATCGTCTTCTGGATATAAGCACAAGTCTGCTGCTCACAAGAAAATTAGGAAACCAATATCTGGCTATTCTAAACCTATATTACCAGATATCACAAAAGCCTTTGTGTCAGATTTAGACAACCAATCCTCAGGAACTGTTGTTGGAGTACCTAGAAGTGTGGGAATTGTGATAGTGGAGATGAATCTACCCACTCAACTGGTTGAAAATGTGTGCATAGGCAAAAGGTATAAACCAGAACAAACCGTTAAAACAGAGACATTAGGTTTGGGAGGTAGGCCTACTATGTTATGTGTAGATGTTTTAGATTCTCACGTTGATGCTATTCACAAAATATGGGATGTTAGTGACCCATGTCAGTGGCCTACACATATCACTGTACAATAATTAATTAGGCTACATAAACTGACTGAGTTATCTTTGAATATTGATTTTTCTTCAATAGGTTTTACATTTCACTTCACCCTAGACTGCAGACCTAGTAATATATTAAAATTATAGGAGTTTTAACATTTATTAAAATATGGACGGAGGGGGCACTGATAAATGTTTGTAGGGGGGCCCACAATTCCTATGGGTGACCCTGCCACAGCTAGGAAAAGTTATCATATATAAATTTGCCAAACCACATGATCGGTAAGACCATTTATTGATATATTGTTACTTTTGTTAGAACATTCACACAAACAAACAGTGTTTACATAAGTGAAACACAAACTTATGAAAATAACCCTTAGATGTTTATTTTTTGTGGAAGCGTTGTTTATGGTTCACTTAAAAATGCTTTTCAAACATGAGCTTCTAAAATATGGCTTGCTCTTCTGAAGTTAAGTTGAGGAACCGCCCGAAACAAGGGCACTTTATGTATTACAAACCAGCTTGTTAGTTTTGTTCAGGTACTGTTTACAAAATAATGTTTTATTTTGAAACTAATATTTTGTACAGCTCTATATAGCCTAAGTTATAAAAACATTTTTTTTAAATTTTGGTGGCCAATTATCCAAGTGTGATTATAACACATTTTAATTAATTATTTCATGTACTATAATATCTCTTGTTGCCACAACCGCAAAACAAAAAAACATAAACGTTTTATCAATATATTTTGTTCTTTTAATAAGTTATGAAAACTATTTACTATCTGGCACATCCCTCTGTTGTTTAATGGAGTCTTGGCCCAAGTTGCTAAGAAGAGTATGAAGTTAATTAAATATAAGTCAAGTATACATTGTTAACATAATGTTCTATTTAAGGTAGAATGGAAGGGGACAAGAGAAAAGACCAGTGTTTTTGGAGTTTTTATGCCAAAACATTTTTTTGGCTTAAATAAATAAAATATTTCTCCAGTATAAACAGAGAGTTTAATTTTCTTCACATAGTGATATCAATCATTGTTGAATATCCATCATAACCATAGCGTCATTAGATGACAAACTTTTTAAATGAAGAAAAAATGTTATCATTAAATTCCAGAACACCCTTGACAGATATTCAAGAAATTTTGAGGTCACCATGTGAAGAAAATTAAATTCTATGCTTGTACTGGAGCAATACTTTATTTATTTTGACCAAAAAAAATGCTTTGCCCTAAAAACTGCAAAAACTGGTGCTTTTCCTCGCATTCCCTTCCATCTCACCTTATTGAATAATGAGCGACCCTAATTTTTATATAGGCTAAATAAGTGAGATCCTAATGTATTTTAGTGTTAAAGGAAAAAACAAGCAAAATTGAACTAACCTATGGTAAATTTCAAATTTAGAAGAAAGACACCCAGCTTGAGATAGCTTTTTGTTTCTGATAGAAATTACTTTTAACGTTACTAATGAAATTGAAAAGTACTGCCAAACAACAACAATATAAAATAATATTGTAAGAAAAAAAATAGTAATTCTAGTCTTATATGGTATGAAGAAGAATGAAGAGTAGATCTGGTAGTATGCGGTAAGAACAAATAATTTAAAATTAAAATTAGTTACTATTACAATATCTTACACCTACCAGTAAAACAAATACTTTTAAGCTTAAATATTGTTTGTAGATAACCTTTATTTATAAGTTGTGTACTATATATATTTACATAGAACATAACTTATAAATATATATAGACCTACATATATTTTTTTAGCACCATGTCTTACTACCCATTCGGGTTATACGCTTATGGTTTTTAGGGATTAGGGAGGTTATATTTATAGGAAGTGTATCCATATTTGTGTGGAGGGAGGGTGAAAACCATTTTATAAAAACCACCCTCAGTACAATCGACCAAGATTAAAACCTCTATCTTCCTGTCATCGGCAGTCTAGTCCACTGCGAGAGTAGCACGTTAGACCACGCGACCACTGAAGCGGGTATGTGCTATATTAATTTAGATAGATGAAATATAGCTCTAATATACATTTTATTTCACAATTTGATAATAATGTTTTCCTCTACTGTTATAATAGTTTAGTTGAGTTGATTCATTTTGTGATTCCTGTTTGAAATACTTTCCACATTACTGCTAGTTCACGGTCATTAATTGTCATGCTTGACAAATTTTTTTATCATTCCATACATTTTGTTTACTACATGTTACTAATGAGACGGTCATTTCCTGTTCAGTACTGGTTGTTCCTTCTTTGGGTCGATTATAACCAAACCGGTCAGTTACAACTATAAACATTATAGTTACCTCTCTTCTGGAACTGTAATTGTGATTGCGATGCCCTCTACTAAATCCGGCATCCATGGATCTTGTCTTGAGACTTGAGGTTGGCTCATGGTGAGGAGGAGGCTCTGGAGGGCATGGCCTGTTAATAAACTGAGAGCCATTCAGGTCACAGCTCGGTGGCTCTAAGCTCCGGTAGAAAGGTTCTGGGAGCGTGTCAGCTTTACCTCTTGGTGTTTGCACTGGACTAGGGTGGAGAATTTCAGAATATTCGTCGTCGTCCTCTTCAACAGGTGATGGTGGTAATGGAGGAAACTCATGTTGAAGGATTTCTACAGCCACTTTGAATTCATCTGGTATCCTATCTCTATCTATACCTTCAACAACAGGCACGATTTGGAAATGTTTCAATTCAGCTGCCAACAACCACACATCATCAACATCCACTGTCTTTGCGTACTCTTCACTTCGTGATCGCAAACAATCTGGGCGCTTTTTGAAGTTTGAATCCTGAATAACATTTTCTAAAAGAGCTTCTTGGCTCTCTGTCAATCTATCATCAGTCTTATGAGTGCTATAGTGACATGTGCCATTGGTTATATGGCCAATGTCATTTGGATGAGTATTGAGACTGTCTGTTATATGTCCTGACTCTAACGAGTCATCATTAAAAATACTTTCATGATTTCGATGATTGTACTCAAAGGAATCTTTTCGCTCTGACAAACTTCTTTTTGTGCTCATTTTTGCTGAGTCGGATGAACTGCTTCTTCTCTTGTGATACAAAAAATCTCTATCGCCTAAAAGGAGTGACTCTGCACTAGTGTCTAGAAACTGCCCTGAGTTTTCTCGTTCCAGCTGAGCTATAAGTTTCCTTTCTTCCTCACTGACTCTGAGATCTGAGAATTGACTATCTATTCCATTACATTTCTCTATTCCATATGGATAAGATAGATCTTCCTCTTCTTCTACTGTGATTGCTAACTCATGAGGCCTGGACACTCGGTGAACATCATTCTTGGAGCGAAGATGGTTGTCTTTGCCGCAAGACACACTAGAGAACTCTAACCTGTCACGATGACTGCAGTCACTGCTGGCTAATGTTGGTAGTGACACACCTCGAATCATTGTTGGAGGCGGCGGAGGAAGAAAGTCTGCGGGGGCCTCATTTAAACCTTCCAAAAATCCTTCTTTTAGAAGAGACTTGATGTTGTCAAATGTGGAGCTACATCGCTTCAAGTCCCCAAGACGCCTGAAGTTGGGGTGATACTGAGGAATGTCAGAAGGGGGTAATGGTTTTCGTTCCTTCTTGCGACCCTTGCGGATAACATAAGTGCCATTGGGAGTCATTTCTTTGCTGTGAATACCCAGTTGATTGTAGTTATGGTCATCTTGGTCATTGGTGGCAGATGAGTCATAGTAGGAATCGCTCAACGGTGAGAATGTTTCATCCTCTGTACTTGCTGGAGGATCAGGCCATTCCTCTTGGTCTCTGAGTCTGTGTATGGAACTGGTACCTAGAACAAAGAAGTGAGAGGTTAAACACACATTAGGAATACAACTTTACAATCGATCATGTCATGTACACACATCTCTTTGAATGCAAATAATAAGGCTGTTAACTACATTGTAGGCTCACTTAAAAACTAATGCGACTTGA
Source organism: Timema bartmani (assembly GCA_902151455.1). Lineage (NCBI taxonomy): Eukaryota > Metazoa > Arthropoda > Insecta > Phasmatodea > Timematidae > Timema > Timema bartmani. The sequence continues at coordinate 205,053 of CABFWB010000653.1, read as the reverse complement.
ATTTTATTTTATAAACATCAATTTTTGTTAAATTAAATTAAGTTTGGTGCAAATATAATTGTCAAATCAGGACTTAATTGTGATATAGACAAATAAATATCATAAAAGCATTACCTGTACGAACAACATTTTTAAATATAGATGTAATTTTCAAAAAGGGCTAAATCAAATTGATTTATTTAAAATTTATTTGTTAAGCAAACTCACAATGAATCAAATTCTAAATCTAAATGTCAAACACTTGAATAATTTTTTTAGAGTTGGGTCAAATTCACTATTTTACTAATCCAAATCTCCAATTTACCTTTGGATCCTGAATCTCGAATCCAAATCTTGGTAAAAATTGTGAATAATTTTGAACCACCATTAAGTAGTATTATAGCTCTAAAGATAAATTTCCCTTGAAAAATTGATAGAATTTTTTTTTCCCAAGTATTAGTCTCTCGACTTTGAAATTTTCTTGAATCCTTCAATATCCTTAAGGATCCGAGGGGCCATTCCTAACTTTTTTTAGAGATGTGAATTAATGTAAACTGTTCATTATTCAAACTAGTCAAGGCAGGCCTAGTTTGGTAATTTAAACACCAATTATTTAATCAACAAACATGTTTGGTTAACACTCTAGTTTCATGTTGAGCTAGATTGCCGAGGATGAGGAGATTGAGGTTCGAATCTCGGTTGGGTGAACTGGGGTCGGTTTTCTCTACATGGTTTTCCACTCTCCCTCCATGCAAATGCGGGTTCACTTCCTCCATTCAACCTTCCCCATTCATAATCCATCAGCCTAATTAGTACGTAAGCGTATAATCTGAACAGGTAGTAAGTCGTGGTACTAGATAAATAAATATGTTTTGACTGATGGACTGCAATAAAACAAATTAACTCAAGAAGGTACTATGTACAGTACTTTAAACAGTAACTTATGTAGTATCTTATAAAGATCAATATATTTGTAATATGTATGAGATGCCTCCTCTCGACCCTCTGATGTGTTGTAATCAACATCAACAGTTCGAAAATGTTAAGTAACCAACCCCACAACACCACCTCCATAGCAGTCAATATATTCCTCAGCCAAAATAATAAACAACATCATCTATTTCATCTGCAGCTGTGAACTTACAATCTACCAGTTAGAATGTAGGTGCCAAGTGTGCAGCTCATTATCAACTTATAGTCATAGTACAGTTAGTGTTCTACTCCATTCTGCCGAGGAAGGGGCCTGATTTGCCTCAAAAAATTAATGTAATGTCTTGTGTTGTTTTCTTAAATATGTTAAATATTGGTTTCTCTATTTTGTAATTAAAAAAATATTTAATTATAGCTTATAGTATATTAAAAAAAATATAGTATAGTAAATTTAACATATAATATACATAATTATTTATAAGGATGAAGAACGACTTCAAAAGTCAATTTTATTACTCAAAATTCATATGGGAACGCAAAAGAGTTTATTTAGAAAATTATCGACTTATTGGGCAACTGCTTTTGCTAGCCCTGACCTAAGAAAAAAAGCCCATAAAAAATCAGTTGTTTAATTTAAAACTTGGTAGGCAATTTCAGGAGGGAAAGCGGGATGAAAATGAAACCAACCCACTATAATCAGACTTTAGGCTCTAATTCAACAAACATATTGAAAAAAAAAAAAAAAAAAAAAAAAAAAAAAAAAACTGTACATAATGGTATGATAAAAGAAGAAATAAGTCAAAACACAAATAGTAATTAAGTTCATGTTTTCAAGTTTCTTAGTGATGGAGTGTTGTGCATGTTTAGTGTTTAACATAAGTTGATCCTAAAGCGAGAGAGCAAGTAGGAGGGTCTATGTTTACTGGTTTCCTACGCTTTGAAGAAAAAGGGATGGTCACATGTAGTAGTTATTCCAAAGCATAGGTAGAGCTAGTTGTGATAGTGGTTTCATACCCAAGCATGGGAACCTACTGGAGTGGTCTGTAGATCTGTGCCTTCTGCGCCCCACGACCTTGGTACTGCCGGGTGTTAGAAGAGGGTCGGCATCCTCCGGCCCAAGGGGTACCTCCCAGGCGATACTATTTCTTTTGGATGTGATAGAAGGGGGTGGTGGTAACAACTCTTCCAAAGAGTCGTCAGAGAAATCTGTCAGCTCATCCAAGGTTCTGTAATCACAAGGATAATAGATACAATTATAAAGTTTCAACCTTTTTTAAATCATTGTTTTGCCATTAGGAAGAACTGTTGTTCTATGTTTAGTTAACTTGTTTAATATTGCCTAAATTGAAAGGAGACCCATTTTCTGAAGAGCCACATAATCCCTCAATTATTTATACTTTTAATAAAATTTAATACATTCAAGATGACATTTCAAAATTCCCAGACAAAATAGATTTTTCAAGTTTTTTTAAGTTTTTCATAAATTATTATTTATTGTTACTGCTATTTAAGAAACAGTATGAGGTTGTCAAACTATGTTTTTCTGTAAACAAATAAAAAGGGTGAATTTGTTGGGGGGAAGAATTTTTTTTATTTATCTGTATCTGTACATTTTGTGTCTTATTTTGTACCTCTCTTTATTATTTTTCACTTTCCCAGTTTTTCAAATTTTTCTTTTTTCAAATAATTACAAAATTTTCACAGTTAGAGAACTTTTCATGACCCACAAAAAATCGGCTCATGATCCACCAGTGGGTCGTAACCCACAGTTTTGGAACCACTGTTCCAAAGTGTTTATATAAACAATCAGCTCTATATTGTTCCTTCACTTTAATGTCAGTGTAATTCGCAACTTAAACAAGAGCGTCTAACTATAGCTTCAATCCAATATTAAAATTAAATCTGCTTTTAAGAACAGGGTCTCGGAACAGAAATAGTTAAATGTGTGTGGATCCACGAATGTTCTTATTAATTCCTAGTTACTTATTTTTCACAAAATAAAATATCTAAGACAAGTAACGCTCTTAGTATTTTTCTAAGTATTTATTTAAAAAATTATATGTGCAACTTTTATTGACAACTGCACAATTTATGCTGTTATGCCCTAGTGTGATTCAAAGGTATGATATTTATTCAAAGTTTGAGCCATACATCAATGAAGCCTCTGTGCACATGAGTTAAGAGCCAATGAGAACAGCTACTTATCTTTTTTGTAAATACCGTTAGCCGGAAACTGAATTTAATAGCTCTTCGTTTTTTATCTGCTGAGAACTTTACAACTTTTTCATTAGTTTGTGAGAAAGTCAATGTATGGATCAGTTCCATTTGTAAGCCTAGAATTTTAATTTGTTTTATATTTGCCAATTACAAACTTTAACTTGAATTTTCAGTTTAAGAGTGTGAAGAAACATTAAAAGAATGTCCCATTTTTGATGCCACAGAGTTAGCTCAGAACTGATGTGTTTTGACATTGACCTGACCTTGACCCAGGGAGTCAGAACTTGAGAGTTCTTATTCTGGCTGGGCTCACTTGGGATTATTTTCCCAAGAAAGGGCCTTTTCATACTCTCTGGGCCAATTCCGATACATATTTTTTAAACTGCCCTTCTTTTGCTCAATCATTAGAGTCATCAATATCTTTTGTTGTAGATACAGGAATATACATATATATTGTACGTTGATATTTTGAGTTTGGTTGTCAGTCAGTGTTGAGACATATACAATGATTAATGATAAGATAAAAAAAACTGTACAGAATCAAGTGATGTAAATTAAAAGTCAAAATTACTTCTGGTATTTTGAAATAATCCATTATTTTATTTAGTTTACGGTTAAAGACAAGTGTATACCTGTGTATTTTGGTGGAAATGAGGGGTTAGTTTACTGTTACAGACAAGTGTATACCTGTGTATTTTGGTGGAAATGAGGGGTTAGTTTATTGTTACAGACAAGTGCAGACCTGTGTGTTTTGGTGGAAATGAGGGGTTAGTTTATTTGTTACAGACAAGTGCAGACCTATGTGTTTTGGTGGAAATGAGGGGTTAGTTTACTGTCACAGACAAGTACAGACCTGTGTGTTTTGGTGGAAATGAGGGGTTAGTTTACTGTCACAGACAAGTGCAGACCTGTGTGTTTTGGTGGAAATGAGGGGTACTTTGAGGACTGAAATTTTAAAATGAAACAATGCAGTTTTTTCCAAACTATGGTATATGTACCCCCAGAGGTACATGAAGTTTTCCAGGGGGATCAAGTTACAACCAGCACATTCCGCCAGAAAAAAGTTTATTTTACTCTGAGAGCTGACAAACTTAAAATCGCCACAATTTCATGGTGTGGTGACAACAGGTTTACACACCTCAGGTCTTAGGCCTCAAGTTAGTGATAGACTAGAATTCTGGTGGTTTGGAGATCAATATGTGGATGTCTGCTGTGTACAATGGAAGTGTTTTTCCACAATATATGATTTACTATTATGATTTTCCCATCCCTTCTTAACGCTAATGAACGTTAATCTCCTTTTATGCCCCCTTTATTATTTCTATCACTTAGAATAGGTTTAACATAGCCATTTTAAGACTACAACATATTTCAGAAAACCCTAATAGTTCTATACTTGAGTGTATTTGTCTCTCATTGAGGTTCATGTAATCTTTAGATATAGAAGATAAAATGTTTCACTTTGTTATATTAAAACCATCTTTCTAGTGATAGCTCTTATCTTATGTAGTGAGTGAAACTTACCTTAGAGGGGGGCATGGTTCCTCCCCTCCACAACCGCCCGCGCTGTCACTGTCTCCGGAGCCTCTGCGGCGCACCTCTCTATGTCTCTCCACTGCGCTAGGGACAGTCCGTGGTGGCAGCCATGGGGGAGGGAACCTCGATAACTTGAGGGCCCCATCATAAGGCAAGCTGGCAAACCGCAGCTGTGGAGGAGGTGGGTCTTGGAGGTGGAAGGGAGGTTGGTTCGTGCCAGTCTGCCAGCCATATGGTCGCTGGTGACGTGTCTTTGGCTGAAACAAGATATATACTATCTGTTAACTAGGGCACAAGGAATAAAAAACATGTTATCTAGCTGAGAAGTGTGTAATACCCACATTCTCAAACTGGCTTACTGGAAGGGGAAAGGCGAAACAAATGCTTTGAATATTTGGATATTTTTTTATCACCACGTTTTACTACCCGTTCGGGTTATACGCTTATGTATTAATTACGCTAATAGTTTTTGGGGTAAGGAAGGTTATATGTATAGGAAGTGTACCCGTATTTGAGTGGAAAGCCATTATGGGGAGAAAAAAAACCTTCAGTACACCCAACCGAGATTCAAACCTCGATCGCCCAGTCATTGGCAGTCTAGTCTTCTGCAAAATTGTGCAAGAATGTGGTCATTGAAGCAGGTTGTATTTTAATTAAAGTATTGCCATAAATTAAGAATTAAGAATGGTGGATCTAGAGAGTTTCTTTTTATAGGGAACCCTAATTTATATTAGTGGTATTGAGATTGACATATTCAAAGAAATAGTTCTATTTTGACAATATTGCTGTTTATTAAATATCTTATTGGCGTTTCAAAATTTAGCCAATAAAGGGCCTACTAAATTTCACACAATTTAAAGTTTACAGGACTTTTTTAATCCCATTATTAAATATTAATTATACATGTTTGAGATATATTCAACTTCATTATCAGATACATGGACTCAATGCGTTAACTAACTCTGGTAGTTTTGCCATTTCAAATCTTGATCTAGTCAAAGTTACTTAGTTCAACGAGCTGTGGTATGACACGAGGGTTAAAGTGCGGTCACAGGTGTTGATAACTCTTAGTTTGTGTTTAGAGCATATGAATGTCTGTCATGAGGGTTATTTTACCAGCGTGGTCTGTGTGGCGGTGGTCACTCTCCGTCCCTCCGACTGAGTCTTGCCGCCGTCAACATTCAATGAGTTCAGCAACTCATGACCTCTCCGGACACTGCTTCTCTTGGCCGAGTTTCCCGGGGAAACACTGGAACAGGGACAAAGTTTCTGTCAAATGTGATTTACACTCACAGGTACAGAGCATCACATTCTCCCTACAACATTCAAGATGATTTCAAAATGGATGGATTCCTATATTGCAACATATAAAACAAACCACAATTGTATTCTGTATTTATTTAGAAATATCGGCTAGTAAGATTAATAATCATAATGATGATAATGATACTAGTAGTGATGATGATGATTATACCCGATTTGGTGGACGAATGGTCTAATGCAGTGGTCCCTAAATTTACTAAGTAGAGGGCCACATTAGAATATTCAAAGTTCTAGGTGGGCTGGATTGAACATAATACATACAATACACACATTATATAGATATATATAATATGTATCATTTAATTCTAGATCTCATTTCGATACATGCATATCTTATAACCATAGTTAAACATGACTAAAATATAAGCTGTGCAGCCAACACAATTACCCCCTCCATCCTCAAATGGGAAACGTACCTCGGACTGGACCCTCCGCTAAAAAGACACTTTATGGAACGCGGCTAGCGCGGATTTTATACATTGCATTAAGGACAACCATCATTTCGGTATTCAACATTCTTTTAAAAATGTTTTTCAAAGCGTCCGCGGGCCGGATAAACACATTCCGTGGGCCGGATTTGACCTGCGAGCCGTAGTTTGGGGACCCCTGGACTCTAATGCAAAGGCACCCAAACTACGGCCAGAACCGGCCAGCGGATGGTTTGACAAAAACATAAATAAATCATTTCAATGACGAATATCGAAATGATGGTGATTGTACGTACATACATACATACATACATACATACATACATACATACATACATACATACATACATA